>CM023450.1:166976812-167365127 GCA_013339765.2 Haemaphysalis longicornis
GAATATCGATGCGAGGCGATGCGCGCTCGGCGAGCGCCGAGCGGGTAGGGCACGTTCACGGCGCCTGATTTCACGGTTGCGCTGACGGCGGCAGCGGGGCGGCGCACAGCACGCGATTTGTTTTAGACTCGAACTACTTTATCAAAAAATTTTAAAAAGCAGCCACTGTTACTAACATAGTGTTCAATATTATACACATAAAGGCCAAAAAGTCGTCGCTACATTTAAAGGAATTGGCAAACTGCACTTTTGTTGTTAAAATGGCAACATAATCTCGACTTCTCCTTCGGTGAGGTGTTTGACTAACGGATCTTCCGAAAGGTCCTACAGCTTCAGCATAAAATCTTGCATTGAGCTATCGTCCATGATGACAAACAGCCGCCAACGAATCTAGCATTGGTTACTAACAATGATTAGCCTTAGTGCTGCCTAGTTTCTAAGTTACCGAGTCCTAATTTGTTTATTTTTCGATTGGTCAGTGGGCGGGAGCTGGTTATAAATGAACTATAAGGACCTTGTTTTTTGCAGGCGCTTTTTGAGGCTGTTTCATATTTGTGGATGATTCGCGGAAAGGATGAGAGCATATGTAAAGGCACTGCTCTTGTCTCCACGAAATTTTCCAAACAAAAATTCATTTCCTTGCAGACAGTAAAACATTGTCCCTCATCTCTCTTGATTGCTGCGATCCATCTTTCATCTTATTCTCACGAAGCCAAGGACGACGCAGTTGTCTCAAAGGAGAAGCAAGTTTATTGGAGCGAACTTGTGCTCCCCTAACAACTCAAAAGAATACAGAGGCGGTGAAGCAGCGGTCAACAAAGTGATTAGCACGGGCGAGTGTCGTAGAATGAATGCCGCGGCATCTGCTCTGCAGGCTTTTATCTTTCGGCGCAAGTGTTTCTCGAAACATTGATTCACATCCAGAACATTGTAGATCACAGAACATTATTCTAGACTAGTGGCGTCAGGGCGAAACAGTCTGCTTATTTGAGTGTGATAGCTCGTGCGGCATAAAAGTAGAGAATGTAAGACGCGCTTCGTTTGGAGACGAACGAGAAAACACAGCCGGGCGTGGCCCGGCAGTAAAAACAAACAATAAATACTCAAAACCCATACATGGTTCGCGGCATTTCCCCCTCAAAGAGTGCATCGACCCGATGCTAAAATAAAACGCAGTCCGAACGAACAACAAAAGACATCCCCCTCGCGAGGGGCACGATCAAATGCACAGCATTGCCGAGGGGGTGCGCCGGCAAGTCGTATCTCTCGATCGCGGGACCCGTGTCGCCATCTTTCGGAGGCGCGGGACAACTTGTGGCGCTTTCGAAACAAACCAGAAATGAGTGAAGGATATAAGGCGCGTTCGGTGCATTGAAACTGTGTCGGTTTCGTGGCTCGGTCGGTAGTGCGCCGGGCACCTTACGTTCCGCCCGCGGCGTCATGGGTTCGAAACCGTGCCGGAAACTGTTATTCCTTTTATAGTGTAGTGGCCTGGCTGCGGACTACGACAAGGCGCGCCTGCGGACTACGACAAGGCACGCCAACGCCGCGTGCCATTGTGAGTTACTAAAATGCTATGCATTTAAAAGCAGGTTTCAGTCCCGAGTAAAGGGTAATATTAAGGTGTCAGCTCGTATTTAATTTATTGCGCTCCTTCTGAATAATTCTGGCCAATTCTATTTTTCATACAGTTTTTTGGATTAGTTGCTCTTAAAAGTGCGCTCAGCCGCATTATTTAAGGCCGTCAGAGTGTCCAAAAGTGCTCCGAAGCAGCCCCTAAATTGCTCCAAACCTGCTCCAAAATGAGATTTTTGCTGCTCCAAAGCTGCTCCAAAATAAGACTTTTGCTGCTCCCGTGCCTGCTCCGAAAAGCTAGACCCTGCTTCCACCCTTGTAAACATGTAAACCGCCTGATGTCCTCTCCATTCCTTCCCTACTTGCTGATAACAGCCCTGCAGTGTCCGATCTTGTATCTGGTGCTTGGCCAACTCACGAGAGTTTAGCGCAAAGGGTTGATTAAATGAAGCTTTTGGAGTGGTCTGCTCCTCCCCCACCTTGACGGTTGCTTCAGCGGCTGCTGACATTTCCACTTGGGCATACTCTATATGCGGTAAATCACCATTTGTCTTGCGTAGCTCTTCTGATATGATGCGGCGATTTCCTTTCTCTCTGATTCCCGCCTTGCAAATCCATTGGGGGTCGGGAGTGTCTACATCTCGAACACCTGGAACATTCCCCAATATCAGGTCATATAAAGGGTTCTCTAGGCATTTCGCACTAACGCTCCCAGAATAATAGGGTGTTGAGATCTCTATGATGGCTTCAGGTAACCACTTGATGGTATTGTCAACGAAAATAACTGGTGACTTCTTTCCTGTCAGATCTTCATCACGAACCAAACTCCTTCTAATCAGCACCGTGTTCGCACCACTATCCCTCAATACCGTGATCTTCTTCCTTCCGACTACTCCCTCACTGATTGGCATTCTGTCCCTATTGTTCATCGCCGTCGTACATGCTCCTACTGTTCCGACTTCATCTCCTTTTGCTTGAGCATCATTCGGCCGGTGCGCTGGTTTTGAATGTGGAGACACCATGCTCGCAACTATGTCTTGAGTCTTAAAGCGACAAGCCTCAGTCTTGTGCCCCCTCCTATTGCAGACTTGGCAAATCGGGTCAGATTTCGTTCCTTCAAATTTAATGCGACAATCCGCGGCTAAATCACCGATGCCATCAGAGAGGAAGCATCTCCTACGACCCTGTTTGGTGATGCCGAGCTTCCTCAATTCTGGCGGGTTTCCTCCACTTGCCGGCTATTCTTGTTCAGCAGTCATCTTACCAAAGTTTTTTAAGCCTTGCGCCTCGAGAAAGCCATCAGTTGAATCAGCCAGATCGTCAATAGCTTGTAATCTCTTCTCCTTTAAAAACACGACTAAATTGCGATTACAGCAATTCAAGAATTGTTCGGAGACAATCCGATTTCTGATAGACTCATAGGTCTTCTCCATGCCGGAGAGCTCCATCCAGCGATCGAAGTAATTGCTGATTCGTGCTGCGAACTGTCGACCGGTTTCAGCGTCTTCTGGTTGGCAGCACCTAAACGTTTCTCTGAAACCATCAGCAGTCAGGCGAAACCTCTCTAGTAGCGCAATCTTCACCTTGTCCTAGTCGTGTGAGTCGGACGCTGGCATTCGGCCGAAAACACCTAATGCTTCGCCTGCCAAACACAAACTCAAAGCCGTAGCCCATTCGGACATTTCCCAGCCCTGGCCAGTGGCTATCCTCTCAAAACGTTGCAGGTAGGCATCCAAGTCGTCTCGCTTTTCATCGAAAAGTGCCATCAACATTTTGGGACAGATCTTTGGAGCTCGAGGTGATGCGGAACCTGATGCTTCTCCAGTCTGCACTACTGCCCCCTGCGAAGCATATTCAGCGAGCTGCAGTTTAGGTTCTAGTATTTTCTGTTTCCTCTCTCCTCTTTCCAGCTCTCGTTCGGCTCTCTTCTGCTCCTCCTGGGCTGATCTTTCGTACATTGCCAACGCCTCCTCCTTCGTCAACCCTAGCGCCTCGGTAAGGGCTACCAGTTTTTCTGGGTCCATGATCCACCCGGCTTAATTGACAGTGACAATGTTAAATGATGGATCCTGGCAGGCTCGCCAAAATTGTCACGCCAATTAGCTGGGCAAACTGGACGCAGAAAAAAGAAGACGTTTAATATACAACGAAAATAACGCGCATGACACCAGACATCACAGCGCTCCTCACTGCAGTAGCATAAAACGTTCGGGGCGCAAGCACTATATACTGTTAACTTCAGCTCACTTTCCACTTGATGCCCGTTGCTGGTTGCAGCTGTAGTCACTAGGGTCCCGTAGTCGATGACCACTTGAGAGGCTTGCCGGACACGCTGCCAGAGACCAGGGTGCGTAGCCCCGGGTGCCGTGGGGACCTTGTTTCGGGTGCGCAGCCCGAGCGTTCAAGCCAGGTCGCCACGCTGGTGGTCGTCTCTGAAGCCGCCAAGGGTGCGTTGTTGCGCTCAGGATCGTTGCCGCGCTCAGGAGGCCCGAAAGGCACCTTTCCGTGTTCGGTTCCTAGAGCTTGCGTGCAGGCGTCGCCATTCCTCGCTCTCCTCTGTCCACGCGCCTCTCTTCTTTTCCTTTTTCCAGTCCCCTCCTTGAGGGGGTTGCCCATGACATTCTCCATGTCTCCTCTCCTTTTCCCTTCTCGTCTTCTACTAGTCTTCTTCGAGAAGTTAGTCCCTTAGGGGATTGCTCATGACACCTGCCCATGTCAATTCCACGTAAGAGGACACCCACTGCCCTGTGCTTCAGCCAACCGACCCGGCATGTCGGAGCATACCGCAGCCGGGCAATTCCCTGCATGCCGCCCCGCATCCCCAACCACCACAACAGAAGCATCCGGGCACACTGTCATGGGTGCACCTCTAAGCACCTCTAAGCAAATGAAATGAGCGATGAACTGGCAGCACCCGCAAAAACTGACAAAACATCTCCAATACCTTTAAATTAAAATTTTGTAACTCACGCAAAAACACCACCACCATGATTCACCGCAAAAGCAGCGAGATACAAGCAGCGCACGAGTTAAATGACGCCCGCGTCAGCGCCAAGGTAAGACTCGCCCAGACTGCAACTCCGGTCAACATCCGCAGTGCGGGCCCTCCACCGTCCACCAACTGCCGCCCAAAGGCGAAATGGCAAGCAAAAACCTCCGTCCATGGAAGTAACGCCAGGCGGCCAGGAAGGGCGTGCGGGCAACAGATGCTGCACTCTCGGTGGGATGGAGAAACCACCCTTCATGCATAGTGCATAAAGCAACTGGCGACACGGCGCGAAGCGTGACGTCACCACGGTGCCGCACATTCAAGTGCGCCGCAGTACGGTCCCCCCACGTACGAAACCGGAGCCCTAAAGGCGTACCGGCGGGCAGAGAACTCCCTTCGAAGGGCGAAACCCCTCGCGTCACGGGGGGGAGCCCTGCAAGCGCACCATCCGCCTCAAGCCAGGGACCACCAGGTCAACCCTAAAGATCGTCAGTCGAGGGCATCGAGTCGTTAATTGGGCCTGACCATCGCGCGCAAAATTTCCACTGCTCTGCGGTTCCCTCAAAAAGGCAGGGTAATATCGTGGAGTAGTCGAGCAATTACACTCATTCTGCCAATTGATTCCTATAGAGCGTAGTGCCTGCGCACGAATTCATGAAGTGATCAATGCTCGTACACTCAGCCCCGCAAAAACATGTCATTGAGGGGCAAGAGCGAAATGCGGTGCAAATAAAAAGGAATTCTTCCATGCCAGTGATTAGAAACACCACCTGTCTCGGTGGAGGGAAATTGTGCGGCAGACGCAAAACATCGGGAACCCACTTAAACAATTCTGTACTTCGGTGATTTAGAATCCAATCCGACAACCAGTTTTTGTCGATTTGCCGATCTGACCACCCTTCGCGAATAAAATCCAGGTCGTAGCGCTCCATCTGTACACGCGCGAACCGCAAGGTGGTCGGCCACCCTCATTTCCAATCAGGCCCTGATGTCCTCACGTGAACAAGACAGACAGACCCGAACTCTGCGCGAAAGGCTGAATACAAACGCGTGAGCTCAGCTACTTCTTCGCTTCGAGTGGATAGCGACCCCATCGCTGTAAGTAGCGATAACAGTCCGTGTAAATAAAATGCGTCGAAAGGAATGCTGCAGTTCACGAAATGCAGAAGTGCCCTCTTTAAGCAACCACCTCAGCAACCAAATGCACTGTTTGGTGGAAAAATTGTATACCGCCGGGCTACGATCACCCTTCCGAATGGGAGAAGGCAACAAAAGCCACCCCCGCGGATAAGTGAGAAAAAAGTCCCATCTGTGTACCATGCACATCCGAACACGCGAGCCATTTGCATAGCATAAGGCGTAGACATAATCTCGAAAAGGGCAAACCATTATCTGTGCCGGATGAAAAGCTCAGGGGTTAAACGCTTTCTGCACCTCAGCTGCCCTAACCTGAAAAGATCCAAACTGGACATCCTCCCGCCTCTCAAACAGCCTTAACAGACATCTGTACATAGCTAAAACTTCAAAAATGGGCGGCGTTCCTGTGAACACGTCCAAAACCTCAGATCGAACCGTCCTAACAGCACCAGTTACCGCCAGTAACAGGATCAGCTGTGTAGACTTTAACTTCGACCTGAAGTACGGCGACGGAGATTCCGGCCACCAGGCGGGGAAAGCATAAGTTATTATCGGTAAAACCAATTGGGTGTACAACTGTTTAAATTTTGAGATCGGAATTCGACAATGCATGTATAGAAAGCGCTGTAACTTTTGGGTTGTGACTTCTACTTTTGTCTTCAGGTAATTAACGTGGGGCATAGAAGTGAACCACGGATCAAAAATGACTCCTAATAATTTAATGTCGGAAACTTTCTTCAGACTAACTGCACCCAACCGGATAGTCGGCAATCTTCGCGCCATACTAACACGCCGATTTGGAAACAGCATATAGCACGCACTTGTCTGCGTTGAGGCGAACCTTGTACGCGATCTGCCCATTCCGCAACTATCCGCAACGCAGAGTCAGCGAGAGCCTCAATTTCTCGGCGCTCAGTGCCCGAAACGACAAGTACACTGTCATCGGCATATGCCTGAACATAAACGCCCGTGGGAAACGAGGTCTCCAACAGTCCGTGTATCAAAATGTTCCACAACATGGGACTTAAAGGAGACCCCTGCGGACTTCAACAGTGGCCGGGATCGAAACGCCTTCAGAACAGGTTCGGAGCACCACCCCTTCGATTAGAGAGGAAAGACTCCAACAACCGGTAGGGATTAGTAGGGCAAGAATGCTTGCGAAAAAATTTCAGACTATAGGATGCCAGACCGAATCAAATGCGCCTTGAAAAGTCTAATAATATTAAAACGAGTGCAATAGTTTTTTACGGCGATCCCGAAGAACAGACTTTAAACTATAGAGGGTAGCTGTGGTACTTTTGGAATGCCTAAAACCGTATCGAGAGGGATGAAGTAAATTATTACGGACCAAAAAGTAGTACAGACGGGAATTCAAAGACGTTCCAATACCTTGGCCGGAAAACTGAATTCATGCAAATCGGACGATAGGACATGGCACTCTCAGGCGGACGCCCGGGGTCGGGAGGAAAACCACCCGTCCCTGCTTCCGAACTGTAGGGAAATATCCCAACCTCAAAGCCGAGGTAAAGAGGAAAGGAAAAAAGATGGGTGCACGCGAAAAAAACGATTGCACCATAGAAGGGGTCATCCTGTCTAATCCAGAATCAGAACGGAGGCTTTATGGACCGGCCACCATCGACGCCACTTCCAAGTCAGTGAACTCCACGTCATTCGGTACGTCCGGATAGGGCGACGATAGCAGCGCCCGTTCCCGAACGTGGATCCTCGGAGGTCCGAGGCCGGATCATCCTGACGGATCTGCGCACGCAAGTACAGTCTAGCGGACTCTTCGGGGGACTGTGTAAGAACCGTCCGGACACAACAGCGGAGGAATAGACAAAGCGGAACGAAGTTTTTGAAATGCCAATTTGTAAGGGTCGGAAAATAAAAATTTGCGCGTATTTTCGTCGCAGAACTTCCGAATCGCCGAATCTTTCGCTTTTGCAATGACACTTATATTTTCTTAGGACCGAATAATAAATGTCACGTCTTACCAAACGTTCGACCGGATCCCGCTCCCTCTGAAAGCGGCGACGGAGATAGAACGCTCACCGCGCAATTTCAGCGCTCCACCAAGTTTTTGCCCGCGGACCCTGCTTCACTGTCCAGGCATACGTTTCATACAGGCGACCAACACATCATAAAAATGATCTAGCACAATGTCTAGAGACGACGGGTCGCTGATGACACATCTGGCCACCCGTGTGAACCATCTCATGCCTTGTAGTTGCGATACAACGTGCAATTGACCGGCCCGCGTTAACCTCCCTAATGACAGGCAACCGATGCGATTGCACCGAGAAGACGTATATCTGTGATCCGACAGTGTGGGGGAATCGCAAAACACTCCATTTGGCAGCGTAGTCCGAGAGTGATTGGGTGAAAATCGTCAAGGTCAATCTATGCCTCCGAATAATCAGTGGAAAAGGTGGGCTGCGAAAGGGGATCATTAATAACTACCAATGAGTGGGACGCCAGAAATTGCATCACTTCAGCCCCGGGCGCATCCGTAGCTGCACCACCCCACAACGGGCACTTCGCATTAAATCGCCAGCAATAATCACATGTCGAGCATTTGTTGCCAATAGTAACTGAGATATTTGATTTAGTATTGAGCTAATCGGAATGGAAGGAGCAGCATAAACTGCAATTAACAAAAAGGAGAAAGACCTTGAAGAGAATTCTATCGCAACTACAAAACAGTAACCACACCGGAAAATAATCAATTAAAACAGATTGCAGCCCCGGAAGCAACCCAGACCTAGTACACGGGTCTCCTACAATAGTCACCGCGAGACCTCCGGGGAGAATCGGTAAATCGTTGAGAGCGTGGGGTCCGCTGCAGGTCTGGCGCGTCCTCAAGTCGTTGTGTTTTTCTCCGCGGACGCTTTCGGTCAATGGTCAGGAGCAGCAGTGAAGTCCATCGTTGCGGTCACTCACGTCATGGTTGTGGGGCGGTGCGCACTCAGGTCTTCAACTGTATTATCCTTTGATCCTGGTCACGGCACCATTTTGTTGAAGAACCGAGGCAGGACCGTGGGCACGTGAGGTGAATCCTTAATGGCGGATGGAACTCCACAATGGCGATGATACTAGACAGCAGCTGCCAGTGGCCACCTCTTCTTCCTTCGAAATATTTTCAACACCCGCTAATGATTCCGCTGTTCTATTGAACAAGCACCCATACAACACGTGTAGATGGAATCTTCATTCGAAAAGTGCCGGAATGTTTTTAGACGAAAACAATTTTCAGAATTTAGAAACGGAAGCGCAAAGAGTAGGGAGTCAGTTGTTTTAAAGTACATGCGATACAGAGCTGGCCAGAACGTCCGCCTCTTGTATGGGAGGGGAAATTGGCCAATAAAAATAAAAAACTCCAATGTACATCATCAGAACAAATAATAAAAGCTGATTCAGATTGATATTGCGAGCCGTAAGTGTCGATAACAATATTGTCTGGAAAATGAGCCACGTGCTCTTCTAAAGTGACTTGTAGCACAGTTCCAGGCAGCTGCTTGGCGTTATTTGAGAACGTGTTGTCGACATAAGCCAGCAGGTATTGGTTCAATCCAAAGCACGTCCTGCGCCACTACCACCAAGAATTGAATTAAAGGAGCTGAGGGCGTCGAACGAAAACCCAGACCATGGGGTCGTCAAGAATGTAGGAGGTTCGTGCAGAAGTATCGCCTGTGGTCTACCAATTGGGAAAGTTTTCCTTCATAGAGTAAGTTTCTACTGACAACAGCTGCAATTCCGGCAGAAGTTGTGGAAGATGCGCCTAGAGATATAGCACAGTGTCATCAACGTATCTAGGACACTGACTTGTGGCTTGCCTGTGTTGCAAGGGCTCGCCCTTCGACCGATTATCTGTGAAAGAGGGGTTTGTTCTTTTTGACGCCCGGCTGTCGCCGCTACCTAGAGCAGAGAGAGACGGAAGTCCCTTGCGGAGAACAAAACAGTCGTTGTGAACGCATAGTGCAACGCGGAACACCGAACGCACGCCGATAATGATCCAATAGTAACACCATTCAAGCCGCAGAAGAAAGAATGCACTGTTACCGGCCTAATTGTCTTTGTAGGTAGTCCTTATAACTAAATTACAAATGACCTCGAAAATTACCCTGCTACGGAAACAGCGATGGTCTAGGGCCTTTCCGAGTCGGAGGTCCAAAAGCAGACGCTGGCGTTTTGACCGGAGTGCAGTCGCGGGGGGGGGGGAACTGGGAACTGCCTGGGAACTGCCCCCCCGAAGGGCAGTTCCCAGGATCATATGTAGACATGTTGAGAAGTTGGAGCAGTCTGCAGAGGCGTATGCGCGTTTCCTTTTTATAGCGCCTTCGCCCCCTTTTTCTTGTGTGCTCTCGCCGCGAAATGTGCCTTTCTTGGTGGTTTTGCGTGTATGCTCTCGCTGCGAAATATGCCTTTCTATGTTGGTTTGTTTACCTCTTCTCTTCTCGCCGGTGCTCCTGTTGCGGTCCTATTTTTCCGGCGTAGCCTGATTTTGTGTTGTCGACAGTCGGCACATGTCGCTGGAGATTTTTCTCGCTTTCAAATTGCTGTGGCGTGCCCTTTTTTGGTGATGTCGACCATCGCCACGTCACGGAAGGCTAAAGCTCTCGACGCTCGGTTTCGGGTTGCCTTTTTTGGACACGTTCTCGTCTGTGCACCCGTCGCCGCTTCGTCGGCGGCGGGATGATACAACCTCGGTGCGGTACTGTAAAACAACCCGAGGAAAAAGCGCAGCGCACTTTTATCAAGTCCATGAAAGAAGGCCGTTTTGATAAGCAGCAGTGGCAGAAAACAATGCACAGCCGAATGTCTGGATCGGACGAAGGCGCAACGTGTAGAAAATTAACATTTCTTGACCAATCCGAATTTGCTGTGTGCCAGCCTCCTGAGTGGACCTAGAGCTTACGTAACGATAATGTATTTCAGTGAACTCACATTTTGACTGATCTGATTTTGGTATGTAAGAGAAATTCAAACGTCATGTTGTAAAGGAAAAACTAACAGACAGTTTAGTTGCGTTTGGAGCCAAATGAAGGGTTCAAAGACAAGTGTATTCGGGGACAACTTTCTATGGAAATAGAGAGAAAGCTATGTGAGGGAGGCAGCTGCTTTGTGTTACTGCACCAGAGTAGTTCCCGATAATATGGTTTAGGTTTCACTTTCGGCGTCACTAATACGCATTTGCTGCAATTCATTTCTTGTCATTAACTCCGTGGTTGAGTGCGGTAACCCATGATCACAGAGCATGCAGGCATACTGGCGTCTCCTTCCCTACGCTTGGTATGTTTTGCAACACAAGCCAATGCTGACGGTACAACTCGGAACGACTTAAGAAGATGTACCGTGGGCGCTACCGCCTCGTTGCGGATGAAGTGATAATGAACTTTCTGTCGATGAGCAGCAAGGGTGAAACTATCGTGGCGCTGCACTCTTGTGTTCTCAGTAACATTTAGTTGTCTTCCAATTCTCCATGGGCGAACCGAATAAAGCATTCAGGATGAAACCAAATATGGCAAAGGCTGAGAATGTCAATGCTTGCAATGAAAGCCGTAAACGGCCATGTAGAAAACTTCAAACCAACTTTACAAGATCTAAGGTAAAATCAATAAGCCTACTGTTGCCGATTTCTTACTCTTCTAACCTATGGTTTCGAAGCGATAAAATAATAACGCTTCACGTCGATTATCCTGATGCCTTTCAGAAGCCACCCCCAAGGTCTCTTGCATTTGCTTGACTTCGTTCGTTCGGATCACACTGCCCTCCTTAGTCGTCAGGGCTACCGGGATGGAATTGAGGCCATTTTTCAGATACGCGTAGAGAGGCAAGTTTGCGGGCGAGAGGCTCTCCTGCGAGCTTGCAGCCCCTTCCCTTGTATGAGATCGGTATTGCATTGCCACCGCGGGAGCGCAGGCACAAACTGCTCGATGCTGATTAAATTTCGCAATATTAAAACAAAAAAAAAGCATTTACGTCGTACCGAAAGCTCAAGACCTGTCCCACTCACGCCCAGTGAAGAAGATCCATAGGCTAGTTCGCCCGCTGTACAGTCGGCCTGCTGCTTGTCGATCCCTGCACGCACCACACCTCTTCCCTTTTGTTTGGTGTGGCATGCTTGCGCGTCCAATCTCCTGTGTGGCCATTCATCACAACAAGAAGGGAGTTCGAGCTATATCCAGGGAGCTAGTTTAGCATCCCGACTATAGTCTAGCAAGGCCTGGTAGGCAGGACTGTGCCTTGCGCCATTAGGCATCAATTATCATGATAATTAGGGAGCACTGTGGTAGACGTGCGGCCGACCAATGAAGCTGGTCTGTGTTCTGAGTTTTCTGTGTTCGAGTCCTCTCCGCGCGTGCCCAGGTTGACCTGAAACGAGTGGCGTCATCACGAGTGCCGTAATCATCACAGTGGTCACTGTTAGCGTGTGCGAGGTTGGTTATCAAGTGCAGTTTCAATGCGTAGAGTTACGTTCGTCGCCGCGTTGTGGGACGGTATTCATGCGAGTGGGGTTACGTCTGGTTCGTTATGAAGTTTAATGCGTAGATCCTGTAAGATTCCACCTTGTAGCCGACCATTTTTAGTTGTTCTGCGATATCCTCGTGCCCCGTGTGGTGCGGTGACATCGACCATTATGGGTAGGAGGGTTTTGGGCAACGTGCGCTGCTCCTTGTAGTCGTTCAGAATTGTGCTGTGTGTTTTTTGTTGCGGTGGTAATGCTCCACACCTATAGTTGTGTGGGCTTCGCCTGGCTTTAAAGGGTGCGGTGTCGTGAAGGCGTGCGGAATGTTGGTTGGAGTGAGAATGTTCTTTTGCACACTTACGTTGCTTTGAATTATGGCCGGTACTATTTTGTTACGTGACCGCAGTACGAAGGTGACACATCCCATGGGGAATCATTAGAAACATGCACAAGTCAACTGAGACCGGGCTGGCTGCGCGCCCCACACTGCTTTGTCTTCGTCGCACGTTGGAATATATTCGTCATGTTCCACTAGTGTCTTCATCGTCTTCTCCGTAACATTTCCCCCCAGTTATTGTCGCAGGGGATGGTTGAGTCCGGAGAGTGAAAAATGAGATCATGGTAAACAGTGAAGAATTTCACTGTTTCTTGTCATGTTGTGTTGTATCACAAACAGTGTGGCAATAAGTAATCACTGGCAAAATATACGAATTATAAATTTCGAGTTTAACTTTGTAAATATACGAATTATAAATTTCGAGTTTAACTTTGTGAAACAGGGGTCCTAGCGCACGGCCGTGGCTCCTAAGAAAGACATCATGTCCCCAGAAAACCACACCTTCAGTGAGATCCGAGCCCGTCTCCACAGGGCTGATTTCTCCGAAGCCCATGCACGCACTACCACAGTCCCTTGTCTCGTTGCCCGTGCACACGCTGCGCGTGCCCCCAATTGCCTTTTCCTCATCCTTTTTCTATGCACACTTGCCACACTCTCCCCGCCTCCGAAACGAAAAGTAAAAATTCTTCCGGCATGTCAGTTGCATAGTGTGCCGGAAGAGGGTTGCGGAGGAATTCCGGGCGGTGTTGAAGAAGCAGGGCAAAGGCGTCCGCGACGGAATCTTCAGTTTGGGGTCCAGCGGAAGCGGATGCTGCAGCAATGGCGTTATGCGAGCACGGTGCAGAGCAGCTGCCAGGTGCGTGGGCAGGTGAATTATCCACACCCGGCATATATGCGTAAAGGCTGCCCAGCTCCTCAGCCGTGTATAAGGACGGATATTCCTGGGGGTGTAGGTTCGAGAGTCAACGGCCCCGGAAAGGTTCTGGGACATCGGCCGCTAGATCCTCACGTTCAGGACAGGGGCTGGACTTCCCAGGGGAGGCGGGACACCCAGCCAACCGAGGGATCCGCCTCCACGACCGTCCAAGTGGCCACGGTGCGAGTGTTGATAGAGGGCGACGACGTGGCGCTTGGGGAAGCAAGGGTTGAAAACGTGTCCGTGCATACTCAGAATGCCCCCATCCCCGAGAGGGCCCAGGAAGATTGCGTGATGGCGGGGGCATCTACGAGGGCGTGCAGAACATACACACAATAAAGTAATTGGCACGAAATAAAAAGGAGGAAGCCAAGTTGGTACTACGGAAAAGATGAACACCACAAATAACTATAAAGGACTGATGAAGCTTTTATCGAAACGATCGTGCAAGAATAAAGATAAAAGGAGAAAATAAGAAATAAAGTGGATGGCGAAAAAGATTTTTCGTAATTATTCGCTAGCGCTCATATGCAACGCTAGGGGGAGGCGTCCTCTGGAACGAGAAAACATGATCGGTCTTTGTGATACCGTTTAAGGTGTGAGACGGTCACCGGGCCAACATGTTCACCCGTATTGCAATCGCGCAAAAGATATGTGAGAAAAGACAACTTCTTGCTTACGGCGAAGGGGCCTTCCCATTTCCGACAATCTTCATGATGTACAGGATGACGATGAAGACAGCTAAGGCTGCAAAGGAAATTAACCCGAGTTTGAGCGACGCAGCAAATTCGATGGCCCCGAAGTATTTGTCCGCCTGCTGAAGACGAGCGACATCGAGGTGCGCTCGGGCAGCCAGCATCGCTTCGCGTAGGTGTTGAACGGCCACAGCATGAGGCGGCACACCAGAAGCCGCTGCCAATTCTGGAAGAACTGTCGTGTCGAGAAAAAAGTGCATCTCCCGACCGTAGTTCAATTAAGCCGGCGTATACCCTGTCGAACGATTCACTGTTGTACGAGTGGCAAATGCGATGTCCGGATACAGCTATGCGTCCCAATCCTTACGTTGCTCCGTGTGGGCATTCAAGATTACCTTGAGCTTGCTATTCACGTGCTAAGTGATGTTTGTCTGAAGGTGGTATGTGGTCGTACACTTGTGTTTTACGCTTACGGTGAGACATTTATCCTCAAACAATTTGCTCGTGAAATACGTAGCGTAATCCGCGATGAGTTGGGCAGAAAAGCCAAACCGCGCAAAGACATCCTTGAGACATCTTCATATGTTCTGGGTATTGACGATATGTAGCGGGAACAGCTCCACCCACTTTGTGAAATGGTGCGTCACCACAAACAAATAACAATTACTGCATGGGTGAGGGCCCATGACATCGCAAGCAACGATGTGCCAGGGGCTCTGAATCTCGACAGACTGACAGCGAAACCCAGGGTTGGTTGCTCTTGGCGTGCCAGTTGCTCTGAATCTCGACAGACTGACAGCAAAACGTAGGATTTGTTGCTCTTGGCGTACCTCGGCACGTCTTGCCTTATACCTGGCTAAGTGACAGTTCTGCATAACTTCGCATGAGTTTTGCTGCCGGAGCTGTGTCTTGCCAGTGCTGAATCGTGAAAGTGGCGGATGACAGCTCTTCGAAGCTTACGCGGTGCAGTGGCGCGTAATGTTGAATTAGCGTCGTCATCTTCCTGCGGAATATACCGCTGCAGGAAACCGTCTTCCACCAGCACACATGAATCAAACTCACTGCTGTCACTCGCAGCAGCAGCGCCCTGCGCCCGCAGGTGCTCAATGACCTTACAGCAGAGTCCGTCGTTCCGTTGCTCCGCGAGATCTGCTGCTCACCAGCGTACCCGCGTACCCCAGCGTGCATCAGCAGCCACCAGCGGCGGCACTTCCGATAAGGTGGCCTGAACCAGTCCTCATAAGAGAGGATCCAGGCCGGATGATATTTTGCACGAAGTCGATCTAGTGCACTTGCAGTCCCAAATAAGATGGCGGATTTTTGGGGTCACGTAGGTTTTGCAGGCGAAGCATCGCACTGGGCTAAGAAGCGCAGCAGCGAACCACTGTTAGTGATGTTTCCATCGTGGGATATAGGGGGGTACGGGCAGCTCCGCCATCGAGCAACTACGTCGTCTGTATAAGCGTATCCCAACCGCGCCGGGTTGAGGAACGCCTGAGCACCTCGGGGTATACCGGGGTGTGTGGGGTCATCGCGTGGGGGAATAGTAGTTGGTTATGCCTCCCTCGTTCGATTACGTCGGACGGCGGCGCTCCTCACAGCCAGCGCGCAAGACGACGAGCAGGGTTCTGCAACGCTGCAGCCACGTTAATGCCATGTGGTCTGTCTGAATCGTGAAAGAGGCACCGTCTAGATATATGTCGAATTTCTACAGAGCAAACGCGATTTCTAGACACCCGCGTTCTGTGACGGTGTAATTGCGCTCAGCCGGAGCTTGTGTTGGCTAGCAAATGCCACCGGACGGAGAACGCCATCAAACTCCTGCATCTGCACTGCGCCCAATCCATAGTCGCTAGCATAGGTCTGCAAGACAAAAGGTTTATTAAGGTCTCGTGTCGTTACGCTGTTTCCGCGAATGCACGAGACAGTGCTTCAAAAGGTTGCTGTTCAGTTTCCTCCCATTGCCATTTCACGCCTTTCCATATCAGCTGGTTCAGCGGACGTGACAGCTCTGCACAGTGATGGATGAAGCTACGCTAAAAGGATATCTTGCCCAAGAAGCGCTGCAAGCTCCTAATGTCACGCGGGCACGGATAGCCTAAGATTGCCTTTAATTGAGCGAGTGAAACTTACTTCGGTCAAGCACGTCTCTGAGGTGCACGAGATGCTCCTCAAAGGTACGCGAAAATACGACGACGTCATCCATACAGGCTATCGGGGCTTATTAAAACGCGGCCTATTGAAACGCTCAGTGAGCCCGTCTGCTTGTGGATGGTACGCCAGAGAAAGGTTGTGGTGGATAGAGGATAAGTGAAGCATGTCAGCGGCGATTTGATATAGAAAATATCATCCGCGGTCTCTCTGAGGAGCGCTGTGGTTAAGTATAACATTGTGAAGGAGAGAGCAGGCGAATTCAGTCTCACAGCACGTAGGGAGGGCACGGGTGATGGAAAATCGATTACAATATTCGGAAGCCTCAGCAATCCGTCTGTTCCTTCAGTACCTGAGCCTTCAGTGCCTGAAAAAGGGCCTAGTTTAGCGTTTGGAGCACGATAAAAAACTCTAAAATCGCATTTATACTTTTCTTATCCAGTATTTCAACATCTTCTGTTACCTTCGTATATTGTTGGTTTTGCTTAAAAGCAACTGCATTTGAATTAGGAATGACACGCCATTACCTTTGCGAGTATATCTGTTAAGGAAAGTCGTTATAACCATTTAGACTAAAGTATTCACAATAATCATTATGCCACGTTTCACTAAATAAAATCATATTGCAAGAGAAATAAAAGAAGGTAAAGAGTAACTACATTACATAACTTATTTATTTCAGCCACAATTACGATGAAATATTCCTGTGCACTGTCGTTCGCAAACTTTTTAACTTGCGAAAGTGCTAAAGCTTTGTTACAGTCATCAGAGTATTAGCAGACAAAGGGGGGCAGATGCGTTATCTGCTGCCCAGATTACTTGGCCCACACGGCTCGAGACCCTGCCAGTGTTCGTACCTCGGCGTCGCCCTCTTCTGGGATTTTGCTCGACGGCTAAGTCACCACTCCAAGATCTGAAGACCCTCTCGGTGTCCCTCTCGCATGGAATTTGGACCTTTGTGGATCCGTGACATTTTGGCGTTACTGGCCCACACAGATTTAAAGTTGCATTCATACTTTTTCTTGCCAGACTTTTCAAGAAGTTTCTTCTGTGCGGGGCAAAGGTGCTTGTTCACGTAAACAGCCGCTGGGCTGCCCAGAGCAAGACTATTTTTTGTGAGGCGCATGTTTTTTTAATTTCTTTGGAAGTTATCGCGTTTAGCCCGTGAGCGGAACTGCATAACGATAATCGTCCTTTCTCTGTCCCGTGTCGGAACATGGTGGCAGGCCTCAATATCACTGACGTCAATCGGCTCCCCAGTTGCGGCACCTATCTCCAACTATGTCCGTAAGACATTCATGTTCTGTGGTTACGAAACCTTGTAGTTCAAGGTTCTGCGTCGGGAGTACAGCTCAGACTGCACTAGACTGTTTTCTATGCTTGTTTGTGTTTTGTTTTGTTTGTGTCAGAAAGCAGCTCTCACAAAGCGCTTGGTTGGTTTTCTAAAGTTGCTTGTTAGCAGTAGCGTCACCCAATGCTTTTTCCAGATCTGCTACTGTTTAATTGGGATGTTCAACACATTTAATTATTTATCTCCGTTTCACCTCGTTTCTCATTTCCCTCTCCATGATTTTCTTTATGTCATATTTGAGTTCAGCTATTTTCTCCTCTGAATTCCTCTGTCTGCTTTGTTGCACCCTTGGTTATTGTACGTTTATGCCATTTATGGCTCCCTTATCAACTCCGGTACCTGTAGCAGAAAGATCATGTATGATCTTCTAGTCTTCTCCTCTTATTCGGTGTAACAGTATTATTCAAACGTTTTTATTAGGAATGTCGGCGCAGGAAAACTGCTTAATCTTGCTGACAAATGAGTTGCCGACTGATGTATCACCGGTACATGTGCTTTCAGTTTGGTTATAGTCATTGCCGTCTGCACTGAATATTAAGTCAGGAAATAATAGTAGGTATAAAACGAAGAAAGATCAATATCAAGCCGTCCAAGTGTGTTGTCTGCTCATCTTACTATGTTCCTGTGACTTAAAGAAAGCATCACACGCCCGCCGGTGGAGCCCTACTATACGCCGAAAACACCTCCGGAGAGGGCGTTTGGCGCTCCGCTGCGGAACGGTACGGCTGGAGCGTTCTGTCCGCGGAGCACAAGCCGCTATACGTCAAAGGAAGGAATAAAGATGGTAAAAAAGATGTACGCGTGAAGCATAAAGGCGCATTGTTGACAGGACAAAGAAAATAACCAAAAACCAAAGGCACTGACGAACAACTGAGCAGTTTATCGCAGCAGAAAAAATGTGTATAGGACAAGGTAGAAGAACGAAAAAAGCCAAAGAACGACAAAGGACTTCTATCGCATCGAACAACCATTATCCCGTGACAAATCCTAATCCCCAACTGGCCGCTACCGAGTCAAATGTTCAAGTCCATCATTTTTTTTTCCAGAAGCGAAATCGACGGCTAACTAATACACGCGTCTCCTTTCTTCTTGATTTCGAACGCTTCAAAGATATACCGTTCTGTCCGTCCAGGGTATACCGCGCGAGGATCGCGCAGTCAAGGAAAAGTGGAGCGCAGGCGCAGGAAGCGATGGGCGTTTTCAGCACCCATAAATAAACTTACGCCATCGTTAAATTGGGTGTTCAACGTCATGAATGCCAAGTATAACATGTTTACGCCCAGCGGAATTGTTTTCGCATTCCCACCATTTCTTGGGTGTTTTTGGGCTACGCCTTTTTCCCGCGAGTGCGGCGCTTATTCTGCCATGTCCTACATGAAGCAGAAATGTTGCAATTGGACTTCATTTTCTCTCACTTCCGGCGACGATAACCGTCATCGGCTCAGCGTCGAGGAGTTGAAGCGGCGCCGTGTTGGTAGTCAGCTTTGGTAGTCAACACCATCGCCCTGCCAGCCTCCTGCCAAATCAACCGGAGCCCGGACGATTGGGTTCCTAATCGACACCGGACTTCGGGGAAACGAACCTCAACCATCTTTACTGACGCCGAATACCGATCGGCCGAACGGTCGTCTGGAATGGATCGGGAAGCGAAATCTGTGCACCGACAACACTCGTGCCCTAATGAATGCGGGTCCGTTCTGTTATTTCCTAGAGTGTAATAAACATAGTAAGGCCCATGAAGTTCATAAAGCTCAGCACGAGCGCTAATGCGATCCGTGTTTCGGCTTACGACGCTTGGGCCGTTCGCTTTGACGACAATTCGTTTCCCGGAGTTGCAAACTACTTAGCCGCGTGCGTTCAGCAACGGCTGTAGAAAATATAAGCTCAGTTAAGAACAGGAAAGGGGTTACGAGAGCTTTATTAGGTAATAAGAAATTAATATCGACCAAAATATGTAGTGTTAAGCCTGAAAGAAAATAACGGCGAGCGCTACACCCGTTGTGTGAAATCGCAGTCGCAGCGGAAACAGCGCTGTCGCTGGAGATCAGCTTATGATGGGGGCTTTATGAAACCTTACTGCGTTCTCCCTATTTAAGAATGTAAAGTTAGGCAGCCATGAATCCTTGAAATCACTTAAAAAAGGATTGTGACGCAAAGTTTAGGTCTCATTGTAATATACTGGTTATGTACAATAGGCACTTTTCTCGTGGCGCAGTGGACTAAAGCGTCGTGCCCGCCCAATCGAAGTGGCGGCTTCATGTCCCGGGTGGGTGTTGCTTTTTATTCCACTCAATCTGGCGTCATTTGCTAATCGTATTGGCGAATCCAAAACAATTTTTTGTTCAAACTGTGGAACTCCCATATCAAACGTGAATGCATCGCTTATGTGATGGGCATGCTTTGTTCAGTTTGAAACTAATTCTTTGTATATCGTTACTTGGCGGCGGGACACTGGAAATGAACAATGAATGATGCGAGCGATGGATTTACACTATGTACACGATGTCGGCCATGGGAGAACCCGCACAGCTGGCTTTTTTTTCACCCACAGGTTGTACCCACAGCTCGTCTTCCCGTGATGTAATCCGCCTCGTCAAAAGCGACCGTCCCGATGTTCGAGCCGTTGGAAAAGTCCAGATGCGGTGACGATGCGCGACGAGAGGAAAGTGTAGAAGTCCTTCCGTCGCCGCCGATGATGACGGTCGTGGTGAGCATTGGCCCCTAGAGAGCAATGTCTGTCAATGCGGTGTCAATGCGGTGAAGCAACGTCCAACAGTCTTGGAGACGCCCGTCAGATCTCGGAAGAAGAACGGCGTCGTTATCTGTTCAGGCAACGGAAGGTGACGTCGGTTCTTCTGTTCCAATATTCTGTCGGTTCTTCTGTTCAGTTCTTCTGTTCCAATATCTTCTCTTCCAATCTTCTGTTCCAAATTCTTTTTTCTACCGCAAACGCCTCCTCCACTCGGCGACTCTCTTTCTCAATCACTTAAAATGCTCGGTCCTTGTTCAAACCAAACGTTTGAACTATCGTTAGAAGGTTTCCCCAATCCATTCCTCTAACCCGGCGAGACACGTGACTGGGCCATGCCTGGAAGTTGATATGCCAAGATCCTGGCAGGCTCGCCAATTATTAGGCCACGCGTCTCGACCGGCAGAGAAGGAAGCTGGTGCAGGCTTCAGAAAAAAACATCACAAAGGAAGCCTTGAAACACGCAAAGCGCAGCAAACAAAAAAATTTACACACGAACAAACGGTAATCAAAGTAGAATTACGTCCCGAGGAAAGTTGGGTAGCCTCGTAATATATCTGCAAGGTCTGGCAAAGAGTCCGTAAATTGGCCTACCCAGTGACCGACGCTGGTGTGGAAACATCGCGTGACTTTGAAGATGTCATGACGAGGTAGATGTCATGAAGAGGTAGCGTTGTCGTCGTAATCTGGTGGCTTGCTTCTTGGCATCGCCGATGTGGGGCCCCGCGTGTCGTAGCACTACGGTTCGATGTCGCTGACTGAGGACATGCACGCATCGCCGCTGGAGCTGTGAAGGCGTGTGTTGGCGAGGTGTTGGGAGACCGGAGCCGAAGCGTTGTCGGCCCGCTTCCGCTCAGGCTTTTCTGGCGACGTCGGTGTCTTGGGTCGCGTAAACACTGGCTGTTCCGGAACCCGGGGTCTTCAAGCCGCCCCTGGCTCCATCTCTTCTCCCCTCGTCTTCCTTGGTCTCCTTCGGCGTAGTTGCGGGGATTGTCCTTGATTCATGACAGGCGCCTCCCGGTATGACGGGTCCTTGGTCCGGGATGCCTGACCGTGCTGGCCATCCGTGCCCTCTCCCTGAATTGTCGCTGGTCAGAGTTGTCGGAGTTCGTCAGCAGCTTCACCCACTGCTCAGAAGTTTCCTGTAGTCATGGTGAAAACACACACACATTATGTATTCAAAACGAGATAGACCTCAGTCACGGCGCGATACATAATGCAGTTATGGCAGAAACGAAATTGCAGTGATGCTTTATTCCAAAGCGGTCATTTAACGGTCCCGAAGAGCAGAGGTGCGCTTAGGCCTCACGGTGGTCGATGGGCGGTGGAACTGTCTCCACCATGCTGGTGAGCTCCGCACGCAGAGATGCTCGCACCGTGATGGCTGCCCGACGACGAGGAACGTGGCGGCGGCCAATAGATAGCGGCGGGAGGAGGGAGCGTATGCCTGCTTCAGGACGAGGCCTCGCTGCCCGCGCTCTGCGCCTCCCGCACACCGCTGACTCGTCGGCTGAACCCAGCTTTTCCCGGCAGCGTCGGCGACGGTTGCCGGGCCTACAGCACGACGTACCTACAGCAGTCGTCCTTTTCGTGCCACCCGGATAGTGGCTCTGACGCCAGCGCCGGCGACTGTCCTCTGGCCTACACCGCGAGGTGCACCGTATTCCTACCACCTGCTCCGAATCGCTTCTTCTTTTCCTCCTACTGCGATGCGGCTTTTTTTCTTGCCCAAGCGTTACGCCACCGGTTCAAGGAATTGGCCATCATTCTTCATGGGCCCTTCACTACAGCCGTCATTGTACTTGAGTTCACAGGAGCTGCTTGTTTGAATGGTGGCAAACAGGGTGTCTTCAGGGGTGAGCCCGGTTTGTGAGTATAGCGGGTTGGGAGCACAGCGTGTCCGCAATAATAGTGATGTCACAGGGTTGTACCAGTGATGTCAGCATGCTGGTGCTCGGTAGGGAGACTTCGACAAAGGTTGTGTAAGGCTGGGCCTATGGAGCGGGTGGCGCCGTTGTGGCCGTTCTGCAGGGCCTACATTTATGTAGAGGAGATTCGAGAGCAGCGGGGGCCCACAAGGCCAGGAGCGCCCGTACGTTGCGGTGCTGTCTGCTGCGTCGCTCTTCCTGCATGATGAGGCCGTACGCGGCTGACGATGGCAGCAACTAATGATGCTAATCGCGGGTGGTTAAGGTCTACGAAGATGTGGCCGCTACATATTAAATTTCACGTGTGTAGATGCTTTTCTAGAATGGGTTGTCTGAGTACGATAAGTCTAGTAATTTTACTTCCTAAGCATGGTCAATGCAACTTTACACACCTGCCAGAGGTGAGGCAACGTCCAATCATTAGGGATCTTCGCACACCTCGTGAACCCGATTTACAAAAAGAGCAAGCTCCCGCAAGCCCCCGACTATGCATTGCTGTAAGTGGTGTCGTTTTTGTGGGCCTGATGCCTGTATGAATGTGTCGCAGCGGCTATGCATGCCCAGCGTATTCGTCGCACTAAGACGCTGGCTGGGCCTGCTCTGGGCACCTTCAGTAATGTTGGTAATGGTATGGGCGACACCGCGGACCCCGAGCCCCCAAACATAAGTTGTAACATACCTTGAAGATGTGTTTATAAGGTGGAGGGTTAGAAACCAACAACGGTGGTGGTTAGAGTCGTGGTCAAGCTTCGCTGTGAGCTACGGGAACTCTATCAGGGTAAGGTTAGAGGAAGAAGTACCCCCGTCCCACTTATTGAGGAGCGAGCACCTCGTTGCGGTTGAGCGGCAAATTATTGAAGCTGTTAGACCCCTGATGGAACGTCTGTGATGGCAATGACTGACCTACAATGAAGGTGATAGTTGGTACAGTATGTGCTGGGAGCTTCATCTTCTACAATTCACAACATACTCCCGGTCACAAAATACATGTGGAAAATTTAAATCTGACACAAGGTTCCTGGCCCCCTAGTTGTAAGCGCAGTAGTATCGTAGTTCTACGCATACACACAACATACCGGTTTGCTTAGAATAGATTGCCTTTTCGGTCTTTTTCCACGTTTCTTAGATTTTTTGGTGGTAGGACATCGATCTTCATCTTCTAATATTTCGTGGAGCTTGACAACTGGTTGCTTTGACCAGGACCATCGACTTGTATGGTTGCCCCGCTCGATCGATGCGCTGCTGCGTGACATCTGTCGAATGCACCGAGAAGAAACGACCTCAGAGAGATGTTGATCTTAGAGAATACTTTTTTCTGGACCTTTGAAAGTCCTGTGCCCTCGAAATACCTCTTGAGTGTCTCTTCTGTGATCGTGTGCCGGAAGCTGCTGTTCCAAAAGTCCGCCAACAGTTCGTGCTCGCCGGTCATTACTTTCTGGCGGCTAGATCTTGTGCTGTGTTTCTAGGCTTGAAGCATCCATCTGAGTGGTCTTGACCGCAACCAATCCTTCACACCCTTGCTGCGTATTATTTCGCCACTCACGCACTTCCGCAGCTGCTCCGATCCTGAGTAGGCTGATGCCTTTCTCGCTACATCCTCGCCAGACGGGCAATTGCTCTGCCAGTCCGTAACTTTGCCCCCGTAACTTCGCTACGAAAGCGCTTTCCATGTCGGAAGCAGGGATGTCGTGGCAGATTGTTCGCATAGCTATCGCCTTGATGACGTACTTGTTTGCATCAAACTAGCTCGGTAGACAAACCTCGACGGCTTTGCCATTCCTCACACGAAAAGGAAATTGGACGCGAAAGTGTTCACGGCGAGGCGCGCCTCCCTGGTGACTTTCAGTCCCAACCTCGCCAAGAGATCTCCTTTGATGAGTGTGCGTTCACTGCCCTCGTTGGTCCCGGCGATCCAGCACGGAAGGTCTGTAAATTCACGGCCGCGTCAAGTAGGCAACTTCTAACGGCAGACGAATGCGCACGGTTCTCCTTGATTGTCTTTACATTATCAGAACCTTTCGTGTCCAGGTCGTCGCTGCGCCTCGCTTGAAAATCCCGATCGCACATTTTTGAAGCATTCCTGTGTATGTCGCACACATTAGCTTTTGTGGGCAGCTGTTTCGAGTGGTGGCCCCTCCCCGTACATAGGTAGCCCCGCATATATTTGGCCAGTCGCTTTTTCTTTTTTTGGACGCTCAGAGAAGTGCGGCATGCCTGGGTAATGTGCTTTGCAAATTTGCAAAAAAAAAGCACTGGGTGCATTCAGGCATGGAAGCATGCGAGGCGTGCACTACCGAGGTAGTATAGCCCTTACTTTCGACGGGGTCACTCGACTCGGTAGATGTCCTTTCTGGGGTGCATTGCTCTTTTGCCACGAGCTCGGTCCCCATGTACCTCAAGTGTCGCTCCAGTTGCCGGCAAGCCGTTAGATTTTATGCCTCAGAAGATGATGCCGTGCGCCGTGCTTCCTCCTGGAGGCGGATGTGCTGATGAAATGCAACCCGACGTCTGCTCGTTGGAACGTCAAGGACGTTGAGGCAGCGGACATGCAGCTGCACGCAGTCGTATAAGCCTGCGCAGCTCTGTCGTATCCGATAGAGATGTCACGTGGTGCAGCTGGCGAAGCATTCGAAAATGGCGCTGTATTATCCGGCTGTTGTCCCCGAACCTCTCCTTAAGATACTGTATGGCACTCTCGTAGCACACCTCCGTCGTTGAAAGTCGGGCGATGGCAGCTGCTTCACCGTCTACGTAGCTATGGAGGTATTGAAACTTGTCAGTGGTGCGGAGAGTCGGGTTCGTGTGGACTACACTGTTAAACGGATCCCAGAACGCAGTTCATTGACATACGTCCCCATGAAAACGCTCGATAGTAAGCGTTGGGAGTCGAGGTGCGTAGATACGGGGTGGAACCTTCGTTGGGGCATCTGGCGTATTAATCGCAGCCGAGGGGGCAGCCAGCACTCTGCTGCTGACGCTGAGGTCCTCCAGCCGCCGCTGAAGACAAGTTAGTCTCAAGCGTCTGATCGTTGTAGTAGGCGGCAGACTCGTACTCCTTTGCCATCTCCCCGACCGGAATCGCGTCGTCGACCTGAGCGTCAATCTTGCGAAGCGACTGGTGGCTGGCCATGAGTTTGTCCATCACCTTTCGGAGGGCTATTCGGTCAGAGCAGCCGCTCTCGATGAGGGCTGTCGCCTCTTTCACGATCTTTGACGCTTGGGTTCGCCTATCAGCGCGTTTTGCCTTCAGGCTCCATCGTTGCGTGAAATTTTCCGGCTTACCCTCTCCAGAGGCAGTCAGGTCCACGCCTTGTTTCCTTGGGCGGGGTTCCGAAGAGGACGAAGTAGCTTTGGCGACCGTTTCCACAAGGAACCCGTCGTCGACGTCGCTCCATGTCCACGTCGTTGGAAGCCGCTGGTTACCCTCGAGTTTTGGCACCAAATGTTGCAGAAGGCTGACCACCTCGTTGCGGTTGAGCCGCCAGTGCACGAAGCCGTCAGACCCCTGATGGAACGTCGCTTTAATGGCGATGACTGACAATGACGATGATAGTGTGAGGGTATGTACCAGGAGCGTCATGTTCTACAATTCACAACACCTTTCTTTTACATCCCTTATGGTAAATCGTAAATCCCCCCAAACTTGAGCGGGCCTCACCAAAAGTTCATTTCCACCACTCCCAGCCAGTTTCCCAAAGACCGATAACTACCCCCGTTTTTGGTAATGGAATCCACTAAACAAGAAAATCCTCTTGCCTTGCAGTCTGTGTTCCTGATATGAGAATTTGTGGATGCATTATTGGGGAGTTTTTGAGCTAAAAAACAAACAACTGGAGGAATCCTTCCTGAAGTGTGCAACCAACAGCAAGCCGGGATCCTCCTTTCTCAAACTCGCACAGCCGATCTTAAAATCATGGCGGCACCACACTGGAGCCTTTATAGTTTTCGAGGTGTCATCTCTGAACTAGATGTCATGAATGAGACAGATGCTGACCTGCTGGAGGGCCTCAGAAATGAGGCCGTGACAGCTGTGATGCCCATCACTATTAGGAAAGGAAACAAAAATTCATGACGAAGCACATCATCCTTACTTTTTACTGTACCACACTCCCAGAGTACGTAAATGCAGGGTTTAAAAATTGTAATGTCCGGCCCTTCATTCCAAATCCGCGCTGCTGCTTGAAGTGCCACCGGTTCAGGCACGGAACCAACTCCTTCCGTGGCCGACTGATTTGCGGAAAGTGCGCCAAGCATGGTCACCCCTCTAACAAGTGTCCATCGCGAACCCTCAACTGCGCCACCTGTTGGAGACCCCACATGGCCTACTCTCGAAAAAGCGAGAACTTCGAACAGGAGAAGGAGATAATTAATGTTAAGGTCACTGAAAACATCACCTTCAGTACCCTTGGGTGGAGCGGCGCCTGGTTTCCGTAGCGACCCGCGTCAATGAGACTGACCTGGTCACGCTCTCGCCCCCCCCCTGAGCCGCCTATTGCAGCGCAACCTATTACCGCTCCCCCTGCCAAAGAGGTAGGGGTTCCGGTAGCAATCTCCGATGGGGCGATGGAGCTACTCTCGTCTCTGGCTCGCCGGCCCTGAGGGAGCTTAGATGGTGGACGTGGAAAGACCCGCAGCGACCCACTACTGCCGCGCTGCCTGTACCACCTCTGGCGCTTCCATTGCCCTCAGCACTGACAGTGCAAACAAAGGGTGCTCTTTGCCTGCAAAGGGCCCGGTCCAAAGGTCCCTTCCGCCGGGCACTCCCATGACTTTGGATGAGGACATGGACGTCAAGCCGTTCCTGCTTACATTGCACCTAAAGGAACGGGCTGTGGCGTCCACATAAATAGAAAATGGGGAAAAACCCCTCCAAGACTTGAAGCCCAAAAGACGATATATAAACACGGACATATTCCAGTTGCTCTAAATATAAATAATGCGAATAGAAAATATGGAGTAGAACAGCAGAGGCCTTCTTAAAAAGACTCTAAGTTTATGAGATATTTTAGCCTAATCAGCCAAGTGTGTCTTGTCTCCAGGAAACCCATTTTTACTCCGAACACACAAATAGTTTCATGGTATTTAGGTAGGACAGCGATGGTGGTGGTAAATCTTCAGGTGGTGTGACCATCATTGCCCGAAAATAATTGGCGTGTCACACTATCCAATTACACTGTCCTTACAGGCTGTTGCCATTCGAACGATAATCTTCAATAGATTTATAACACTATGCTTCCTGTACATCCCTCCTGACTTCCAGCTCTCGAGCTCAGATTTCAAGGGCCTGGTAGATCAGCTACCCGAACCTTCCATTCCTATAGGCGACATCACTGCACACGCAGTGTTATGCGAATGTTTTCGTTACTTTTTGCTGAATAAAAGTGAATTGAATTGAATTGAACTCTCTTTGGGGCTCATCCCGCACAGATGCCCGAGGTCGCCTTATCAAAAAATTCCTAACATCATCGGGAGCTTGCCTATTCAACAAAAACAAGCCTACATATCATAACCGAGGACACAACATGAGGCAGTAGCCGATATGATCGTGAACACTTCCCTACCGCACTAACATATATAGGTGACAGGTTTAAGGGATAAAAACCCAACTGGAATGCATTTATAGAGACATCAAATCTACACCTAACATCTAAAACCACACCTACACATAGAGGAGGCAACCCAACTCTCCTCGGCGCGCATTTCTGACGCTGCGCAAAAGTCCATTCTCCAGGTCTCCGGAGCCTCGTGAAACCGTAGGAGACCCTGGTGTAACGCGTGAGAGGCCCAACACCAGGCGTGGAATGTCCTTCGCCGGTACCCCTCGTTCGGGAAGCACGTACACCTTGAGGCGAAAAGGAAAGTTGGCGCGCCTGCCTCACACCCATAAACTCATACACGGACACAAAGTATGGGAGCGTATACGTAAACTGAAGGGACAACGGACACACAGCATGCCCCTGGTCAGAAGAAGAGGCGTCACACTTCATTGAACACCAGGCGAACACACGGGCACAACACTTCCAACACGTGTACAGTTCTGCATACTATACAAATACTTTTATAAAACATAAAACGTCCAGTAAAAAGAAGTCCTTGTGAGAGAATAAGTCAGTAATGTTTTATAACTCCCTTTGAACTTCATGACCTAAAGCTGGCTCTCAATGCTTGTAAGCGTTCTGATAGAGATGGAGACAACATTGCACACACTACGACACAACAGTTACACGCAGACACACATGACACTTCTACACCTCTTCAATGAAATATGGTTTTCGATGCGCTTTCCGGGGTCTTGGAGGGAGGCCATCGTAGTGGCTTTTCTAAAGGAGGAGAAGGACCTGGCTTCCCTGCTAGTTATCGTCCCATTGCCCTGACAAGCTGCCTGTGCAAGCTCCTCAAAAAATGATCAATGGGAGACTCGTGTACTTTTGAGAGTATGGTGGTCTTGTCGAGAGTTCCCAGGCAGGCTTCCGGCGGGGCGATCCACAACTTATCAACTAGTCTCTTTAGAGGCCTACAATAACGGTACATGCATAAGCAATTCTGAATGGCGGTATTTTTAGATGTTGAACCGGCATATGATACAGCACGGCGTTACGGGATTATTACAGACCAAAAATCATGCGTTCACCTGCAGGAGAATGGCGTGTCTCAAGGTGGCGTTTTGTGCTGCATATTCTTTATCGTTGAGGTGATCTCGCTCCAACAGGCACTGCGGCACTCCATTTCTTGCCTGGTGTATGTAGATGGCGTTCAGATGTCAATGCAAGGCACCTGATATTACAAGACGCACACAATTCTGAGAAATCTGTAGACAACATATTCTTTACACCCGTCATATTTTTAGGAGACGATTCCGTGTTTTCCATTAAGCAGACTTTTAGGTTTCCGTTAGAGGCTCACTCTTTACAGCTCATCTCATACCACCCATAGTTTTATCCATGGTCCTATCCGCCAGTCATCTCACTTATTTTTTAACCACCCTTGGTCTTCATCCTGGCACTGTACACCAGCCATTCCTATCGTCTTTTTTTTAATTTATTTGTGTTCACTGTAACGTATCTTGTTAGTCACCTATTGATCAAAATACTCTCTCATCGCTGTTTGCCCTAGTCGGGCTTGGGCCACTAACATTGAAACATCAGTGTTATCAAGACTCTGGTTGGACGTCATATTTCCGTGGTGTTACGTGCGCCTCTTGTTCAACTCTTGTCGCTATCCTCGACAGCTTCGTAACACATGGCAATTAGGCTGGAGTCAACAAAGAGACAACAAACTACGCCTACTAAAACCACAACTGGGACTCTACATAACTGACTTACACAACAGATACACTGAAGTCGCCCTGGCTAGGCTGCGGATAGGCCACACACATGTTACGCACTCCCACCTGCTCACTGGAACTTCGGGACCCACGTGTAGCAGGTGTGGAAAGGGCCTATCGGTAGTCCACATACTAATCACATGCAAGGCACTTGACACAATACGACACAAACATTTCCCTGGATTATACAGACGACACATTCATTTGCACCCATCATACTTTTTAGCCGACGAACCAATGTTTTCTAGTCAACGTGTTTTTAACTTTTTAGCTCAGGTAAACTTTCTGCAGCTCTTGTCATATCACGTGTAATCACCCTGGCCCTATACACCAGCCATCTCCATTTTCTTTTGTTTTGCATCACCTTTACTTTTAGTCACATGTTTTAGTACTTACGGTCTGATCAAAACTCAATAACTTCTTTGGCGCTCTTTGCCCATAGTCGGCCTTGCGCCAATAAAGCCCAACCATCATCATTGTCGCTAACCTACCCTGCTCTGCTAGAAGAAACGAGTAACAAAATTTGTTAATTAAGTGTCAAAATCTGAAGCCTGCATACCCGTCGGACAAGGAAAAAACGTCCCGCCGCAACTTCTTTTCATTCAGTTTCACGTTCCCTGTGAAGGGGTTTTGTGGAATGGGTTCTTTCAGTATGACCGCTCTCTAAGTTTTACCGACTGAGCCTGGTTATGGCCACTTTATACACATACCACAGGTGAGGAAGACAAAATTAGTATACGTATTCTCACACCTCTTGAAGCCTACTTCTATCAAAAAGGTGGAAATTACCGCTGTCCTTTTGTGGCACCCGCCGCGTATTTTTGGTAGATTCTCGTAGTTGGTAGTTTCTCGTAGAGCCTAATACCTCTACGAAGCTGCGCAGCGGCTTATACAGGCCCAGCATATTTGTTGCACTACGACGGTGGCTGGACGTCATATTTCAGCGGCATTGTGCGCACCTCTTGTTCTATCTTGTCGTTAAGCTTTCGAGCTGTTCTAGAAATGGATAGCAATGAAGTGCGTTGATTCAGGGTCGAAATCTGACGCATGCATTCGTAGGGACACTACTTTTAGGACAATGAACAGAAGGGATGTTTGAAGTATCTCTTTTGAAAATTAATTTCTGTGGGATTCACTTCTCTGGAATGAACTTTTTTTAGTATGATCCCTCTACAGAATACTTACCCCACGAGCGGGGTAACGGCAACTTTATACACCGTAAACACGTAAAGGTGACTTAAAATTATTACCGATTTTGGCACACCTTTTCAAATTAATTTGCCAAAGGGTAAAACGTTTTCAGAACTTCCGTAGCGCGATATGAATGTCGCGCAGCAGCTAATGCATGCCCAGCGGGTTCGCTGCACTTCGACGGTGGCTGGGCGTCATATTTGGCGCTATAACGTACACCTCTTGTTCATGTCTTGTCGCTAAGTTTCCCTCCTTGGCTAGAAGAGAAGAGACCCAAGCTCGTTTATTAAATGTCAACATTTATAGCATGCATGCACAAGGACAGTGCCTTTGGACCTGAAACAAAACTGACGTTGCAAGCGTTTGTTTTCAATTTTAGGTTCCTTGTGATGGGCTTTTGTGTAATGAGTTCTTTGAGTGCGACAGCTCTTCGTAATCGTTTTACCACCTGAGCGTGGTTCCATTTGCCCAATGTCTCGATGAATGTACCACTGCGGCTAATGCATGCCCAGCTGGAGCTGGACGTCATATTCCGGCGGCATTCGGTGCACCTTTTCTTCATATCTTGACGCTAAGTTTCCCTACTCTGCTAGAAGGGAAGAGAACCAAGCTCGTTTATTAAGTGTCAAAATTTCTAGCATGCATGCACAAGGACGGTGCCTTTCCACCTGAAACAAAAGTGACGTTGCAAGCGTTTGTTTTCAAATTTTACGTTCCTTGTGATGGGCTTTTGTGTAATGAGTTCTTTGAGTGCGACAGCTCTTCGTAATCGTTTTACCACCTGAGCGTGGTTCCATGTGCCCAATGCCTCCATGAATGTGGCGCAGCGGCTAATGCATGCCCAGCTAGAGCTGGACGTCATATTCCGGCGGCATTCGGTGCACCTTTTGTTCATATCTTGTCGCTAAGTTTCCCTCCTTGCTAGAAGGGAAGAGACCCAAGCTCGTTTATTAAATGTCAAAATTTATAGCATGCATGCACAAGGACGGTGCCTTTGGACCTGAAACAAAACTGACGTTGCAAGCGTTTGTTTTCAATTTTAGGTTCCTTGTGATGGGCTTTTGTGTAATGAGTTCTTTGAGTGCGACAGCTCTTCGTAATCGTTTTACCACCTGAGCGTGGTTCCATGTGCCCAATGCCTCGATGAATGTACCGCTGCGGCTAATGCATGCCCAGCTGGAGCTGGACGTCATATTCCGGCGGCATTAGGTGCACCTTTGTTCATATCTTGTCGCTAAGTTTCCCTACTCTGCTAGAAGGGAAGGGACCCAAGCTCGTTTATTAAATGTCAAAATTTCTAGCATGCATGCACAAGGCCGGCGCCTTTCCACCTGAAACAAAAGTGACGTTGCAAGCGTTTGTTTTCAATTTTAGGTTCCTTGTGATGGGCTTTTGTGTAATGAGTTCTTTGAGTGCGACAGCTCTTCGTAATCGTTTTACCACCTGAGCGTGGTTCCATGTGCCCAATGCCTCGATGAATGTGGCCGCTGCGGCTAATGCATGCCCAGCTGGAGCTGGACGTCATATTCCGGCGGCATTCGGTGCACCTTTTGTTCATATCTTGTCGCTAAGTTTCCCTGCTCCGCTAGAAGAGAAGAGACCCAAGCTCGTTTATTAAATGTCAAAATTTATAGCATGCATGCACAAGGACGGTGCCTTTCCACCTGAAACAAAACTGACGTTGCAAGCGTTTGTTTTCAATTTTACGGTTCCGTTGTGATGGGCTTTTGTGTAATGAGTTCTTTGAGTGCGACAGCTCTTCGTAATCGTTTTACCACCTGAGCGTGGTTCCATGTGCCCAATGCCTCGATGAATGTACCGCTGCGGCTAATGCATGCCCAGCTGGAGCTGGACGTCATATTCCGGCGGCATTCGGTGCACCTTTTGTTCATATCTTGTCGCTAAGTTTCCCTCCTCGGCTAGAAGAGAAGAGACCCAAGCTCGTTTATTAAATGTCAAAATTTATAGCATGCATGCACAAGGACGGTGCCTTTGGACCTGAAACAAAACTGACGTTGCAAGCGTTTGTTTTCAATTTTACGTTCCGTGTGACGGGCTTTTGTGTAATGAGTTCTTTGAGTGCGACAGCTCTCCGTAATCGTTTTACCACCTGAGCGTGGTTCCATGTGCCCAATGCCTCGATGAATGTGGCGCTGCGGCTAATGCATGCCCAGCTGGAGCTGGACGTCATATTCCGGCGGCATTAGGTGCACCTTTTGTTCATATCTTGTCGCTAAGTTTCCCTGCTCTGCTAGAAGGGAAGAGAACCAAGCTCGCATATTAAATGTCAAAATGTCTAGCATGCATGCACAAGGCCGGCGCCTTTCCACCTGAAACAAAAGTGACGTTGCAAGCGTTTGTTTTCAATTTTACGTTCCGTGTGACGGGCTTTTGTGTAATGGGTTCTTTGAGTGCGACAGCTCTCCGTAATTGTTTTACCACCTGAGCGTGGTTCCATGTGCCCAATGCCTCGATGAATGTACCACTGCGGCTAATGCATGCCCAGCTGGAGCTGGACGTCATATTTCGGCGGCATTAGGTGCACCTTTTCTTCATCTCTTGTCGCTAAGTTTCCCTGCTCTTGGCTAGAAGGGAAGAGACCCAAGCTCGTTTATTAAAGTGTCAAAATTTCTAGCATGCATGCACAAGGACGGTGCCTTTGGACCTGAAACAAAACTGACGTTGCAAGCGTTTGTTTTCAATTTTACGTTCCGTGTGACGGGCTTTTGTGTAATGAGTTCTTTGAGTGCGACAGCTCTTCGTAATTGTTTTACCACCTGAGCGTGGTTCAGTGTGCCCAATGCCTCCATGAATGTGGCGCAGCGGCTAATGAATGCCCAGCTGGAGCTGGACGTCATATTCCGGTGGCATTAGGTGCACCTTTCTTCATATCTTGTCGCTAAGTTTCCCTACTCTGCTAGAAGGGAAGAGAACCCAAGCTCGTTTATTAAATGTCAAAATTTATAGCATGCATGCACAAGGCCGGCGCCTTTCCACCTGAAACAAAACTGACGTTGCAAGCGTTTGTTTTCAATTTTACGTTCCGTGTGATGGGCTTTTGTGTAATGAGTTCTTTGAGTGCGACAGCTCTTCGTAATCGTTTTACCACCTGAGCGTGGTTCCATGTGCCCAATGCCTCGATGAATGTGGCTGCGGCTAATGCATGCCCAGCTGGAGCTGGACGTCATATTCCGGCGGCATTAGGTGCACCTTTTGTTCATATCTTGTCGCTAAGTTTCCCTCCTTGCTAGAAGGGAAGAGACCCAAGCTCGTTTATTAAATGTCAAAATTTATAGCATGCATGCACAAGGACGGTGCCTTTGGACCTGAAACAAAAGTGACGTTGCAAGCGTTTGTTTTCAATTTTACGTTCCGTGTGACGGGCTTTTGTGTAATGAGTTCTTTGAGTGCGACAGCTCTTCGTAATCGTTTTACCACCTGAGCGTGGTTCCATGTGCCCAATGCCTCCATGAATGTGGCGCTGCGGCTAATGCATGCCCAGCTGGAGCTGGACGTCATATTCCGGCGGCATTAGGTGCACCTTTCTTCATATCTTGTCGCTAAGTTTCCCTGCTCTGCTAGAAGGGAAGAGACCCAAGCTCGTTTATTAAATGTCAAAATTTCTAGCATGCATGCACAAGGCCGGCTCCTTTCCACCTGAAACAAAAGTGACGTTGCAAGCGTTTGTTTTCAATTTTAGGTTCCTTGTGATGGGCTTTTGTGTAATGAGTTCTTTGAGTGCGACAGCTCTTCGTAATCGTTTTACCACCTGAGCGTGGTTCCATGTGCCCAATGCCTCGATGAATGTGGCGCTGCGGCTAATGCATGCCCAGCTGGAGCTGGACGTCATATTCCGGCGGCATTAGGTGCACCTTTTGTTCATATCTTGTCGCTAAGTTTCCCTCCTCTGCTAGAAGGGAAGAGACCCAAGCTCGTTTATTAAATGTCAAAATGTCTAGCATGCATGCACAAGGCCGGCGCCTTTCCACCTGAAACAAAAGTGACGTTGCAAGCGTTTGTTTTCAATTTTACGTTCCGTGTGACGGGCTTTTCTGTAATGAGTTCTTTGAGTGCGACAGCTCTTCGTAATCGTTTTACCACCTGAGCGTGGTTCCATGTGCCCAATGCCTCCATGAATGTGGCGCTGCGGCTAATGCATGCCCAGCTGGAGCTGGACGTCATATTCCGGCGGCATTAGGTGCACTTTTGTTTTTTCTTTTGTTCCCTCCTTGCTAGAAGAGAAGAGAACCAAGCTATCTTGTCGCACAAGGACGGTGCCTTTGGAAAACAAAACTGTTTTTTTTTTTAATTTAGGTTCCTGTGATGGCTGTGTAATGAGTTTTTGAGTGCTCTGTAATAGTTTTACTAGCGTGGTTCCAAGGGAAGAGATGCCCACCAAGGTGGTAGGTGCTCTTCATATCTTGTTTATTAAAGGGAAGGGACCCGAGCTGTTTATTAAATGTCAAAATTTCTAGCATGCATGCACAAGGCCGGCGCCTTTCCACCTGAAACAAAAGTGACGTTGCAAGCGTTTGTTTTCAATTTTACGTTCAGTGGGAATGGACGTGTGATGGGCTTTGAGTGCGACAGCTCTCCGTAATGTTTTACCACCTGAGCGTTCTTGCCCAATGCCTCCAGTGTGGCGACGGCTAGCTCCCAGCGGAGCTGGACGTCATATCCGCGGCATTCGGTGCACCTTTTGTTTCATATATTGCCGCTAAGTTTTCCTCCTCGGGTAGAAGAGAACCACCTTTATTAAGTGTCAAAATTTCTACCATGTGCACAAGAAGGTGCCTTTGGACTGAAACAAAAGTGACGTGTAAGCGTTTGTTTTCAATTTTAGGTTTCGTGTTGTGACGGCTTTTGTGTATGGTTCCTTTGAGTGGGCCTCTTCGTATGTTTTAATGACCGTGGTTAAGTGTGCCCAATGCTCCATGAATGTGGCGGCTAATGCATGCCCAGCTGGAGCTGGACGTCATATTCTGGCGGCATTAGGTGCACCTTTGTTCATATCTTGTCGCTAAGTTTCCCTGCTCGCTAGAAGGGAAGAGACCCAAGCTCGTTTATTAAATGTCAAAATGTCTAGCATGCATGCACAAGGCCGGCGCCTTTCCACCTGAAACAAAAGTGACGTTGCAAGCGTTTGTTTTCAATTTTACGTTCCGTGTGACGGGCTTTTGTGTAATGAGTTCTTTGAGTGCGACAGCTCTTCGTAATCGTTTTACCACCTGAGCGTGGTTCCATGTGCCCAATGCCTCGATGAATGTAGCGCTGCGGCTAATGCATGCCCAGCTGGAGCTGGACGTCATATTCCGGCGGCATTAGGTGCACCTTTTGTTCATCTCTTGTCGCTAAGTTTCCCTACTCTGCTAGAAGGGAAGAGAGGACCCGAGCTCGTTTATTAAATGTCAAAATTTCTAGCATGCATGCACAAGGCCGGCGCCTTTCCACCTGAAACAAAAGTGACGTTGCAAGCGTTTGTTTTCAATTTTACGTTCCGTGTGATGGACTTTTGTGTAATGAGTTCTTTGAGTGCGACAGCTCTTCGTAATCGTTTTACCACCTGAGCGTGGTTCCAATGTCCATGTGCCCAATGCCTATGAATGTGGCGCTGCGGCTAATGCATGCCCAGCTGGAGCTGGACGTCATATTCTGGCGGCATTAGGTGCACCTTTTGTTCATCTCTTGTCGCTAAGTTTCCCTCGCTCTGCTAGAAGGGAAGAGAACCAAGCTCGTTTATTAAATGTCAAAATTTATAAATGTCATGCATGCACAATGTCTAGCTTTGCATGCCACAAACAAAAGTGACGTTGCAGGCGTTCGTTTTTCTAATTTTACCACCTTCCGTGTGACGGGCTTTTGTGCAAAGAGTTCTTTGACGTGCGAAGCAGTTTGTTTTCAATCTTTACGTAATCGTTTTGCGTGGTGACCATGGTGCCCAATGCTTCGATGTGTAATGAGCTTCTTTTCTGCGAGTGCGACATGCTCCAGCTGGAGCTGGACGTCATACTCCGGTTTTTATTAGGTGCACCTTTTCTTCATTCTTGTTCCATGTGCCCAATGCTCTGCGAAGGGAAGGGAACCAAGCTCGTTTATGAATGTCAAATTTCGCATGCATGCACAAGCATGCCCAGCTTTCCAGCTTGGAACGTCAAAGTGACGTTGCCGCGTTTGTTTCAATTTTACGTTCCGCACCTTTGGACTTTTGTGTAACATATTCTTGTCGTGCTACAGCTCTTTCCTCGCTCTGCTATTACCACCTGACGGTGATTAATGTGCCCAATGCCTCCATGAGCTGTGGCGCTTTATTAAGTGTCAAAATTTCTAATGCATGCACAAGCCGGCGCCTTTCACCTGAAACAGCTGGACGTCAAGTGATTCCGCGGCATTAGGTGCGTTTGGTTCATATCTTGTCGCTAAGTTTCCCTTCTGCTAGAAGGGAAGAGAACCAAGCTCGTTTATTAAATGTCAAAATGTCTAGCATGCGTGTGGCACAAGGCCGTGCTCCTTTGTACCTGATGAACAAAAGTGACGTTGCAAGCGTGTTTTCAATTTTACGAGTGCGTGACGGGCTTTTGTGTAATGAGTCTCTCGTAATCGTTTACCACCTGACAGCTCGTTCGTAATCTTTTACCACCTGAGCGTGGTTCCATGTGCCCAATGCCTCCATGAATGTAGCGCTGCGGCTAATGCATGCCCAGCAGGAGCTGGACGTCATATTCTGGCGGGGCATTAGGTGCACCTTTTGTTTCATATCTTGTCGCTAAGTTTCCCTGTCTGCTAGAAGAAGAACAACCAAGCTCGTTTATTAAATGTCAAAATTTATAGCATGCATGCACAAGGCCGGAAATTTTAGCATGCATGCACAAGGCACGGCTTTTCACCTGAAACAAAAGTGACGTTGCAAGCGTTTGTTTTCAATTTTAGCGTTCCGTGTGACGGGCTTTTGTGTAATGAGTTCTTTGAGTGCGACAGCTCTTCGTAATCGTTTTACCACCTGACCGTGGATCCATGTTGCCCAATGCCTCACATGAATGTGGCGCTGCGGCTAAGACACCTGCATGCCCAGCTGGTTCCATGCTGGACGTCATATTCTGGCGGCATTATGCACCTTGCATATCTTGTCGCTAAGTTTCCCTGCTCTGCTAGAAGGGAAGAGAACCAAGCTCGTTTATTAAATGTCAAAATTTATAGCATGCATGCACAAGGACGGCTCCTTTCCACCTGAAACAAAAGTGACGGCAAGCGTTTGTTTTCAATTTTAGCAGCCTTGGATGGGCTTTTGTGTAATGAGTTCTTTGAGTCCGACAGCTCTTCGTAATGTTTTACCCCTGAGCGTGGTTCCATTGTGCCCAATGCCTCGATGAATGTAGCGCTGCGGCTAATGCATGCCCATACTGGACCATACCGGTGCGCATTAGGTGCACCTCTTTCTTCATATCTTGTCGCTAAGTTTCCCTACTCTGCTAGAAGGGAAGGGACCCGAGCTCGTTTATTAAATGTCAAAATTTCTAGCATGCATGCACAAGGCCGGCGCCTTTCCACCTGAAACAAAAGTGACGTTGCAAGCGTTTGTTTTCAATTTTACGTTCCTTGTGATGGGCTTTTGTGTAATGAGTTCTTTGAGTGCGACAGCTCTTCGTAATCGTTTTACCACCTGAGCGTGGTTCCATGTGCCCAATGCCTCGATGAATGTGGCGCTGCGGCTAATGCATGCCCAGCTGGAGCTGGACGTCATATTCTGGCGGCATTAGGTGCACCTTTTGTTCATATCTTGTCGCTAAGTTTCCCTGCTCTGCTAGAAGGGAAGAGACCCAAGCTCGTTTATTAAATGTCAAAATGTTATAGCATGCATGCACAAGGCCGGCTCCTTTCCACCTGAAACAAAAGTGACGTTGCAAGCGTTTGTTTTCAATTTTACGTTCCGTGTGACGGGCTTTTGTGTAATGAGTTCTTTGAGTGTGAGCTCTTCGTTAATCGTTTGAGTGCGACAGCTCTTCGTAATCGTGAGCGTGGTTCCATACCCAATGCCTCGATGAGTACGCTGCGGCTAATGCATGCCCAAGCTGTTGCAAAATGGACGTCCATGCACAAGGCGGCAAGCGTTGTTTTCAGATTGGTTCCGTGTGATGGGCTTTCTTATGTACTGCTGAATGTACGCGCTAATGCATGCCCAGCTGGAGCTGGACGTCATATTCCGGCGGCATTAGGTGCACCTTTGTTCATCTCTTGTCGCTAAGTTTCCCTCCTCTGCTAGAAGAGAAGAGACCCAAGCTCGTTTATTAAATGTCAAAATTTATAGCATGCATGCACAAGGACCGGCGCCTTTCCACCTGAAACAAAAGTGACGTTGCAAGCGTTTGTTTTCAATTTTACGTTCCGTGTGACGGGCTTTTGTGTAATGAGTTCTTTGAGTGCGACAGCTCTTCCGTAATCGTTTTACCACCTGAGCGTGGTTCCATGTGCCCAATGCCTCCATGAATGTGGCGCAGCGGCTAATGCATGCCCAGCTGGAGCTGGACGTCATATTCCGGCGGCATTAGGTGCACCTTTTGTTCATATCTTGTCGCTAAGTTTCCCTACTCTGCTAGAAGGGAAGAGACCCAAGCTCGTTTATTAAATGTCAAAATTTCTAGCATGCATGCACAAGGCCGGCGCCTTTCGACCTGAAACAAAAGTGACATTGCAAGCGTTTGATTTCAATTTTACGTTCGTTGTGACGGGCTTTTCTGTACTGAGTACTTTGAGTGCGACAGCTCTCCGTAATCGTTTTACCACCTGAGCCGTGGTTCCAAGTGTGCCCAATGCCTCTATGAATGTGGCGCAGCGGCTAATGCATGCCCAGCTGGAGCTGGACGTCATATTCCGGCGGCATTAGGTGCACCTTTTGTTCATATCTTGTCGCTAAGTTTCCCTCCTTGCTAGAAGGGAAGAGAACCCAAGCTCGTTTATTAAATGTCAAAATTTATTAGCATGCATGCACAAGGCCGGCGCCTTTCCACCTGAAACAAAAGTGACGTTGCAAGCGTTTGTTTTCAATTTTACGCTCCGTGTGACGGGCTTTTGTATAATGAGTTCTTTGAGTGCGACAGCTCTCCGTAATCGTTTTACCACCTGAGCGTGGTTCCATGTGCCCAATGCCTCTATGAATGTGGCGCAGCGGCTAATGCATGCCCAGCTGGAGCTGGACGTCATATTCCGGCGGCATTAGGTGCACCTTTTGTTCATATCTTGTCGCTAAGTTTCCCTGCTCTGCTAGAAGGGAAGAGAACCAAGCTCGTTTATTAAGTGTCAAAATTTCTAGCCTGCATGCACCAGGCGGGCGCCTTTCGACCTGAAACAAAAGTGACATTGCAAGCGTTTGATTTCAATTTTACGTTCGTTGTGACGGGCTTTTCTGTACTGAGTGCTTTGAGTGCGACAGCTCTCCGTAATCGTTGTACCACCTCAGCGTGGTTCCAAGTGTGCCCAATGCCTCTATGAATGTGGCGCTGCGGCTAATGCATGCCCAGCTGGAGCTGGACGTCATATTCTGGCGGCATTCGGTGCACCTTTTGTTCATATCTTGTCGCTAAGTTTCCCTACTCTGCTAGAAGGGAAGAGACCCAAGCTCGTTTATTAAATGTCAAAATTTATAGCATGCATGCACAAGGCCGGTGCCTTTCCACCTGAAACAAAAGTGACGTTGCAAGCGTTTGTTTTCAATTTTACGTTCCGTGTGACGGGCTTTTGTGTAATGAGTTCTTTGAGTGCGACAGCTCTTCGTAATCGTTTTACCACCTGAGCGTGGTTCCATGTGCCCAATGCCTCGATGAATGTACCGCTGCGGCTAATGCATGCCCAGCTGGAGCTGGACGTCATATTCCGGCGGCATTAGGTGCACCTTTTGTTCATATCTTGTCGCTAAGTTTCCCTGCTCTGCTAGAAGGGAAGAGAACCAAGCTCGTTTATTAAGTGTCAAAATTTCTAGCCTGCATGCACAAGGCCGGCGCCTTTCCACCTGAAACAAAAGTGACGTTGCAAGCGTTTGTTTTCAATTTTACGTTCCGTTGTGATGGGCTTTTGTGTAATGAGTTCTTTGAGTGCGACAGCTCTTCGTAATCGTTTTACCACCTGAGCGTGGTTCCATGTGCCCAATGCCTCCATGAATGTGGCGCTGCGGCTAATGCATGCCCAGCTGGAGCTGGACGTCATATTCGGCGGCATTAGGTGCACCTTTTGTTCATATCTTGTCGCTAAGTTTCCCTGCTCTGCTAGAAGGGAAGAGAACCATGCTCGTTTATTAAATGTCAAAATTTCTAGCCTGCATGCACCAGGCGGGCGCCTTTCGACCTGAAACAAAAGTGACGTTGCAAGCGTTTGATTTCAATTTTACGTTCGTTGTGACGGGCTTTTCTGTACTGAGTACTTTGAGTGCGACAGCTCTCCGTAATCGTTGTACCACCTCAGCGTTGTTCAATGTACCGAATGCCTCTATGAATGTGGCGCTGCGGCTAATGCATGCCCAGCTGGAGCTGGACGTCATATTCCGGCGGCATTAGGTGCACCTTTCTTCATATCTTGTCGCTAAGTTTCCCTGCTCTGCTAGAAGGGAAGAGAACCAAGCTCGTTTATTAAGTGTCAAAATTTCTAGCGTGCATGCACAAGGCCGGCGCCTTTCCACCTGAAACAAAAGTGACGTTGCAAGCGTTTGTTTTCAATTTTACGTTCCGTGTGACGGGCTTTTGTGTAATGAGTTCTTTGAGTGCGACAGCTCTCCGTAATCGTTTTACCACCTGAGCGTGGTTCCATGTGCCCAATGCCTCTATGAATGTGGCGCAGCGGCTAATGCATGCCCAGCTGGAGCTGGACGTCATATTCCGGCGGCATTAGGTGAACCTTTTGTTAATATCTTGTCGCTAAGTTTCCCTGCTCTGCTAGAAGGGAAGAGAACCAAGCTCGTTTATTAAGTGTCAAAATTTCTAGCCTGCATGCACAAGGCCGGCGCCTTTCCACCTGAAACAAAAGTGACGTTGCAAGCGTTTGTTTTCAATTTTACGTTCCGTGTGACGGGCTTTTGTGTAATGAGTTCTTTGAGTGCGACAGCTCTCCGTAATCGTTTTACCACCTGAGCGTGGTTCCATGTGCCCAATGCCTCCATGAATGTGGCGCTGCGGCTAATGCATGCCCAGCTGGAGCTGGACGTCATATTCCGGTGGCATTAGGTGCACCTTTGTTCATATCTTGTCGCTAAGTTTCCCTACTCTGCTAGAAGGGAAGGGAACCCGAGCTCGTTTATTAAATGTCAAAATTTCTAGCATGCATGCACAAGGCCGGCGGCCTTTCCACTTAACAAAAGTGACGTTGCAAGCGTTTGTTTTCAATTTTACGTTCCGTGTGACGGACTTTTGTGTAATGAGTTCTTTGAGTGCGACAGCTCTTCGTAATCGTTTTACCACCTGACCGTGGTTAAGTGTGCCCAATGCCTCCATGAATGTGGCGCTGCGTCTAATGCATGCCCAGCAGGAGCTGGACGTCATATTCTGGCGGCATTAGGTGCACCTTTCTTCATCTCTTGTCGCTAAGTTTCCCTACTCTGCTAGAAGGGAAGAGACCCAAGCTCGTTTATTAAATGTCAAAATGTCTAGCATGCATGCACAAGGCCGGCGCCTTTCCACCTGAAACAAAAGTGACGTTGCAAGCGTTTGTTTTCAATTTTACGTTCCGTGTGACGGGCTTTTGTGTAATGAGTTCTTTGAGTGCGACAGCTCTCCGTAATTGTTTTACCACCTGAGCGTGGTTCCATGTGCCCAATGCCTCCATGAATGTGGCGCAGCGGCTAATGCATGCCCAGCTGGAGCTGGACGTCATATTCCGGCGGCATTCGGTGCACCTTTTGTTCATATCTTGTCGCTAAGTTTCCCTCCTCTGGCTAGAAGAGAAGAGACCCAAGCTCGTTTATTAAATGTCAAAATTTATAGCATGCATGCACAAGGACGGTGCCTTTGGACCTGAAACAAAACTGACGTTGCAAGCGTTTGTTTTCAATTTTACGTTCCTTGTGATGGGCTTTTGTGTAATGAGTTCTTTGAGTGCGACAGCTCTTCGTAATCGTTTTACCACCTGAGCGTGGTTCCATGTGCCCAATGCCTCGATGAATGTACCGCTGCGGCTAATGCATGCCCAGCTGGAGCTGGACGTCATATTCCGGTGGCATTAGGTGCACCTTTCTTCATCTCTTGTCGCTAAGTTTCCCTGCTCTGCTAGAAGGGAAGAGAATAAGTGTCAAAATTTCTAGCATGCATGCACAAGGCCGGCGCCTTTCCACCTGAAACAAAAGTGACGTTGCAAGCGTTTGTTTTCAATTTTACGTTCAGTGTAATGGGCTTTTGTGTAATGAGTTCTTTGAGTGCGACAGCTCTCCGTAATCGTTTTACCACCTGAGCGTGGTTCCATGTGCCCAATGCCTCTATGAATGTGGCGCAGCGGCTAATGCATGCCCAGCTGGAGCTGGACGTCATACTTCCGGCGGCATTAGGTGCACCTTTTCTTCATATCTTGTCGCTAAGTTTCCCTCCTCTGCTAGAAGGGAAGAGAACCAAGCTCGTTTATTAAGTGTCAAAATTTCTAGCATGCATGCACAAGGCTGGCGCCTTTCCACCTGAAACAAAAGTGACGTTGCAAGCGTTTGTTTTCAATTTTAGGTTTCGTGTGACGGACTTTTGTGTAATGAGTTCCTTTAGTGGGACAGCTCTTCGTAATCGTTTTACCACCTGACCGTGGTTAAGTGTGCCCAATGCCTCCATGAATGTGGCGCTGCGTCTAATGCATGCCCAGCAGGAGCTGGACGTCATATTCTGGCGGCATTAGGTGCACCTTTTGTTCATATCTTGTCGCTAAGTTTCCCTGCTCTGCTAGAAGGGAAGAGAACCAAGCTCGTTTATTAAATGTCAAAATGTCTAGCATGCATGCACAAGGCCGGCTCCTTTCCACCTGAAACAAAAGTGACGTTGCAAGCGTTTGTTTTCAATTTTACGTTCCGTGTGACGGGCTTTTCTGTAATGAGTTCTTTGAGTGCGACAGCTCTTCGTAATCGTTTTACCACCTGAGCGTGGTTCCATGTGCCCAATGCCTCGATGAATGTAGCGCTGCGGCTAATGCATGCCCAGCTGGAGCTGGACGTCATACTCCGGTGGCATTAGGTGCACCTTTTCTTCATTACTTGTCGCTAAGTTTCCCTGCTCTGCTAGAAGGGAAGACAACCAAGCTCGTTTATTAAGTGTCAAAATTTCTAGCATGCATGCACAAGGCCGGCGCCTTTCGACCTGAAACAAACGTGACGTTGCAGGCGTTTGTTTTCAATTTTACGTTCCGTGTGACGGGCTTTTGTGTAATGGGTTGTTAGTGTACAACCCTCCGTAACCATTTTACCACGTGATCGTGGTCAACGCCGCTTTATACACATACCACACGTGAGGGAAACAAAAACATTAAGGGTTTTCTACCCTTCTGGAACTGGATTTGCAAACAAGAAATATTTCCCCACACCTTTCGTAGCACCCGACCGCGTATTAGTTTTTAAGTTTTCTTGGTCGTGTGCTGAATGCCTCTGTGAATGTCGCGCAGCGGCTGATGCATGCCCAGCTGGAGGTGGACGTCATATTTCGGCGGCATTAGGTGCACCTCTTGTTCTTCTCGTGTCGCGAAGCTTTTCCTGCTGTTCTAGAAGTGAAGGGCAGTGAAGGTCGTTGGTTGCGTGTTTAAATATGAAGCATGCATGCTCAAGGACGATGTTCTGACATGAAATAAATCTGAAGCATGCATACACAGTTACGGCAGCCTTTGGGCGTGGAAAAAAACTGATGTTGCAAGTGTTTATTTTCAGTTTCACGAAGAAATTGACGTCAAGCGCTACTTTTTAATTTAACGTTCCCTGTGAAGGGCTTTCGTGGAATGGGTCTTTGAGTACGATTGCTCTCCGTAATATTTTTACCTCTGAGAATGGCCAAACCAACTTTGAATATAGAAAATACTCATGCACGCCTTTCGTTGCACCTCACCACGAATTTGCTGTTAGTGTTCTGCTTTTGGTGGACCCAATGCCAAATGAATGAGGCGCAGCGGGTAATTCGTACCCGTTACAGTGGGTATTACATGGATAATGTGAGGCAAATTAAAAAGAATATAAAATATAAAATGCTTCAGCCTGTGCCACTAGGTATAACTGGCTTAACCCAATATTAATATAAAAGAATTGGCCGAGAGGCAAAAGATGTTTTTAACTCCCGAAGTGGAAATAAATAACAGGGGAAAAGCTACCAAGCGACACCACAGCCAGGAGAGCGGGCCCAGGGAGACACCCCTGATCTTCCCTCGGAATGTAGCGGAAGGGGTTGGGATGAAGGAGAAGTGAAGTTGGAGTATAGGAATGGGTTATGGGAGTTTGGGTGGGAATTGGGACTGCGAGATTTTAGATCTAATCCTTTGAGGTCTGATTCCTATAAAAGGCCTGATTGCTCAGGGTGGGCATCAGACTGCCAATTGGAATTTGGCGGACCCCACAATAGTTTCCGAACTAGCTGAGCTCCAACCAGCGAAGCAGGGAGAACCCTAGCAGGAGTGGCGACACCATCCTCCAGACCCGTTTCGCTACTAAGCCGCTCGACGAGCACCCGCCAGATCACCCGAGTACTAGAGAAGATGTTCGGCAGACCTCAGGTACTAGTCCTCGCGTGTTATCAGTTTCGGGAACCGGTAGTCTTGTCCGACAGAATGGAATGAGCAACCTTTTAGACTGTCGATTACTATGTACACCTGGATACTATCTCCTAAGGAAGAGCCTTCGGGATTTAGCGAGGTAACTCAGGTTTTGACAATCGTCTTATGTTTTCTCGGTGCCAACTGCTACCCACCAGGTAAGAGCACCAGAACCCCGCACGGGCAGCAGTAATCAGGCATACCTAATAGGAAAGGAACCGGCGCCCTACTTCTAATACTAAGAACGAGAATTTTCGCCAAGGAGCGTACTAATCCCCTCTTTCGTCGGTTCCAGCTAGTGCGCGCCTACTAGACTGGTCGCTACTAAAGGCCAGAGAAATTGGCCACCATAAGCACCTACTGAAGGCCCTGAATCCTGTTGTCCAGGAACCTTCGTATCGGCAGCGAGCAGTCGTGCCCGCGTGGGGTGACTGCGGCGTTCCCATAATGTAGGAACTTTTTCACCGCTTTTATGCCAAGTTCCCAGAGCCAACCTCGGTAGCCTCCCAGGCTGTCGGGGCCTGCCTCTGCGTCCAGCATCGGCTCTGGGGCTGGAACTGGCCCATACAGTTCCAGAGAGTCGCTGCCACTCCCGTGGCCCCACGGCCAAGTCTCCAAATCGTTCGGGCATATCCTTCTACGTTGCCTAAAACCACGTCTCCGACGGCGAGTCAGTGTGGCCGATGTGAAGACGCTTCGGGAGCGGACCACTGAAGCAGTAGTATTCGTTCCTCCATCTGTCCCATAGGCGCTTTGTGACTTTCTATCGGCTGCTCCAGCAGTGTCTCAACTTGGGGCTTGTCGACGATGTCTCGTATAGCCCCTAGTTCTGGGGACGCATGTCTTCGGCTTGCCGAGCCAGAAGTGAGCCGGTGTTATCTGTTTTACTTAGGGCCACTCTCCTTTTGGGTAACATTTCTGTAGCTGTTACTAGTGGTGCCCTCGGTTCTTCGGGTTCCGACACAGTGGGACTAGTTGAGACAAAAGATGAGGTAATGCCCTCAAGACGCTCAGATTCCTTCTTCACACACTGCTATTGCTGGCCTTTCCTTTTCTTGGCGTCGTCTCTGACAACATATTTAGCAACTGCTATGCGTAATGGCTCATAAGCGCAAAAACCCACCTGTCTTTGTGTCAAAAGATTCCAGGAGGCTCGTTGCCCCGCCCACCACCCTAACCGATTCAAGCGTACATTTCTGCATTTTTGCGGTATAGTGCAATCCCGGCTTGCATCACAGGAGCGGAATCTCGCATCGCATGTCGTTGTTCCTGACTTCGTGCCGTAGGGATGAGAGCTCTGCTGTGAAGTCATTAGGCAGATGCTCTCGAAGGGGCTCGAACAAAGCACTGGATATTTCTGCAGGACAGCCAGTTTCATCGGAGCGTGCTCCTTGGAGTGTCCAACCGAAGAGGGGTTCGACGGAGGAGGGGTACCGAGCTAGCCGTAAAACGTTGCCCGAGGTGACTTGCCTGTAATACCTGGACCTGTAATAACTTAGTGTGCTGATCTGGTCGTGCACGTGAGCCAAGGCGAGAGGAGCGTCAGCGGCCAAAGGACCACTGTCGTGCACCAGTTTGAGCGTGTCAGCTGTGATTGGGGGACTCGTAACGGCGCAGATGCTTGGTACCTCCAAGGCGTCGATGGTAACTTGCTTTTTGTTCTGGCGCTGGCCACCGTAACTGACACGCGAGGACACTTCTGAGTGGTGGGATGGCTCTTGCCGAAGGTTATCAGCTTGAGGTCCTCAACGCCTTCAACAGAGCAGCCCAGAGAAGGCGATACGTAGCGTAAAACGAATGTCCGCTGGTTGCCCGTGTCTAACAGAACCCTCAGTAGAAGCTGACCATTAGGACCGGTCGCCCATCGCAGCATGTCTGGAGCTACACTGGATTGGGCCATGTGATGCTGGCTGCGGCTCTGATTATAGAGGATGCTGAAAGGCAAGGTCTAAACATGGCGGGAAGGCCCCCTTGATCAGACGAGCAGGCAGACCTGGTAGTGTGCCCCCGATCTGGCTGAGCCACGTCGCATAGTGAAGTTAGGTGCGGGCGCGAACGGCGGCTACAAGTCAAGGTTCTAGCGGTATGGCAGGTACGTGCAACGTGAATTTCCTTGCTGCACCGGATGCAATGTCTGCCTGCTTGCAGTCGCCATCGCTGCTCGGCCGGTGGAACATATGCGGCCCGTCACAAAGGAGGCAACAATCCCGTTGAGCAGGAGGAGACGACTCCGCATGTAGTGCTGCAGCCGACGGTGGAAAAAAGTCGTAATGCAGGGTCTGCCGGGGTGCTGGAGCGCGTCGAACCGGAGGTTCATTACTGTCTATGTTCCCTTCCTCCCGAACCTCAACCTGAATTCGGAGAAACTCCAACATGTGGATTTGCTTGGCATCACCGGGCGCTTCATCTCCTGCCAATTATTTCATGTGTTTCCCCTAAAGAAGAGCAAAGTCAAGTTGCAACGCCTCTACCATTACACGATAGACTATCACAGAATACTGTGTGGTATGCTTCTCGTCATGCATGCGCCGCAGCCTCTCGGTGTCCGCAGAGGTCTTCTCTGGAGTTGGAGGAGGGCATCGACACGATCCGCCATCAATAGGTCTCTGCAGCCAAAACGGTCTTTGAGGATCTTCACCGCAGCATCTTAGCTATCCTCCGCAAGCCTAATGCCCTCAATCATGGTCTTACCCGGGCCTCTCATGTACGAGCGGAAGTACTTGAATTTGTTGATTTTCGTGAAGTGTTGGTTTGTATAGATGGTGGCATCGAATTGTTCCGAATCCCTGCTAATCGCAATGGTCCCCAGAGAACGGTGCAATCTGCAGTTTGGGGGGGGGGGCGACGCAGGGAACTGGCATGGCAGGGTGAGCCGTGAATTCTGCTCACCATTAAACCTTGCGTAGGCCCACCACCAGCAGACCTGTAGGGACCGGTGACAGCAGAAGGGGACGATAAAGCGGTGGCCACGCGGGCCCAAATTTGGCGTATTGTGTGCTCATAGTTCCATGCTGTGGGGTAATTGGCTTGAAAGGCCTTGAACCTAAGTTCAACCTGGATCTTGGCGTCCCGGGCGCGCAGCTCGGTCTGCTTCTCGGTAAAGAGGGTGACTTAGCACTGAATTACGTGCCCAGAGACAGCGGGATCCTGGAGTAGAGCTTCAAGTGCGGCAATCGCTTTCTTGATTGCGGCGCGGAGGCACCCCCGAAGTCGGTTTTCGTGCTGTATGAAGGAAGGTACCGGGAGCCTGGGGGCGTTTTCGGCGCCAGCCTATGCCGGATCAACCAGGGAATGCAGGACCCGGTCGCCGGTTATCGTGGAGGTCATTCAATCTCGAGCAAGCGATCGCAGACAATCTTGTTTCATTGATTGTGGCAACCCCCCTGCCTTCGCTCGTGTCACCCGCCTATTCCACATTCATTTCTACACTCTGATGGGGCAATTGGAAGAATCTGCTTGGTGTCTAGACCCGCAAAGACAACATCTGACGTCCTGCATAGGGCACACGTATAGAGAATAACTTTCACGGTAAGATGGGCTGCGGGGAGACGATCTTCACCCTTACGGCGTATGTCGAAAACGCCAGCAACTGGGAAATTGAAGGGGTCCACAAGTGAGAGGCACAACTGGGTAAAGACGTGGCCACACCTTGATTTCAAATGACATGAGATCCCTACAAACGTGACAATCACCTACTCTAGGTATTCTGTTGCTCTCTACAGACCTGCTGCAGCAGTGAACGCTAGTCGCAACTGTTCTACAATTTCCTGAGGACGCATCTACACATAGATTTTACGGATTATGCCCTTCACGCACACCAAATGAGGGGGCATTGAATGCACTCACCTCGAGTGTTGCAAAAGTTGTGCAATTTTTGCAGGTAGCTACACAGGACCCGTCTGGCAGGCGGCGTTACAGGACGCTGCCTCTCCCGAAAGGTCTAATTTAAGTTTGCGAGTTCAAACTCCCTCGCATGTTCTTTTTTGAGGATTCACAAGTGACTGGGACTTGTTACGGTGCCAAAAATGGACGAGGGCGCTTGGAAGGATTATGTGCGAACATGTATGCTTGTACACCGCACGACGCAGACCACGGACTTCCCGAAAACGAAACAATGGCAAATCGAGCTAAACAGCTAAGACACCACGAAATACACCATCTAAAGAACGATGATTAGAATATCTCATGCAAAATGTTCCCCATGACTGAGCGGTGTTGTCAAGGGGTCGGTGCAAGGTGCGGCGATGTGATGCAATGCAGAGCGCTGTGGGTCGGGACGGGGAGCCGATGGCTGCATCCGGCGTGCCGAGACAACGCCGAGGTCAACGCGTCGTAGCTCTCCCTGGTACAGTAGTGTTCGACACCCGGCCACGAACAGGTACGAAGCAACGCAGGCGGCGGGAAGCAGGCCGGTGTCAATTCTCGAGGAACAGGGGGCCAGGAAGAGGGCACGCCGTGGCTTCGTGCGCCTGCCGCAGGACAGGATTCTGGAGGGCCGGACAGGGACCGCAGGAAGGCAGGGCGTCAGGTAGATCTCTCGAGAGCTTGGGTCCCAGAAACCCGGCGCTCTCTTGACTCTTGTGTGGACACGGTTCTCTTCGAACCTCCGTCTTCCACTCCACAACCCTTTCTGCTCGGTTATCCGCTGGCCTCCCTAGCTATTCGGTCTTGGCCGCCTCTCATAGGTCCACGTACTCCCCTCGTGTGACTTGCCGCTTCTTTTTTCGCACGGCAGGATCAGAGCAATTCTTTCACGGTCATTTGCCCGCGCTTGCGTCGAAACGAGCCTATCACGTCACACAGGGGTCATCTGAAACCTTTCCATAGCAGCCCGAAAAGCTGCTGCTTGTACTGCCTGAGGATTCTTCAGCCGGATTTGCTCCTCCACCCACTGACACCAGAGCCATGGGGATACTGCTCACCCCGCTGCGCTTTAGGCCCTCAAAGGTACATCCTGCGGGCGAATGGATACCCAGCCGGGAGAATTAATAAAAATCCACGCGCTACTACACGTGACCTAGACAAACTAAGAGAGGAGCCAAAATGAGAAAGTAACCTCAAACCGCCAGGCAGATGGCCGATCCCGAATACCAAGGAACAGTCACAAGCGTGAAGGGATACCCTTCGTCTTCTCGCAGAGAACACGCGATGTATGGCCTATTCCGGCAGTGTTTATCCTTTGTTGCCTTCCTCGGAATCCTGATGTTGACACTCAACCAGAATTGCCTTCGTTGCGTTGCACACCCCATCCAATGTGGATTGCCTATACACTTAATGTAGCCTTCTATCACACCTCACAGGTCTTTTTTAGCCAATACTCTTTCCAGTTGATCGCAGTTTATCGGATGCTCCGAGGAGGCCGATAACTGGGTTGTGATAGTGTCGGGGAATTTTCCTTCGTCAGCATGTCGGTACCTTGACTTCCGTAGATGTCATACCAAAGTCCATATTTCGAACGTTTGGGCAAATAGTTGGTGCGGTAATTTTGCGGATCACACTGTCGCCAAACCGGCGTCGTTCAGCTATTTTGCACCTTAGTAACCGGTCACATTACTTGACAAAACAAGTCGCACGCGTCAGCTATTTTGCACCTTAGTAAGTGACGGCCGAAGAAAGCGCATTTACGGTTTGGCGCAGTCATGTTTAATAACATTTTGCTGGCTACAAATCAACAAAACCCTCAAATATAGCTTTCGCTGTTGGGACTTGAGATTCGAGACTGGACGGTCTTGAGGTGAGTCCCTTTGTTCAGGGGGCAGCTCGAGAATCTGCTATTTGAAATTGGAATTTCGCCGGCACTACTTCGATAGATTGGTCAGCATCGTGCTATTGCATCGCTTGTTCTTGCAAAATGCGTCGTTTAATTTCTGGTGCTCAATAAAGGCTTCTATCCCTCAGTGTTCTGGCTTCCCGAGATGCAAAATTTGCACTCGGTACGTTCAGGCAGCCAAGCTGCCGAATCGTGTAAATACGGTGTCAGTTTGCCTTGGTGGCTGCTGGTAACCGTTCAAGTTCCTCTTGGAGCACATCCCTTTCTTCCCTCGAGCTCGGTCTGCATGGACCGAAAAAGTTTCTCCAGTAGGAAATGCCGCTGAAAATTCATAACGGCTTTTGCCGCAATGCCCCCTACAACACATCTAATAGCATCTGCACAAACCTGCTCGTTAAGACGTTCTGTACCTTCAGTCAGCGGATGTTCCGCTGGACTGTGTCATGTAGGCCCCACAGCTCTCGTATACCATGCAGAGGACACGTGCTGCAGTGCGACGCGTCTCCTAAAATGCCGCTGCATAATCTCGCCCCAACTTTTCCTTGAGCGCATGATAATGTGATGAAGGACGCCGCTATCATCTCGCGCTAGACGTTTGTACGGAGCTACAACATCGGATCCGGAACATCGAGGAGATATTTAGTTGAGCAGAAAGCAATGAGAACACGCCCAAAGGGAACACTGAAGGGAAAAGGCACCTGGAGGACGTTAAAAGCGTAGCGTCACGTGAGACTGAGGACAGTGTTCGCTAATCGACAACACAGTCAGAGCAGCGATCGTCTCACCACGTTCCAAGTCCGGCGTCAGTCCCACTATCCAGCCATGTCCGTGACGGGAGCTGAATAAACTAGCGGATAGCGCTTGCTGGGGCGCGTCGGGCCTACGCCGCCAGGAGTGACCGCTAACCCGTGGGACGCTGCCCTGGGGTCGCTTGATGTGCGGCCTGGTGCGTTTGTCGGGTAGCACACGCCCCACATCAGGCCTCGGGTGCTTGGCGCGGATCTAGGTCTCCGCTCGAGCCAACGCCGCAAACCATCTTGAGACCACGACCGCGATGGCCAGGGCTTCCGGGAATACCTCGAAAGCAGCCACCAGAACGGGCCCTGCACTCAGGAAAGGTGAAGTTCTGGCTATCAGGATGCAAGATCACGGCACACAACGCAACAAACCCGCTTTGACGTGATTCCAGCACCAAAAGCGCGGGGACACGCCCTTCTTCTCCTTCTGTTCCTCCGTAGAGGTGCACCCTCGTTCTTCGCTTGTGGGGAACCCCACATCGCTGCATTCCGGCACAGTTCATTACCACAATCATCCCGCTTTCAAGAAAGTTGTCCCATAACTATTCCAGTCTCGGGTAACTGACTGTGACGCGAAGACATGCATACGCATGACACAATGCGACAATTTATAGAAAACACTTTTGAAAAATGCGCCTACAACATTTACGCGTAAAATACGGGAAAAAGGACTTTGAGGGAAAAGGGGGGCTCTATCCACTGCATTTAAGCACGGTCAAGGTGATCGGGAGGTGGTGGCCTCGCTGTTTGTGGGCTTGTCCGCTGACAGGTGTCGCATGACTTGACAAAACATCGTACGTCGACGTGAACGCGTCGCCAGTACTATTCTTTGAGATTTCGGTAGGTCATTTGTCGTCTTCCGATATGGCAAATATACGCACCGTGGTGTCTGGTGTATTTATCCCATTCAGACAGCTAGTCACCTCCCCGTGCTTGCAGCTTGTGCGTACCGAGCATTGGTCGGGATCATGCCGTGCTTGGACGCCAGGCAGGTTGCCAAGAATGAGGTCGTAGGGGGGGGGGTTGTCATGCCTAAAGCAGTGACTTCCCCAACCAAGTATGGCGTGTCCACCTGAATAGTTCTCTGGTAGATATTTGACGGGCCCATCGAGACGCACAATTTTTCTCATTCGTCCGTGGAAGTTGTCATCAGCAACTAGGTCACGCCGCACGACGACAGTGTTGCTGTCTGCGTCCGTGATTACACGTACGGGTCTTCATAGTGAACGTCTTTCATCTACTGGTACGTTCACGACAAGGAACATGGACGCCTTGTTACCCGGTTGGCCCAAGCAACCTGCCACCGTTTTCATTCCACCAAAGGGAGCACATGATGTGAGGCTCGTGCTGGTTTGGCGGGCAAAGCGAAAACGGACGACACAACATGTTTGTTGTCGGAAGGCCGGGTCCTTCAATGTTCGGAGTTGGGCCCCAACTTCTCACACGTATGACGATCCAGGGAAATCTTGTGAAACGGCAGTCAGGTTGTGATACGGCACTCGCTACTCACCTCTCTTTCCGCAGCTCGTGCTGCGCGTTGATCGGCGCGTTCTTTCTCGACCCACGCTCGCAGCTCAGGCCCGGGAATCCGTACTGTACCCCGAGTGCGGATAATTTCTCCAGATACGTTACGCGGCATTTCCCGGAAGATATAGAGCTCCGTAGGTCAGTGTATTAACAAGAATCCTGCCAGGCTCGCAAAATTTTGTGATGGACCCCCCTAGCACCTCGCGTTAGACCTTCGTACGGAGCGATAACATCGGATGCGTACGTAAGGTCGAGGAGATATATTTTAGTTGAGCAGAAAAGAAACGAGAGCACGCACAAAGCAGCACACAAGAAAAAGGCACCGAAAGACGTTTAAAAGCGTTCAGTCACGTGAGACTGAGATACTGTTTCGTATCGGCAACACATTCAAGCAGGGATCGTCTAACCAATTCGAAGGCCGGCGTCAGTCGCACAATCACAACCATTGTCGGTGACGGGAGCTGAATGTCTGGCTAGAGCGCTTGCGCTTGCTGTTGCGCCTCGGGCCTTTCGCCACGAGGAGTGACAAATAACCCGTGGACGGTGCCATGGGGTTGCTTGATGATGTTCCGCCTGATGCGCCTGTCGATAGCACACGCCGGACGTGAACCCTCGGGTGATGGCGAGATCTGTGGTCTACGCTCTGGCGCTGGTTGTGCAAAAACCAGCTTGCGACCACGACCGGGATGGCCAGGGGCTTTTGAATGAAACCACGAAAGGGGCCCCCATAACGGGCCAGGAACATCGGGAAGGTGAAAGTTGCGCAGTGAGGTTTCGGAGCCCGGCACACCACGCAACGAACCCGGCATTGCACATTCCCCACCTTCTGCTTCAGTACCATGTAGTTTGCGAAGTTAATGCAACTGATCGGTGGTGGTATATTAATGGTAATGTGGTTCGTATGTACCGCACCATTGAACTTCTCCTTGGGCGACATCCGCTGACACAAGCCTATGAAAATGCTTGATGGGCAGCGTTGAGGTTCAAAGACGTTGGACACAGTCATCGTTGCAGCAAGCAGAGTACTGACCCCCTTTCAGGGCGCAGCGTGCCACGTCAAGACCATCTGCAAAGACCATCTGTACCCGACAACACAGGTATTGAGCAAAGGCTTCGCGGGAACCGAGAAATGAAGCTCCGTCGTGGAACAAAACACGAAGAGGATTTATTTTCGTGGCATCTAGGACGGGCGTTCGATGTTCGATTGCGCGAGGGGCGAGCCTCATGCCGCGAGAGCCCAGCTCTAAGCGCGAGCTATGCACTCAGCGTCTTCGTCGCATCTAGGTGTCGCATGTGTAAGTGTCTCGTCGTCTTCGTGCATGCACTCCGGAGAACCATGGCGATGATATTTTCCACACATTCCAGGACGTGAGAAAATGGCCAGGCGCGAAATTCAAGAGCACAATCTCTGCCTTGGTCCATCTTGCATTCACGTATTTGCGCACCCCTGAGACGAATAAAGCTCGTGAAGCTCCAACCGCAGTAAGTTAATTGATTTTCTTGAATGGGGCCACACGTAACTTGCAGATTAGCAGGCGACACTTTCTGAATTCTCCGTGGTGCCGCGTAACACCACTCCACACGCCTGCGGGTTTGCATGGTCCCTCTTGCTCTGCAGATCTTGAGGTAGCTGCTTGTCCCAGCCTATTCTTCGAGGCCAACGCTTTTGGAATAGCAGCGTTGCTGAGGTTCTCCGTGGTACAAACACAAGAAGAGGGTTCATTTTGGTGGCATCTAGGACGGGCGTTCGATGTTCGATTGCGCGAGGGGCGAGCCTCGTGCCGCGAGAGCCCAGCTCTAAGCGCGAGCTACGCACTCAGCGTCTTCGTCCCATCTAGGTGTCGCATGTAGGTGTCTTCGTCGTCTTCGTGCATGCTCCGGAGAACCATGGCGATGATATTTTCCAGACATTCAGGGCCGTGAACTCACTTTTCCAAGTTTTTCATCCATGGCAGGCGTTGCCCGATCTATCCAGGGGCTTTGTTGGCGGCAACATCGTTGAGGGCTGGAGCGCTGGCGGCGTGGTAATTTCGGCTGGGCACCACTGCTACCATGTAAGCGGGCCGGCAGTCGGTGACAAACAACGTTTATTGCGGTTGCAACGATGTAGATTAGGCGCGAATGGTGACGTAACAGTCACGTGATTTTAACAAAAGGGCCGGTGACGTCAGAGTGACTCAGCCGTGCTACACTCTCCTTAAAATCAGACGCTATGGCAGGCCCTCACCTCAAGTGGACGAGACAACGGTAGGCAGTTTGGCCGTAGGAGTTTCGCTTTAAAGTGACCGTTTGGCCTTAAAGTGACATTACCTGTCCTCTAAACCACAAACCGAATATGTGAAGCGCAAGCGCCAGGCAGGGACCCTGTCCTGACAAGCTTGATGACGTTTGAGTTCGTTAATGATGGCATCAAGCACTTTTTGTCGTTATCACGCAACCATTTCGTTGGTACAATAGTGACGGTGTCACTGTCCCCAAACTTTACTACTGCATACCTATATAATATATTAATGGAAGGGGGCGGCCAACCTTTACTACTGCATACATTACCTATTAATGGAGACGCTGGTCTGCTTCAAAATAAAACCGGCCAAAAAAATCTGTGTGTTGGATATACAATTGCATTTCTCACAACTTCTTAATAGTAGGTAGCTAGGCGCTTTTAATAAGGAATAAGTGACTAGTAGTTAAGGTAACCTTTGCAATAGCCGCAATATTTGCACCGAAGTAGTAATTATATCTGTGGCATATGTGCACTCTTAGTCTTTCTAGAAAACAAACAGGTAACCCAAGCCAATAATTATTGTGCAGATCACAAAGTTTCCTCCGCAGAATTGTACAAAGCAAACTACGTCCAAGCCTGGCAACTGGTTCTAATTAGTGTCGCATAATGGCCGCCGCTCGGAATTCACGGCAAGTTCACGGCGCAGAAATTCCCCGAGCTCGCGCTGACGTCACGCCCTACGACCTTCGCCGAGGTCTTTTTCTTCGTTTTCTTTTTAGCGCACGCTTCGCGGAATCGACGCAAAAAAGGTAAAATTGTATTCCGCTCATTTATTCATTATTTATTTAAGAGGCGAAAAACTGTATTCACCTGATTGGACAACAAATTCAGGATCTTGCACGCGTACGCTTTTTGAGTCCCAAAATATTGAATTCCTTCTTTTGCGTTGTTACACTCTCTGTAGTAATATTTTTGTGCGATCTGTCAAACGCTGTACTCAGAGCAAGTGGTTTTTGTTGCAACAATTATTGAACAAAGGATAATAAAAAAAGTTAACTTCGCAAAGCGATGAATTTGTACTGTCCCTACCTTTGCGCCGGTACCCGCACCGGTGGCTAAGTGGCTAAGGCGTTGCGCTGCTGAGCACGAGGTTGCGGGTTCGATTCGCGGCCGCGGCGGCCGCTTTTATGATGAAGGCGAAAAGCAAAAGCAAAACGCCGTGTGTTGGAGATTTCGGCGCAATTTCGTTAAAGATCCCCGGGTGGTGACAATTATTTCGGAGCCCTGTACTACGCTACGCGCGCCTCACAACGCTCGCGGTTGCGGGCTGCGACGACTTGACGGCGCGCTCGGCGGGTTTTGTCGGCGCGTTAAACCCTACAATGAAATAAAAAAAACTTTCCCCCGCGAACTTTACCAAAGGAGCTGTTTAGGAGATCGTAATATTTCGTGTCCGCCAGTTAAGTATCAATAAATTGCCGAGCGCGAGTACGTGAGCGTGGGCCTCGCGGCGCCTGCCAGTCAGTAATAAAACAAAAAGAAAATGAGAAGCGCTCATGTGCACGTGCCTTGCGACGACCGCCCAGCGTCACCGGCGCACGTTGTCAAACCCAGCATACCCGCTTAGATAATGGCCAAGATTGCGTCCACCGTCCGGCAGTCAAAAAACAAAAAAAATGCAAAAAGCGCTCGCGCTCGTGCGCGCCTCGCGGCGACCGCCGGGGGTCCCGGCGCACATCTGTCAAATGAAGCATACCCACTTAGGGAGTTTGGCCAAGATTGGTTATAAATAACACGTTTATAGGAACAATATGGAATAAAGGTCGTTGCAGAAGCATATTCAGATGCAATCGTGGACTCAAACCTCGTGATGGTAGTGAAGGCGGCATTCAGCTTCGCAGCGTTAAAGACTCAAGCGTTAGTGCGAGTATACTTCAATTTTTCCCCCTTTATGACAAGTCACAAAGCGGATTTGACAGTACATGAACATGCATTCTTATTTTCTCAGGCAAAAATGTTTCACAAAGTACAAAAAGTCTAAAAGTATGCCAAAGTAATTTATTTAGCCACTGACTTTTTACTAGTAGAATACAATGGCAGCAGCCAACATAGCTGCACTTTGGAATGTGGCTTTTGATCGGTAGATTACAATTGCACCTAATAATGCACTTTGCATGTAGGTTTCGACTTGTAGATTACAATTACACTTAATAATTGCACTTTGCAATGTGGCTTTTGATTGCTAGTTACAATTGCACTTCAATAATTTCCCTTTCCAGTAGCTGCACTTTGGGGCTGCGAAAGTTCGCCTACATGGTAGTAGGCGGCGTGAAATGGCTTCAGTGAGCCTCAGGAAAGGGTCGATGCACCTCCAGCGGCCGTGTAAGGACAAACCACCCCACACAGTAGAGGTGAGATTCAAAAAGGTCGTCTGGAACTTTCTTCCCGTTACACACAAGCCTCCGCTTCGCTTTCTGCCAAGAACTTTCAATTCCTTGTGTGTGAACCCAAGTCGTGGGGTCCACAAAGTTCTCCGAATGGTTTACGACTTCCAATCCAAGTGTTCTCTTGCGAATGAAGCAAACGAGGTATGCAGTGGTAGGCTTGTGGATGGCGGGTGCCGGCAGGGCGTTCTGAACTATCTTCTCAGCCAGCGTTCTAGCGTCCTCTGGTCGACCTTGAAAAGCCGCAGTTCTCCAGTCCTCACCCACAGGAGGCCAAAACACCCAGAGGCCGCGGTCAACCACGCCGCCGTGGTTGTTCTGGCGCTTGACTGGAACATCGTTCTCCGCTCAACATTCGGCCGCGGTTGGCCTTTCCTTTGCCCCTCATGAGGCATTCGTCGACTTGAATGATCTCGCCTGGTCCGCCCTTGAGAGGTCTTACAAGCAGCTCCCGTTACACCACTTCGCGAACGCACATGCTCCAGTCCGTCCTCGTCTGCCTGCTCAGGCGGAAAAGACCCCTGACCAGGTATTTCATGTGGAAAGAGGAGAAGTCCTTGGCCATGCAGTGCGTCAGCCCAAAGCACTTCTCGCCGGGATAAGTGCACGTTCGGGTCGGCCCAGACAGTCCACGCGAGCAAAGAAGCTTCCCTCGCCCAATCTGTCCATGCAGCGCAACATCCCACGCAGCTGCGACAGCTGCTTTCTGCATGTATTGCAGCGAAAATGCTGCTCGGAACCCCTTGGCGCTCTTCCGGCGATAGGTGACGACGTCTCCCGTGCAGTTGGGCAGATCCGGGTTGAAACCCAAGCACAATGCACAGTCCCCAGAGTTCCGAAGGTGGCTTACAACCGGCAGAAGTACTTGAACTTTCCGGTCGGGCTGCAGACGGCACTGGAGCTAGCCGAAAGTGCCGCACAAGCTCCCCTTCTTTGGCCGTCATCGGCGAGGATAGCATAAAACGAAACAATATGCGGGTAACACTCGTGTTGAAGCCATCACGCGCCCTAAAGTATTTTCCGCCAAAAAAAATCCGTTTCGGCCCCTAAGAGCCGTGCGCGCCCTTCCATTAAAAAACTGACACTACAACAGCTAAAAATTCAGTAGTGTAAACAATAGAGAATTCTTTCTTCGGGCAACGGAAATGTTAAAGGAGAAAGCTTTGTATTGTGACCGATGGCGTTGTCACAAAACTAGTGCATGTTTCCATACACTGGTTGGTCGGACCGGACCTTTAAACACGGAAACGTGCGTAAGCCGCGCTTCCACTGTGTCAAAACGGTTACTTGAAAATCGCGAGAAAGAAACGTTTCTAGATAAGGCAAAATAAGCATCGATCATGAAGAATGAATCCACAGTGTACCTTTATCTTTCACTACGCATCGGTATACATTAAGATCGTTAGTAGATGCATTTACTTAGTGCGGGAAAAGTCTTGCATGGTTTTCGCATTTCACATGCGTTGTTTTGATTTTTGCCGCCTAACCTTCCCGCTGTCGGTTCATCCGGGAAAGAATTCTCAAACGTTTCTTTTATTTGATTCTAGAGTCTAACGCGCCGACGCAACGCAGGCGATGAGGCGCGCCTGTAGTGGAGGGCTCCGGATTAATTTTTGACCACCTGGGGATCTTTAACGTGCGCCGAAATCTCGTACACACGGGCGTTTTGCTTTTCGCTTCCTATCAGAAAAGCGGCCGCCGCAGGCCGGGAATCGAACCCGCGACCTCGTGCTCAGCAGCGCAACAAGCCTTAGCCACTGAACCAGCCGTGGCGGATACCGGAGCAAAGGGAGGGACAGTACAAATTCATCGCTTTGCGAAGTTAACTTTTTTTATTATCGGTTCGTTCAATAATTTGTTGCAACAAAACGCACTGCTCTGAGTACAGCTTTTGAGCAGATCCGCCCAAAAAATATTACTAGAGAGAGTGTAACAACGAAAAAGAAGGAACTCAATAATTTGGGTCTGAAAAAAGCGTACGCTTGAGAGAGATTCTGAATGTCTTGTGAAATCAGCTGAATAAGTTTTTAGCCTTTATTAAATAATGAATAAATGAGCTGAATAGAATGTTGACCTTTTTTGCGTCGATGTCGCGAAGCGCGCTGTGAAAGAGAACCAATCGGAATACAATTTTGGCCTTTTTTGCGTCGATGTCGCCAAGCGCGCGAAAGAGAATCAATCTGCGCGCGGGTCGTGACTTCACCGCCAGCTGAGCCAACACGCTGAGCGCGCCTTCCGCGTCGATGCCGCGAAGCCCGCGAGAAATAGAAAAACAAAAAAAAAAGACCTCGGCGAAGGTAGTTGGGCGTGACGTCAGCGCGAGCTCGGGAATTCTGCGCCGTGAACTTGCCGTGAATTCGGAGAGCGGCGGCCATTATGCGACACTAATTAGACCGTTGCCCGAGCCTGTGCAATGCGAACAGGAACTCGATCGTTTCTTAGGAAGCCTGCACCTGACGAGACGATTCAGGTCGCTTCTACTGCAGTGCCTCCTTAACATGTCACATAGTTGGGCGCCTGGCAAGATGCCTGACATACTATATTGGCACAGACGGCGGAAACAGTGTATGAAGTAGAGGAAATACTGCAACTCTAACAATGCTAATCCCAGATTAGATGAAGCACACAGTTTGGTGTAAAGGTCACCAGATGACTGGAAGCTTTCCTGCCAACTACGGAGCTGAATCAGACACGATGCAGGCATTATTGCCAGTTGACATTCTCAAGACGAACCGAGGGAACCTTCCAAGTGAAACTGCGGTCCGCACAATCCCACTGTAGAAGGAAGGAGGAGGAGGAAACAACTTTATTGAGCATTATAGCGCTTAAGACGCTAGATGGGGTGGTTCCCTCTTCTCGGGTACCATATGCTTCCAGTGCCTCCTGGCCCCTGGTGATCAGTGTTTGCTGGTCTTCCAAGGCGGGGCTGGACAGCAAGATCTCCCATCGCTCGATAAGGGCATTATTGGGTAGGGGGAGGAGCGGGGGGAACGTTTTCGAGAAATTGCACTCTCCTATGACATGTCGGAGTGTGCCAGGTTGTTTGCAAAAGTTGCATTCCTTTTTGTGTCTCTCTGGATACATTTTGTTCTGGAGGTATGGATGCCGGGAAGGATCCGGCTTGGATCTGTCTATAAATGGCTTGCTGGGTTCTACTAAAGGAGCGGTGTGGTTCGGGGAAGCGTTTTCTGCCGTCCCTGTAATGAGTTAGGATATCTTTGTAGCTCGTGATGGGTTGTTGCTCTGGCCCCTCAGCCCGGAGATTGATTTCTCGGGCCTGTTGGTGGGCAAATTCATTGCCCTCCACCGCTGAGTGTGCCGGTACCCATACTAGCTCTGTCTTATGGTTTGGAGGCGTTTTCTTTTTGAGGATTCTCAGCGCCGCTAGAGACACCCATCCTTTCCTGAAGTTTCTGTAAGCCTTCTGGGAGTCCGTGATTATCTTCTTTGTGCCAGGTTGAGGTTAGGGCAATGGCTATCGCTGCTTTCTTCGGCCTCCTCGGGGGAGGGTGACGCAATGGATGCACACGTGACTAGTTTGTCTAGTTTCGTGACGGCGATCGTTGCTTTCGTTGAAAACTTGGGCAGCGAGGCGTCCGTATACAAGATCCCGTCTTCTTGTTCCAGAGTTTTGGCTAGGGCTTTCGCTCTGGCCCCTCTTCGTCCCTCGTTGCGGTCCGGTTTCATATTCCGGGGTAGTGGTTTGGTTTCAATTACTTCGGCCCAGTTCTTGGGTATGGGGCCCTTCCTTTGGTGATAAGCTTCCTGCCATCCTATCTTGGCTAGGACGGCTCTTCCCGCTTTGCTTTGACTGAGCCTGACTCTTTGGTTGGACAGATGGGCTTCCACCAGTTCACTTATTGTGTTGTGCTTACCCATTCCCAGGAGCTTCTCGGTGGATGAGTGGACTGGGATGCCCAAGGCCAGTTTTGTGGCTTTCCTGATGATTGCGTCAAGCTGTTCCCTGTTACTCTTTAGTAGTTGGAGATATGGGGCTGAGTATACTATCCTTGATGTCACGAAGGCTTGAACTAGCTTGAGGGCATCAACTTCTTTCAGTCCCCTTCTGTTTGATACTCTTCTGATCATGTTCATGATCTGCTCTGATGTGGTCTTGAGTCTGCGTATCGCTGCTCCGGCCTTGCCATTTTCTTGTATGAGCAGGCCTAGGATTCTGACTTGGGGTGTCGGGTTGATATTGGTGTTGTCTATGACGATTCTTATCTCTTTCTTTTCATCCTTTTTCTGTCTTGGCTTTATTATCACTAACTCGGATTTCTGCGGTGAGCAGCTTAGGCCGCATGATCTTGCAAATTCGTGGACCGTTTCTGCTGCTTTTTGGAGAGTCTCCTCTATCCAGCCGTCCGATCCCGCCTTCGATGTCCAGATGGTGATATCATCTGCGTACAGTGCATGGTCTATCCCTTCTATGTTCTCCAGCAAGGCCGGAAGGGGGAGAAGGGCCAGGTTAAAAAGCATGGGAGAGAGGACTGACCCTTGCGGGGTGCCCCTGTCGCCCAACGCTAGCGGCTGTGACTTCTCCTCTCCGATTTTGATGATTGCCGTCCTGTTGGTGAGAAAATCCTTGATATACCTATAGGTCCTTTCTCCGCATCCCGTTTTGCGTAGGTTGCGAAGTATGCTCTCGTGGGTGACATTGTCAAATGCCCCTTTCAAATCGAGTGCTAGTATCGCTCTGGGCGTCTGACTTTTTGCTTTCTTGATGACCAGTTCGCTTAGTTGTATGAGAACATCCTGGGTGCTTAGGTGCTCTCGAAACCCGTACATGGTTGTTGGCATCTGGTCGGTGATGTCCAGATGTCTCTGAAGTCTTTTGAGGACCATGCGTTCTACCACCTTCCCCACGCATGATGTGAGGGAAATGGGTCTCATGTTGTCTATGTGCGGCGTCTTCCCTGGTTTTGGTAGGAACCTGATCTCCGCCTCTTTCCATTCCTTGGGTAGCGTTCCTGTCTCCCAGGCACTGTTTATGTGTCCTAGGAGCTCGAGACGGCTTTTGATGCTGAGGTTATTGAGCATCTTGTAGGTTATGGTGTCTCTGCCCGGTGCGCTGCCATGGTTGCTTTCGTCGATTGCCGCTGTCAGCTCTTGATCGGTGAAAGGTTCGTCCAAGTCAGCGTTACTCGTTCCCTCGTATTCGGGAAGTGGCGTGGCGTTCTTTTCCGTTTTTAGGTATTTTGTCTTGAGATCTTTGATTAGCTGCTCGCTGCCACCCTTGTAGTTGTTCAACGTGCGCGTAAGGCTGCGGTTGCTTGCGCTCTTGCCATTTAGGGGGTCTATCAGGTGTCTGAGGAGGTTCCACGTTTTTCTTGTCGACAGAGTGCCTTGCAGTCCGTCGCACAGCTGCATCCAGTTTTCTCTGCACAGCTGGGTTGCGTATTCCGCAGCCTGCCTGTTAAGTTCGTGTATGCGTTTCCGCAACTTCTTGTTGTGTTTTTGGCCTTTCCATCTTCTGGTTAACCCGTGCCTAGCCTCCCATATATGGACTAGTTTGCGGTCCACGTACGGGGTCTGCACTGTGGTAGCTATCTTTTGCGTGTACTTGTCCACCCACTCCAAATGTTTTTGGCCCACTCCTGGTAGGACCTGGACTCCGTTTCCACTTGTTCCTCTTCTTCGGTTTCCATTCTCTTCCTGAGGCGATCCCAGTCCGTGATTCTTGCCTGTCCTAGTTTCGCTTTGAAATTGGGTCCTCTTATTGTCAGGCATATAATATCGGGTCCGATCCTAGATTCGTCCCCTTGTTTTCGCCAGGTTAAGTCGAGGTCCCCCCTCAACAGGGACAGGTCCGGGGTGGTGTCCCTTGACGTGCTTCGTACCCATTCTGGTGGGGGTGTCCGGCTCGTTCATTATGACCAGGTTGTGTTGCTCTATTACGTTAGCTAGTTGTCTGCCCCTTTTTGATTGGAATTTGTATCCCCTTGTGTGTGGGAGCGTTGAAGTCCCCCAGCATTAGTATCGGTCTTGTATTTGCTCTCCTTGATGCAGTCCAGAAGGGTGCCATCGAAGTCGGGATCTTTTCTCGATGGCCGGCAGTAGGCATTGAGTACGAAAATATTCTTCTCGTTGCCTATGCTCCTGTTATGGATCTCGATCAGCACGTGCTCGCATCCGCGTTGGGCGGTTACGTGTTGTGTTGCCGGCTATGTTACTGCGGACTAGGATGGCCGTGCTCTTTTCGCTCGGGTCCGTGTAGGTAATGTACCCCGCGAGCTTGGGTCTGTCGTTGGTTTCTTGTAGCGCTATGACGTCCGTGGTTCTGTTCTAGATTTTCGATGTGTAGGCTGAAGCTCCCCTAATTTGTTTTTTATCCCTCTGCAATTCCATTGGTAAATTATCGTCGTGCTATTCTGGTCGTGTTTACTCTTCTTCATCTTGGCTGTGTTCTTCGTTCGCGAGATTATTCCCTAGGTGTGGCCTGCTGTGTAGCGTATCCTTGAGCGATTTCTTCTTGACTAAGGTTGCATGCTTGATCTTTGCGTCGAAGGCCGTCATCCTGGCCGACATTTGATTATACTTGGCCTCGAGGTTGTCAAGCCTCGTCGTCACATTCCCCATCTGTTCGGTGAGCCCTCCCACCTGATTGGCTATTTGGGATACATGCCGTTGGTTTGGGTTAACTGGTTAGTGATTTGTGATAGCATTTCCATGACCGTTTTCATCGTGGGTTCCGTTTGCGGTAGCCTCGGCGGGCTTTGGTTCCGTTCTTTCGGCTTCCATGGCCACCAACCGGCGGCGATTCCGGATGGGTGTCTTTTTTGGCTATTTTGCGTTTAGCACTGTCTCGGTGTTCCTGCATGTTATCTAATGCTCCATGCGTTCTATTAGCGCCTTAATCTGCTGATTTTGCATCCTGAATCTGTTGGTTCTGCTTCGCTATCAGCTTTTTGAGTTCTGAGCACTCCTTACAGTCGTTACGGGGAGGGAGGAGGGGTGAGTGGGGGAAGTCTTTGTCGTTACTAAGAGCGACGGGAAACTTGTCTGCCCAACCCACCTGTTTATCGGCGATCCGCTTCGGCGTTCCGCTCCTGGTCTTTGACCTCGAACGTGACTCGCGCCTGCGAGTCTTGGCCGCGACACCCGGCGATGACGCTCTCGAACCCGGCCTCGATGCGCAGCTCTCGCTCCTACTCCTGCCTCCCCGGGAGAGGGAGCGGCGGCTCCTGTTGCCTTGGGGAGGAGGCGACTCAGCTGTTTCCTCTCGGTGCGGTGGAGAACCTTCCGCCGTCTCGTCGTTGGCTGCTCTCGGCCGCTCCCATCTCCGCCTCCGCACCACGTACGGAGTCTTGTATCGAGCCTTGCACGTCTTGTCTGCAGGTGAGGTGTCCGCCCTCCGCAGAGGCTGCACTTGGGTACACACTTGTGGATGTCGTTGGGGTTCTGGACGCCGCAGCCGCGGCAGATCCGGTTCGACGGATTTGGGCATACGTCCATTCGGTGGCTGAGTCGGCCGCACTGGAAACAATTGTCTATCTGCTTTCGGTAGAGTGAGCACTCGACGAGCAGGTTGCCGTACTTGACGTAGTTTGGCACCTTGGGTCCGTTGAACGCGATTACCACCGACATCGTCTTGCCTATACGGTTGGCTTGCAGGGCCGTCGGGTTGTACTCGTGGACTATATACTCGTTGATTTCTTGGGCCGTGTCCGTGAGGGGCACTCCTCGGATGACCCCCTTCACCGTGCCGTGGGGGGCCGATTCGTACGCGCTAACTTCATGTTCGGTGCCGTAGACAATGAGTCGAGCGACCGCCGCGTAGCGGTCGGCGTTTTCTCTTCTTGGAGTACTAACGATGACTATGTTCTGCTGCTTGTTTGGGCATATCACGTCTTTCCTTGCTTCCTCTCCGCCGATGTTCGCGGCGGCAGCGATGGCTCGGCTGATCTCGAAGCGGGAGACCTCGCTGACGTCGAGACCCCCTCTCAGTCGTCAGACGATCTTGATGTCGTCAGTCAGTGTTGTCAGTGCAGAATTTCCGCACTGACGCATCTTTTGCCTGTGCAATTGCACACCTATATTTTTGGAGAGCCGAATAGTAAACATCCCGCCTAACCAGACGCTCCGCGGGATCGCGGGAGCGCTGAAAGCTGCGCCGCAGCGACCGCACCTGCGATCGCTGCCGCGCTATGTCATCTGACCACCAAGGCTTGGCCTGCGGGTAGAGACGGGCGGTTTGTACGTTTTCCCTGCACAGCGTGCCATATAAGTCGTAAAAATGATCGACTATCAAATCTAACGACACCGGATCAGCAATTTCAGAGCGGGCTACCTGCGCAAACCAGCGGTTACGCGCAAGTGAAGCCATCACGCGGGAGCGCCCAGCCCGAGTCAACCGCTTGCACGTCGGGAGGCGGTGAGAGCCAACCGAAAAAACAACATATCTATGGTCAGAGAGAGAGGGAGTCTCGCTTACCCTCCAACGGACAGAAAAATCCCTCCAGGCGCTTGAAAATAACGTTAAATCTATCCACGCCTCCGCGTAATCCGTTACAAACGTGGGCAACGAAGCCGGATCATTTGCCACGTCAAAATCATTAGCCACAAGAAACTGAGTTACAGCAGCCCCACGAGAATCCGTTACCTGCCCTCCCCACCTGGGACTCTTTCGCATTAAAATCCCCAGCAATAATAACGTGCGAACAATGATTCGCCATAATTAACTGCGAGCAGGGATCCAAGATGTCCGTTACAGGGAGCGAAGGGGCGGCGTATACGGCCACAAGTAAAAACGAGAACACCCGGGAAGAGAAGCGCACCGCCACAACATACTCCGATATGTGAATAGGAAAGGGGTCAAACGGAACAGATTGCACAAGAAGGAGAACCTTAGGATTATGGGGGTAAGCAAACGTCATCACCGAGTGGGGTAGTCCTGGAACATTACCAGCGCGCACGTACGGGTCACCAATTATAGCAAAATGAATGCTCTGGTTTTGGATAAAATCGATTACATGGGAAGTCGCCATTCGGGTGTGGTCCAGATTCGCTTGAATAAATTTTAATCCCTCAAGAGACATCAGTGACGTTTAAAAGTTCCTAAGAGGTGCTAAGCAGACGACTGCGGGTCACCGTAATCCGTCCGACGGCGCAGGCGTGCCACCCAAGCGGAAACCGACGTGCAGGTGGAAGCGCCGAAAAAGTGATCATGAGGCCGCTTCCACATGCGACACTCATGACACACATAATTGGCATGTTCCGCCAGGGTGCACGCCGACGTAGCGTGATCACCCGCGCAGTTATTACAAATGTCGCGAGGAGCCTCGCAATGGTTCGTTGAATGCCCCAATGAAGAGCACCTAAAACAAGTGGGCACGTAGAGGTTCTCCTCTAACGTGCAGGAGGTCCAGCCGATGTGAAGCCTTCCCTTACTCTTCAGCAAAGCAAACACCTCGGGGGACACCTCTACAACGTGAACCCTTGCGCCAAAGCGCTGGGTATACACCGTCCGGTGCTTAAATTCATCAGGGGGAATGGCCAAGTCATTCTGTGAATTATTTGAGACAGCAGCATGGCTGGTACAATTGAGGGATCCACTCCCAAAATTTTCAGTTGAGGGTTACGTCGGGAAGGCTTCTGTACCACTAAGGCAGACCGCGTGACCGAATTAGACTTAATCGCCGTCTCCAGGTTATCAAGATAAGCACTAACCTTAGAAACCACAGTTAAACCCGCACGTGAAGGCTTAAAAGTGACCGGCCCGACACCAATGGCACTAGGATTAAAAGAAGATTTAAGCAAAGCGACGATATCTTTGCCTGGAGAAGGCGAAGGGTTGGCTAGCTTGAGATGAAGAGCGTGATCAGGCCGACTATCCCCTACCCCCGACGGACGGCGAGCCGCAGCCGTCGGCGAAACCTGGCGGCCCGCCACGTCCGCAAAAGAGGGGGACCGCTCCACCGTAGGAGGTGGAGCGGCCCCGTTCCCCCCCGACAAACCAGCCCCTCTTAAATCGTCCACCTGTTGGCGAAGCTGAATTACTTGCCCCTCAGCCAAACTCTTCCCGGCGCTCAACGACATTACCAAACATTGCATTTTAAAATAAACATCCATAACCTCGGACCGAACAGAGCAGGGCACCTTATTGCGAGGATCGTTAATAATATTCGACAGCGACTGGCCTAAGGCCGAGCAGACAGCAGCGGGGGAATCTCCGTCCATGGGGGGATTGACGGGAGCATGCCCATCCACGGGATTGACCGGGGGCGCTGAAGCGCCCCCTGAACCAGAGCACGAGGGATTGCCCCGAGCAGCCGCCTCCGCCTCATCCATTGCCGCGACAACTAAATTAACATCTTCCGTTCCAAGAGAGCTACACGTAGGCGAATTAGAACGCACAGAAGAGCGCCTGGATGCCATATCGAGATCTATACACAGTGCTAGGTTAAACTACGCAAGTCACAGTGCTGAGCTTCACTGACTTAGCCGCTCCACATACCCCCGCCGCTGGCGGAGGCACGAATGGTAGCAGCTAAGCCTAACTGACAGAAGGGCCCCCAAGGGCCAGAAATACGCGCTTTGCGCAACGGCCCCTGCTAGAACCCGAGCCTAGGGATGGTAAAAGCTATCAGAAACCCAAAAAGCTGGCAAAACTGGAACGCGCTCACCAAATTCATGAAAATCAGGTAGAGCCGACGAAAAGGACCTCTTCTTCGCGTGAACGCTGATGATGATCCCCACAATATATCTTTAGATCACTAAGTTACTGCGCCTCCCACTAGCAGGCTGTGGTCCCCTACAACAGCTTCACTATATCTAGTGCGCGCTGGTTACGCAATAGCGCGGGATAAAGGAGGGGCGTAAGGTCAGTGTGAAGCAAATCTTGCAATCGTTGGCGAAATTGGGCAGTTTCGCTACAATCAGACATATAATGTTCAATGTTCCAGCACTCGGACCCACAGAAACAAAGAGGATGAGGAACGAGAGATAGGTAATACAGATAGAAAGGAAAGCGGCCGTGCCCCGTGATAAAGAAAATCACCCTTCGATGGGGCGGGAAATTAGGTGGGAGGGACCTAACTACCGGTATCCAGCGAAACAATTCCGTATCCGTATGAACCGTGGTCCACTGTACCGACCACGCACGCCATACCTCTGCATCGAGCATCGACCTTACCACCCGAACCGATAAAGCTGACTCCCTGGGCTCACCCACAGTGCATGCCCTAACCGCAAGATGATCCGCGATCTCGTTTCCAGGTATGCGTGCGTGGCCCCGCACGTGGAAAAGGAAAAGACGCATGCGCGTAGAAAGAACTGAAAAAAGGGCGCGGATGTCCTCTATGCCCTCGTTACGCGTGCGCAAAGAGGCTAGCGCTGACAACAGCGACAAGCAATCTGTGTAGACCCGTACAGGCCGTTCCGTCGTGCAACCGGTTAGATACACGAGGGCCTCCCTGAGGGCGATCAATTCCGCCGCGAAAGCACTACCCGCCGACGAAACTTTAAAACGCCTGGCTTCCACTAAACGACCCGTGTGCGTGTACACTACAAAGGCGCACCCGCCAAGAAATTAGAGAATGCACCATCCGTGTAAACATGCAACCCCGGTAACCTAGCATAAGCGAGTGCCTGTGGCGTCTCCAATCGACGGAATGGACAGACGACGCGAGATGCGGGGTGCCGCCGCCAAGGATCAAAAGTACGCTGTACGCGGTCCGGGGACAGCGAGAGGCGGCCGTAAGTTACTTCGCGGCGCAGGGAAACTAGCAAAAATTGCGCCCTCTGGGCCGCCAAAACCTCGGCCAAAGGCGGAATGCCCGTCAACGCATTCAAGGCCTCAGTACGCACCGTCCTCAGCTGGAGATGCTAAGTGATGGCCGGTTGGATCAATTGGAGGTATAATCGACGGAAGGCAGAAGGAGGAAGTCGATAGTGCATGTGAATAAACTGAACCAGCTTGGGAACGAGAATGTCGACCTTAGTCTTAAGATAAGTAGTGTGAGCCATACATGTGAACCACGGGTCCAGGACTACTCCAAGGACTTTCATTTCTTTACCATGGAGAGATTAACTCCGTCCAGACGTATGGTAGGCAATCGACGGGCCAAGCTAACCCGCCCGTTAGGGAACAGCATAAAAGAGCACTTGGACGCATTCAGCCTAACCTTAACCAATTCCGCCCACTCACACACTACTACCGCCAGCGCATCCGCAGCTAGACGCTCCAACTCCCGGCGGTGACGTCCCGACACCACTAGGAGCGTATCATCTGCGTAAGCTTGTACATGTACACCTGGGGGGAACGTGGTCTCCAACAATTCATGAAGCACAATGTTCCAGAGAAGCGGGCTCAAGGGAGAACCCTGAGGACTACCTATGGACTGCTCAACTGACGCATCCCCCTCCTTAAGACGACACAGCACCCTTCGATTACATAAGAAAGAGCGGAGAAGGCAGTACAAGTTAACGGGGCAGGAATGACGTCGAAGGAAATTTAAAACCGTAGGATGCCATACGGAATCAAAGGCACCCTGGAAATCGAGGGATATCAGAACCGAATGAAGCAAATCCCGACGGCGGGACTGGAGGACTTCCCTTAAGTGATGGAGAGCCATCGTGGTGTTTTTGTTATGAGTAAAGCCAAATTGCAAAGGATGGATTAGGTTATGACTATTCAAAAAATAATACAAGCGGGAAAACAACAGCTTCTCTAAAACCTTACCAAAGACCGATAGCATACAGATGGGCCTGTAAGACCTAGGGTTCTCTGGCGACCGACCCGGTTTTGGAATAAAGACAACCCGTCCAACCTTCCACGCCGTCGGGAAGTGCCCCAACCGAAGAGCAGCGTTGAAAACAAAACACACGAAAGCAGGATGTGCCTCATGAAAAGCCTGTACCAATTCCGGCGTCAGGCCGTCAAGCCCGGGAGCGGAGCGCACCCTCATAGACCTCACCGTCTCACGGACCTCTGTTACAGTAAACGGCGTGTCCCGTAAATTGGAGAAATAAGGGGTTTCAGCTAACGCTCTTTCCGCAGCGTGCACAGGGTCGTCCGTGGAAGCGTCATCCCTAGGCATGTGCGCGGATAACAGAACACGCGCAGACTCCAGTTGAGAAGTCGTGCGCAACCCGTCAGACGTGTCCAAGGGAGGCAAAGTTATTGGAGTTCGGAATTTACCAAAGGCCAATTTAAAAGGATCGCCAAATAGGAATTTCTCAGTGTTGTCAGTGCAGAATTTCCGCACTGACGCATCTTTTGCCTGTGCAATTGCACACCTATATTTTTGGAGAGCCGAATAGTAAACATCCCGCCTAACCAGACGCTCCGCGGGATCGCGGGAGCGCTGAAAGCTGCGCCGCAGCGACCGCACCTGCGATCGCTGCCGCGCTATGTCATCTGACCACCAAGGCTTGGCCTGCGGGTAGAGACGGGCGGTTTGTACGTTTTCCCTGCACAGCGTGCCATATAAGTCGTAAAAATGATCGACTATCAAATCTAACGACACCGGATCAGCAATTTCAGAGCGGGCTACCTGCGCAAACCAGCGGTTACGCGCAAGTGAAGCCATCACGCGGGAGCGCCCAGCCCGAGTCAACCGCTTGCACGTCGGGAGGCGGTGAGAGCCAACCGAAAAAACAACATATCTATGGTCAGAGAGAGAGGGAGTCTCGCTTACCCTCCAACGGACAGAAAAATCCCTCCAGGCGCTTGAAAATAACGTTAAATCTATCCACGCCTCCGCGTAATCCGTTACAAACGTGGGCAACGAAGCCGGATCATTTGCCACGTCAAAATCATTAGCCACAAGAAACTGAGTTACAGCAGCCCCACGAGAATCCGTTACCTGCCCTCCCCACCTGGGACTCTTCGCATTAAAATCCCCAGCAATAATAACGTGCGAACAATGATTCGCCATAATTAACTGCGAGCAGGGATCCAAGATGTCCGTTACAGGGAGCGAAGGGGCGGCGTATACGGCCACAAGTAAAAACGAGAACACCTGGGAAGAGAAGCGCACCGCCACAACATACTCCGATATGTGAATAGGAAAGGGGTCAAACGGAACAGATTGCACAAGAAGGAGAACCTTAGGATTATGGGGGTAAGCAAACGTCATCACCGAGTGGGGTAGTCCTGGAACATTACCAGCGCGCACGTACGGGTCACCAATTATAGCAAAATGAATGCTCTGGTTTTGGATAAAATCGATTACATGGGAAGTCGCCATTCGGGTGTGGTCCAGATTCGCTTGAATAAATTTTAATCCCTCAAGAGACATCAGTGACGTTTAAAAGTTCCTAAGAGGTGCTAAGCAGACGACTGCGGGTCACCGTAATCCGTCCGACGGCGCAGGCGTGCCACCCAAGCGGAAACCGACGTGCAGGTGGAAGCGCCGAAAAAGTGATCATGAGGCCGCTTCCACATGCGACACTCATGACACACATAATTGGCATGTTCCGCCAGGGTGCACGCCGACGTAGCGTGATCACCCGCGCAGTTATTACAAATGTCGCGAGGAGCCTCGCAATGGTTCGTTGAATGCCCCAATGAAGAGCACCTAAAACAAGTGGGCACGTAGAGGTTCTCCTCTAACGTGCAGGAGGTCCAGCCGATGTGAAGCCTTCCCTTACTCTTCAGCAAAGCAAACACCTCGGGGGACACCTCTACAACGTGAACCCTTGCGCCAAAGCGCTGGGTATACACCGTCCGGTGCTTAAATTCATCAGGGGGAATGGCCAAGTCATTCTGTGAATTAATTTGAGACAGCAGCATGGCTGGTACAATTGAGGGATCCACTCCCAAAATTTTCAGTTGAGGGTTACGTCGGGAAGGCTTCTGTACCACTAAGGCAGACCGCGTGACCGAATTAGACTTAATCGCCGTCTCCAGGTTATCAAGATAAGCACTAACCTTAGAAACCACAGTTAAACCCGCACGTGAAGGCTTAAAAGTGACCGGCCCGACACCAATGGCACTAGGATTAAAAGAAGATTTAAGCAAAGCGACGATATCTTTGCCTGGAGAAGGCGAAGGGTTGGCTAGCTTGAGATGAAGAGCGTGATCAGGCCGACTATCCCCTACCCCCGACGGACGGCGAGCCGCAGCCGTCGGCGAAACCCGGCGGCCCGCCACGTCCGCAAAAGAGGGGGACCGCTCCACCGTAGGAGGTGGAGCGGCCCCGTTCCCCCCCGACAAACCAGCCCCTCTTAAATCGTCCACCTGTTGGCGAAGCTGAATTACTTGCCCCTCAGCCAAACTCTTCCCGGCGCTCAACGACATTACCAAACATTGCATTTTAAAATAAACATCCATAACCTCGGACCGAACAGAGCAGGGCACTTTATTGCGAGGATCGAAGGCCGCCGAGCAGACAGCAGCGGGGAATCTCCGTCCATGGGGGGATTGACGGGAGCATGCCCATCCACGGGATTGACCGGGGGCGCTGAAGCGCCCCCTGAACCAGAGCACGAGGGATTGCCCCGAGCAGCCGCCTCCGCCTCATCCATTGCCGCGACAACTAAATTAACATCTTCCGTTCCAAGAGAGCTACACGTAGGCGAATTAGAACGCACAGAAGAGCGCCTGGATGCCATATCGAGATCTATACACAGTGCTAGGTTAAACTACGCAAGTCACAGTGCTGAGCTTCACTGACTTAGCCGCTCCACATACCCGCGCCGCTGGCGGAGGCACGAATGGTAGCAGCTAAGCCTAACTGACAGAAGGGCCCCCAAGGGCCAGAAATACGCGCTTTGCGCAACGGCCCCTGCTAGAACCTGAGCCTAGGGATGGTAAAAGCTATCAGAAACCCAAAAAGCTGGCAAAAATTGGAACGCGCTCACCAAATTCATGAAAATCAGGTAGAGCCGACGAAAAGGACCTCTTCTTCGCGTGAACGCTGATGATGATCCCCCTCTAATAAGGGAGGCCTAGTCCGGCTGATCCTTATTGGAATTATACCTTTTGGGGAGATTCATTGGGGAAAGGGTACATTTATGTGGGAGCTGAATTAGTTCAGGAGGCGCCACCCCTGCATTTCGAAATCACTTTCTGATGGGACTGGGTTGTGTTGTCTTCTGTCGCGAGTTGCAAGAGCCTCGCTTTTCTTTGCTTTTCTACCAAATTGGCTTTACTTGAAATTCACATTGGAGCATACCTCCCAGTTCATTTATTTCTCTAATTGGCTTTAACCTGTGATAGCTTTGCTGGTGCAGGTTTTTGTTCCCATTTTCATTTATTTTGCTTTCATTACACAAGGGAACAGGAATTTATTTCTATTTCTATTTCCTTGGGTAACTCGGGCATACGCGCTGCCTTGAGTAGCTTGCTCTTGAAGCTAGCCGGCCGGCGACCTGCATCCGTGGGCTTCGCTGGCTGGGCGGTGGTCCTTAGGCTTAGCTCCCGCTGCTGCGCTTGGGTCTTCTTCTCGCCTGCGACTCGCCATCCCAGGGCTGTAGTCACTTGCTCGGGTTGAATTTCCACTCCCTCCACTTCTACTCGCATAGCGGCGGCCATGTTGCAATGAGGCTTGAGTAAAAAGTCCGGTCCTAGGGGTCCGCGGCGGCGACGACCTCGGCGTTCGGCCCAGGGGCCGGCGGAGCACGCCTAGGCTTACCGACGACTTCGGCCAGTAGGCCTAGCAGCCGTTAGGCTTAGCTCCAGGTGACTCGGGCGATCACAAAAACGTCCGCAGAATTCGGAAAAATGGTCCCCTACCTCAAAATAGGGTATCCACGTATTCCTTCCGACGTTGCGAATCCCTTGGTGAAACACTTTTCGGGGTGGGCGGTGAATAACCGAAGCAATCATCGAAAATTGGCGGAGCCGATGTGGAACACGTCTGACCGGCTCGGCAGCTGCTGTGTATTTCTGAGTACTTCATTCTCTTTGAACAATCCTTCGGCTTGTAAATGTGCGAGCAGTCTCCCGTTCGGTTATGCGATTTGCCACCTGCTCCACGGGCTTTCTTAATTCCTGAAGATGGTGCATGAACTTTAAAACTGGGAAAGTGCTCAAACTATCGAGTGGCCCACAGTTGAGGACATCATCTGCCAAGTACCCTAAACAGTGAACATTTTAGGAGATGTAGTACTACTTCGAGGGAGAGAGAGAAAGAGAGAGAGACTTAAACTTTATTTTGAAACCTTTGTCTAAAGGACTGCTCGGTTTGGTTGGGTTATAGGGACCGTAGTCCAGGCTATAGTCCTGGCTGTCTATAGTCCTGGCATGTTTTTAATGTGGTTCACAAGTGTGGTCCAATACAGCTCTTCAAGCTCCTTCGGGGGTGTGACCCATGCCTTCCAGCAAGTAGGGCGCTGTTGCGAACGGGAGGGCCGACCCGAGCCGGTCTCCGTCGCCTCCGACATACGTGTGGCAGCGTGGTGTGAAGCGAGCGGCCAGCCGCTGTTGCATCCGTGAAGGAGTCCAGAAGCCGTAGGCTAACGTAACTTTTAACTTTATAGCTAGAGGTGAGCCGAAGCCAAAGAACAGCACCCCGACGGGCGAGACAACAGTACAGGACTTGAGCAGAGTGACAGCAATGATTCAGTGCTCAAACAGGGATGGGTTGTAGCGCTTGCGGGGGTAGTATTTATACCCAAAAGCGTCAAAGTTGAAAGCAGCCTTCCCTCTAGATTGTGCACACGCCACGAACGTCACAGACACACACCACACTCTTTTCAGAGTTCGTGAGCAGTCGGTAGCAGCGGCGCACCCTGGGCCCGATAGAGGGGAGAGAGGAGGGCTCCGCTGCGACTGCGGGGCCTCTGTGTCCTTTAAGCGCGTTGAGACGTGCTTCGCCGGCAGCCGTCGATGTTTGAAACGCGCCGAAAGCGAAGCGTCTGACCCGGGCTTGTCGACATGAGTCACCGACACGGTGGGGCTTGTTGAAAACTGCATGCGGAGGAGGCTTCGCGGCACAGCCGTGGAGTGTTTAAACGAAGCCCAACGGCGGGCTCAATCGTAACAGCGCTTTGTGAACGAGGCGAATGACCGAAAAAGGCAGATCAGAAGCCCCTTAGCAAAACTATTGTACTCCTGACATGTAGCATCCCTTGCAAGAAAAAAAATTGCAATGTGCAAGAGTAGGAAATGGACATACTGGCCTGTTGGCAAGATGTCTTTCAAGACAACTGGACCAAAATACAGAAGAAAGTTTCGCAGTTCTGTAGCTTTCCATTTGCAAGTCTCACCAGGCATTCTGAAACCTTGTCAACAAGACTGATGTAGTTGACAGTTTTTAGGCCACTAATCCAAAGAAGAATAGCTTTTTTGCCATTAATGAAAAAAAATCCATGTAGGTTAACCGCCACTTGGAAGGAAGACGGATTGGTGAGGCACAAAGAAGAGGCTCTTCTTTGTGGTGCTCCGGTTGTGTTTTTTGATCAAAATCATCGCCCGTCAGGAGCGGAACGTTCCTTTTAACAAACACTTGTTGGCGACGGATGCGCTTCGCCTTCTGCGTGCACTTGCCGCATCCATAAGAACCACTATGCCCCTTTATGCCTAGAATCTGCGGTGGTGCCGATGGCTTCCATCCATGCCTAGGCGTCGGCTAGGCCAAATGATCTTCGAGGAGTGGGCACAGGCCAGAATCAGGAGACGAGGCAAGCTACAAATCCAAGCCGTGCTGGGCCTAGGCGTCGGCTAGTGACTTACGATTCCAAGCCGTGCTGGGAGGCTTATCTTAGGAATTTTACAGCCGATAACATAGAGAAGCGCGGTATGGCGATTTTGAGGTATCGAGATTGCCCGTCCAACAATAACGTCGGATGTCAAGCATGTTGTTTTACACAACCGAAACCTAAACTTGTTTGAATGCTAATCTTGCATATCGTCCAATTACAGTGCATCTCCACAGTTCATCTCCTCAGTGCATCACCTGCAGCATTCAGTAGGTGCGGCCGCCGCGGACCTCGCATGAAAGTTTTTCTTCGGGATTTCTAATATAAATGGAGCTTGACAAATTTACTTCGCTGTCCCTTTAGAGCAACGACTCGACAATACGTGCCATGTGCTCCAGTTGCAGACCGCCCCCGCCAAAACCCAGCCAAGTTGCGGCAGCAACAGTCTCGCTGGCCGCGTAGCCTGCAGGCCTTCCGGAGGCCGCATAACCTGCGGGCAAAGCACCAGTCAAGGCTGTCCAACAAAGGCGCAGCCCTTACCGGTTCCTTTTTGGAACAGGTGTGACCTGGTGTGTACCGCCTGGGGTACCGCTGCATGGAGAACACCGCCTCCCACGACGGTACCGTCCAATCCGTGATCCTGCGAACAGGCACTGAATTAGCCTCAAAGTAACGTCTAGACAATACGTACCATGTCCTCCTCAGCACCCCTGGCCGGAGACAACAAGGTTGAGGCAGCCACAGCCTCCCTGGCCGCGTAGCCTTCAAGAGGCTGGAAAGCCTGCAAGCAACACGTCAGGACAATCCATCGTAAATGCCACACAAACGTAATAGGAACAAGGATGCCTTTCGTGTGACTTCGCACCGACAGCCTGCCACAAGAGTAAACTTGTTCCAAGGCTAAATTCGAAGGTTGAGGGGTGCACAATGGAAAGTTAATTCCCACTACCTGCTTCCCTGAAATAATGCACTGAAAGTGCGAGTCTGATGAAAGGTCCTGATGCGTCACTTAGACTGAAAAAAAATGTTTCATATAGTCTTTAACCACCAGGTATGACCTCGACGCCACACTCGTCAATACTGGCCCTTTTTCCGTTACATAGGTCCACGGCTACCCTTTCCTCGCTCCTTTTTTCTGCTGGGGAAAAACTGTGGGCACAGATGAATTGCGAAGTTTCCGTCAGTCATCAGCACGATTAGTTTCGAAGTCCGATTTTAAGAAGTGCTCCTGAAAGAGGCAAAATTGTCGGCAGAACTTCATTTTTTAGGATTTATTGATGTGCTTGCAGTTCGTGGCAGACATACGTGAAAACATCTTCGACCTTTATAACATAACTTGTCTATGATGCACAATCATAATCTGTACATGCATGTGTTCTAATGCAAAGGCATCACTTTACTAAGGCGGTCAAAAACCGCGCATCTTTTGGACACAATAGATGTCCAACAGACGGTACAAAAACTCGGCAAAGTGCGGCGCACAAAATATGATTGATTGCGCCACATTTCTTACAAAAGCTTTATTTTCCCTCAATTAATTTAGTTGAGTGAGAATTTAGTAAATTTTATGTTGGCCCACATACGAATTACGGTTCCTGGAATGTGAGACACAAAGAACCCCTGAAAGACATCAGCTCTATGATTTCAGCTGATTAAATGTGACCCTTGTAAATGGCTTGGGATTCCTAACTTGGGTGCACATGTTTGATGCACGTGTACAGTACTACAAACATAATATGTGGCCACGGCAATTACACAAGTAGCAATTCATTGAGCAGCAAAAAAGGGTGTTCCAATTAAAAGTGTATATTTGAGGCTAACAGTGCCAACTGGCAAACCTTCTCAGTCACCATCCCTGTGTCACGTGAACGGATGGTGGGTGTAGAGAGAGGGACGAGCCGCCGAGACCCCTCCTGATGATTCCTTTAATCCTGTGAACTCATGATGATGATTATGGGGCACGAGAGAGGCAGATCTACTTCTTTTACAACATCCTCCCCCCGCGCGACAATGAATGAGCAGAGTCCGCAGCCAAAAATTGTTTAGTCCATGGAGAGTTCCTTTCAAGTCCGTGTAAGCCAAAAGAGTCCGACACCTCGCGCCTTCCATCTCCACCGGTGGTACCGATGTCTTGGCGTTGGTGGACCCACGAACCGAGCACCTGCGGCCACTAGAGGCAGTCTTGTGAGGAGGCTAGCTGAACGTCTTTTGTCCATCTTGGCAGCAGGTATTACTTGCTGTTTCCGCCTCATATCGTTTTGTCTAGTGGCAGCCGTGTACATGTGGGACATGTTGGAAGAAGGCTTCCCTTTCCAGGAGATTATGCGAGTTGAAGTCGGGGGGGGCTATTCAGCTCTGTGCCTTGACATGCGGCGCACTCTACGCTTTTTCGCTGAAAACTGCCGGTGCCCACGGGTTTTCTTCCCATCCGCAACCTTTAGCTTACGGCGCCATACTTTCACAGTGCGGTTGAGTTGAGATTTAAAGCAGCTTCCTGCTCCTCCATCTTCGCACGTTTCCTCTTGGCAGTTTTTGCTTGCTAGATTTGCGCACCTTTTTCTTCGGAACCATACATGTTAACTCTGGAGGACAATGAAGGTCGCGCCATAACAAACATTTCTTTCCGTCTTCGACCGGCGAATTGTTCGAAATCATCTTGGGGTCTCTACTCTTGCACATTTCTTCTGTGGTGACTTGAGGTGCTGGAAGAGTATAATGCTCCTTTGGTGTTGCATGTGATGGCAGGTTGTCTATGGTCCAGTCGTTGCTTGTGTCATTCGCTTGCGTTTGTCCAACCGTGGAAGAAATCAGTGCCCCTTGATCTGATACCTTATTGCCAGCGGTAACCTCATTGGATTTAGTCTCTCCTCCATTAGGCACGAAATGGGCGGTTTGTCAGTGTTGCTGCACCTTGCCAATTCACGCTTGTTATTGTCGTAACTGGGGCCTTGCAATTCACTGCTCCATTACTCTGTTCCGTGTCTGAAGTATCGCTCTTTCTAAAGTATTCTATCGTATTTTCTCGGTAGTCCTTCAGTAATTCGTAGGTTCGACCTCTGTAGGAAGCAATTAGGTTTTGTCGGGCTCTCTGTGCGTCGAACATTTTAAACTCAGCCCTTGCGTTTGCCATACAAACTAATTCTTGAACTTTAGCGCGTCTTCAACCTCGGCCTCTAATTCCACGATGTCCACGGTGTCTTGAACTTCTCGGTTAATCACTTTCGTTTGTCACGATATTTCAACAAATTAAGAAGTTCTTAAACTAACTTATTGATGGTCCTTTCGATTGGGAGGAGGTCTTCAACCTTGTCCGATGATCGACGTGATGAACCTTGACGGACGATGCGCCGCCTTTCAAGTAGGGCCTCCATAGTCCGGTCCAGCGTCGCAAATTCCGTAAGGGCTGGCGACCGAGCTCAGAGGGCACTAGCCGGCATCGTCTCCGCGACAGTATCGGCCCCGCATAGGATCATCATGTATTGCATCGTGCAGATATCTCCTAAGGCTGGGCTTGTTCCATCTTCTTCTTCTTAGGCTGCTCCGGTGTTCCTCGAGAGAGAGAGAGAAGTGAACTTTATTGAAGTCTCCGGCGGAGGTAGCAGGGTGCCACGCAGGGCCCTCTTGCTACCTGACTATGTGGGGGCAGTCATCAAGTCGTGTCCCGTCGCTTACGTCGGGGAATCCAACGCTCTCCGCGAGGCTTCAGCCCCTGAATCGCGTCGGATGCATCCCTGCGCGTTTGGCGAGCGAGAGCTGCCTCGATCCGCTGGACCGCCTGTAACTGTTGCTTGCACTGAGTCCTGTGCTAACACGGCTCTAGCAATGTCCTTCGGCAGCCTGCCTGGGTAGGCAGCCGCCTCTTCTGGATGCAGTTCACAATCCCACAACACGTGAGTCAGCGTAGCAGTCGCACTCTTACACACACTGCACTTTTCGCTGTCGTAGACGTCGGGGCACATGTAGCGCGCGAGCGTCTTCCATCTGCGGCTTCATTCTGGATCCCGAGAGGTGAGAGGGCGGCCGAAGAGAAGCAAAATCCGGTCAGTGTGGCTCGCCTCTCGAGGTCCCTTGGCCTGGGTTTCACGGCACCAAAATATGTAGAGAAAGGGACGATCCGCCGAGACCCCTCCTGATAATTCCTTTAATCCTGTGAACTCATGATGATGATTATGGGGCACGACAGAGGCAGATCTACTTCTTTTACAACAGTGGGGTGGTCTTTACCAGCTCGGAGCAATGGACACAGGGAAGCCGTTGACGTGTTTAACAACGTACATATAATGCACACACAAAAAAACCCTCAGAAAAAGCACTCAATCTTTAAACTACACACAAACGATAAACACTCAAACCTCTACAATCCCAAAATACTCTTCACATACAAACCCCTAACTTAACAGCTCAATATACAATTCAAATCAAAACTCAAAAGTCTCTACAATAACGTCCTACACTAAGTACACTCTAAATACACTCCTTAACCAAGTTCTAGTTAATTTCTCTGGTACCACAACTGCATAGTTGTGTCCTTTACAACTGCGTCCCTACTGGACTGGCCTACCCCGCTGTCGTCGGCGCTGACGTGTCGCAACCCGTTGCGTGGCCGCGACTCGGTGGTAGTAGCCGTCCTCGACTCGTTTAAATGCCGGCGTTCGACGCGCGCGGTCATCCCTTCGGCGGCGTGCTTCCTCAGTGGCTACCCCCTGGTAGCCGCTGCCTCTGGATGTCCCAGGTTGGCTTGGCACGAACGTCGCCTTTCGGGCCGTCGAACGCACGTCGACAGAGCGTGGATGCTGGCCGCTGGTGCCCGACCGATGCCGCTGGGGCCACGAAGACGCAGGTTCGTGGTGCACCTATAATGAGGGTGCCGATGTGAAGTCGGCCCGCTCCCGCCCAGGCTCGGATGGCACGGTCGATGGCCTGGCTGTGTCCCCCTGGCTCGTTCGTTGAAGCGCACGTGCTCCTACCGCCTCCTGGTTTCTTTGGTTTCTTGCCTCCCCTTTCTCTTTGTGCACCCCACTTTTATACCCTCAGGGCTCTCCCGTTGCGCACTCTCATTGGCTCTTCGCCTATCTATGTCCTTATATGGCCATCTCGCCACTTGTCCCATGCGCGGCCTTCCCTGATTGGCCGCCAGTGGCGCTGCCACCTTTGCCCATGATTCCTAGGGTTTTAGGCGCTGCCGTTCTCTGATTGCTTCGTTCATGGCGCGCCGTCCAAATGTTTATTCTTTTGTTCTCTTTTGTGCCTTTTTGGGGGTTTTGATGCGTCCTTTCTCGGGGGGGTGCCCTTGACACACGACAATTACCCCCCGCTTTATGAGTTTTTTTCTCAAAAAACTGCTTCGTCTTGGCCGCCGAGGTCCTCTCTGCTTACTTCTCATGAGTCCACGGTTCATCACCACTGCTCACTTCTTTCGACGCACATTTCACCTCACACTTCACTTTTTTTACCCTTGTCTGTAGTTAACTCGTGTACCGAACACACGTGGTTCACACAACGTTCCCATTCTGTTATCAATACATCACTTTTTTAAATCCCACTCTACTCAAACACGCTCCTCTAACACATCACCAACAATCTTTTTTTTACCCCTTTCACAATTATCCTATTTACATGTACATTTCATGCACCTACACCACCCTACTCATACAATCTGCGCCCACGTTTTCCCTGCCTTTAATATACTCTATATGGAAAGAATACTCTTGCAGGGCCAAACTCCATCTCATGACTCTACCATTTGTTAGTTTGGCTTTCTTCAGGTATTCTAGCGGTTGGTGATCCGTCTGGACAATAAAATTGTTGCCATATATATACATGTGAAATTTCTTTACTCGCCATACCAGCGCTAAACATTCTTTTTCCACCGTATAGTAGTTTTTCTCCGCCTTGTTCAACTTCTTGCTAGCAAAAGCCACAGGATGTAACACCCCCTCTTTCTCTTGCATGAGCACCGCCCCTAACGCTTTCTCTGGGGCATCCGTCCTCAGCGTAAATTCCTCTCGGATATTGGGTGCCAGTAACACTGGTGGGCAGGCCAATCGTGCTTTAAGTATCTCGAATGCGAGTTCACACTCCTGCGTCCATTTTACTAGATTACTGACGCCCTTTTTGGTAAGATCTATCAAGGGGCTTGCTATATCTGCATAGTTCGGTATATACTCCCTATAGAAGCCAGTGAGTCCCAGGAAAGCCTGTACCTCTTTCTTTGTCTTGGGTTGTCGCAACGCTTGGATTTTATCTATTATATCTTCCTTGGTTGCTATTTTACCCATGCCTAACTTGTGCCCAAGGAACGTGACTGTTTCAAACCCTAGTTCACATTTCGTGTGCTTCACAGTAAGATTAGCTTCTTGGAGTCTCTGGAAGAGTCTCTCCAACGCTTCTATGTGCTCTTCCCAGGTATCTGTGGCTACCAATATGTCGTCAATGTAGTGCTAGACATGGGGTAGCCCATGCAGCACCTGCCGCATCAACTTCGTGGACATTGGCGCAGCGGTTTTTAACCCAAAAGGCATAAATATAAACTGGAAAAGGCCAGAAGAGCATGAAAACGCTGCTTTCTTCTTTGACTCTTCACTAAACGGAATCTGCCAGTAACCTGTTGTTAAGTCTAACTTTGAGTAATACCTCTTTCTAGCTATTTTAGCAAAAACCACATTCACTCTTGGTATAGGGTCTGCATCAGACACCAACACGTTATTCAACCTTCTAAAGTCAACACAAACTCTAGTGGAACCGTCCGCCGGTTCTACCGCCACCAAGGGCGCATTGTATGATGACTTTGACCGCTCAATCACGCCCTGCTCCAACATTGCATCCACCTCTTTCTCGATAGACTCTTGGACAGCCAATGGTAGCAGATATTGTTTCACATGTATGGGCGTTCGCGAAGACAACTCTAGTTTGCATTCTATGACATCTGTCCTCCCCGGCAAATCTGAAAACACCGCCTCATATTTTCTAAGCAGACCCCTCAGCATTTCCACTTCCCTTCTGTGCAACCCCAGGCTAATGACCACACTCTCCACTCCCACGCTCTTCTTAAGAGAGTAGGTCGGCACATCAATGTCGTCTGCTTCCTCAGCCAGTACCGTGCACGGTACCTCTGGGGGTCGGGTTACTTCTCTTTCCTCATACTTCTTGAGCATGTTCACATGAAATACCCTTTTCCGCCCTTTGATTAATACTTCGTAGTCAACCTCATTCCTTTTCAGCGTAACATCAAATGGGTCCTATCAATTGCATCAGGAGCTTGTTGCGGTCAAATGGCAGGGGTATCAACACCTTGTCTCCAACCTTTGCGCTCTACAGCCTTACGGTCATAGGCATTCTTATATTTGTCCTTTGCCTTATCCAAGCTTTCGTGCGCTAATCGGCAAGTCTCTCCAAGCCTCTCCCTTAGCTGTAGGATATAGGTATACGTAGTTTTCACTTCCTCGTCAAGTGCCGAACTTGAACACAATTCCTTACGAATTGTCAGCAACCCTCGGACCGTCCATCCATACAACAATTCCAATGGGGAGAACGCCAAACTTGCTTGTGGCACCTCCCGATACGCAAGTATCTGTCCCAGTCTTTCGGTGTCTCGTGGCACATTTTCCGTATCATGTTTTTTATCCTACCATTAAATCGTTCGACCAAGCCAATTGCCATTGATGGCATGGTGTAATAAGGAACTGCTTGATGGACATCAACCGGTTGAGCTCTTTCATCAATTCTAACGTGAAATTTGCTCTTCGATCACCTAATATTTCCTTGGGTACCCCCATATCGAGAAAACATCTCCCATAGAGCCTCAGCCGCATGAACTGTATCAATGAACTTTAAAATGACTGCATCAGGATATCTGGTGGCCATATCGACTTGCATCAGCACGTACCGGTTGCCTTGCCCTGATGCCGGCTTTATCGGTCCCACTATGTGTATTGCTACTCGTTGAAAAAGGTTGGTGGATGATAGGCATGTTAGCTAGCGGAGCACGCCCTACCCGCCCTTTGGCATATGTCACAAGACCGCACGTACCTCTTGACATCACTCTGCACCCTCGGCCAAAAGAACTGTCTTGTTATTTTAGCCATAGTTCGCTGCACTCCTTGGTGCCCTGCCATTATGCTGTCGTGTCCGAGGCTAAGCACAGAATCTCGTAGATTCTTAGGTACTACGACTTGCCTCACTTCCCTGCCCAAACTGAAAACACATCTGCGAAATAAGACTCCCTCCACCCGCTGAAACTCATGCACTGTGCGGCTTCGGCTTCGTCTCCTTTTTTTTGGAGGCATTGTTTTGGAGAGGGATCTTTGTTCTGCTGGTCCGCTAATTCAACTGCTGTAACGGCCTGCGATACTGGCGTCTTGAGAGCAATCACCCTTTCGTCCACTTTACATTTGGCTCTTGTTTGTACTACGGATATCATTCCCATCTTTTCCTCACCTTCATCCACGGGCTGCCCGTGATTCTGCCTCGTTCGCTCACCTTCCCCCTTCCTCGTTTGAATCTTCCAACTGTGGTCCGGGTCGTCTACATTCCTTACCCCTGCGATATTTCCCAGTATAAGATCATACAATGAATCTTCCATACATTTGGCTCTCACCTTTCCCGAGTAATAAGGGGTAGAGACTTCAATCACCGCCTCAGGTAGCCATTTCTCTGTATGGTCCACCAGGATGACAACGGAGTTTTTCCCCGTAAGTTCGTCATCTCTAACCAAGCTTCTGCGGACAAGTACCGTATTCGAGCCGCTATCTCTTAGCATCGACACCTCTTGTCCCCTTATTTGTTCCCGTACCACCGGCATTCACGGCCCTATATCCCCGGCCAACCGTTCCCTAACCTCTGCCCGCTCTACCTGAATCTCTTTTTCCTGCTTAGGAACCATTGGGACACCGGCTCGTGGGCATACCTTGCACGCCACTTTGTCTTTGGTACGCACCCAGCAGTCCTCTGTGCGGTGTCCTTTCTTATTGCATGTTTGACATACAGATGGCGGGGCGCCCCTACGGGATCCCACCCTGCACTCCTCGGCCTTATGCCCTACCCGACAACACAGAAAACACTTCTAAAGTGCCCAGGACCCTGCCCCACGAGTTTTTTGTCTCTAATAATCTAACTTGACTGGTTCTTGCTTCAGTTTCGCTAAGTTCTTTAGGCCCTGAGCCTCCATGAACCTGTCAGCAAGCTCCACGGTTTCCGCCAGCCCTCTGTTTCCTTTTTTACAGAAATACCGTCAGCTACGTGCTGCAGCGCTCGTAGAACTGCTCGGCAATCATAAGCTCTTTAAGTCCCTCGAACGATTTGGCCGTTCCAGCCAGCTCTATCTATCCGTCAATATAGTTCGAGAGGCGCGCGACAAACTGCTTGGCTGTCTCAGCGTCTTCCGGTTTGGAAGCTCGAAACTTTTCGCGGAAGCCCTCCGTGGTAAGCCGGAACCTCTGCAACAACGCTACTTTCACCTTATCATAGTCCCTTGACTCCTCCGCGGGCATCGTACCAAACACACTCAATGGTTCGCCAACCAAGCACATGCTCAGGACTGTGGCCCGCTCACTCCGTTTCCACCCCTGCCCTAAGGCTATTCTTTCAAAGCGGTGCAAATAAGCGTCCAAATCGTCACGCTTTTCATCAAACGGGGCAATCAGTGTCCTGGGGCATATGCTCCCTGAACGCGGCGTCGCCTCCCCTGACAAGGTAGTATCCAGCTCTACTCGAGAACTCTGTTCACTTGTCTCTCCCAAGCGCAACTTCATTTCCAGCACCTCCTTCTCCTTATCGAGCCTCGCGTTTTCCTCACGCTTCAATTCACTCTCCTTATCAAGCCTCTCGTTTTCGTCACGCGAGAATTTGTCCAACACAGCCATCGCCTCTTCGTTACTTAAATTTAATGAGCTGCACAACGACACCAGCTGGCTCGCCAATTATTTGTCACGTGAACGGATGGTGGGGTGGTCTTTACCAGCTCGGAGCAATGGACACAGGGAAGCCGTTGACGTGTTTAACAACGTACATATAATGCACACACAAAAAACCCTCAGGAAAAGCACTCAATATTTAAACTACACACAAACGATAAACACTCAAACCTCTACAATCCCAAAAGACAACTCACATACAAACCCCTAACTTAACAGCTCAATATGCAATTCAAATCAAAACTCAAAAGTCTCTACAATAACGTCCTACACTAAGTACACTCTAACTACACTCCTTAACCAAGTTCTAGTTAATTTCTCTCGTACCACAACTCCCTAGTTGTGTCCTTTACAACTGCGTCCCTACTGGACTGGCCCTACCCCGCTGTCATCGGCGCTGACGTGTCGCACCCGTTGCGTGGCCGCGACTCGGTGGTAGTAGCCGTCCTCGTCTTGTTTCGATGCCGGCGTTCGACGCGCGCGGTCATCCTTTCGGCGGCGTGCTTCCTCGGGTGGCTACCCCCTGGTAGCCGCTGCCTCTGGAGGTCGCAGGTTGGCTTGGCACGAACGTCGCCTTTCGGGGACCGTCGAGACGAAATTCGACGGAGCGTGAACGCTGGCCGCTGGTGCCCGACCGATCCCGCTGGGGCCACAAAGACGCAGGTTCGTGGTGCACCTAGGATGACGGTGTCGATGCGAAGTCGGCCCGCTCCCGCCAGGCTCGGATGGCACGGTCGATGGCCTGGCCGTGTCCCCTGGCTCGTTCGTTGAAGCGCACGTGCTCCTAGAGAGAGAGAGAGAAGTCTTTATTCAATGCCAGCAGAGGGGACGATCCGGGCTACACAGAGCCAGTTACAGCACACTATCGGTAATCACACGTGCTCCTACCGCCCTCCTGGTTTCTTCGGTTTCTTGCCTCCCCTTTCTCTTTGTGCGCCCCACTTTATACCCTCTGGGCTCTCCCATGGCGCACTCTCATTGGCTCTTCGCCTCTTCTATGTCCTTATATGGGCCATTTCGCCACTTGTCCCATGCACGGCTTCCCTGATTGGACGACCAGTGCGCTGCCACCTTGCCCATGATTCCTCGGGTTTGAGGCGCTGGCGGTTCTCTGATTGGTTCGTTCATGGGGCGCCGTCAACATTTCTATTCTTTTGTTCTGTTTTTGTCCCTTTTTTAGGGGTTTTGATGCGTCCCCTCTTGGGGGGGGGGTGCCCTTGACACATGACACCCTGAAAGAAGACAAAACAGCAACAAGGGAAATGGGTGACGACAACGTTCGCAGGACACATGCACGCAGCGGACACAAGGCATTGTGGGCAACCAATTCATTACAGTGCATAAAGTGAACGCCCTGCCCTCGATGTGACATTGTTCTAAAGTTTATTGCGGCCGTGTATTTGACAATGAATCTGCATCGGCAACAGCAACGGCACCTGTCAAACACAATGGCAGTGCCCGCAGTAGTGGCGCATAAGTTCCACAATTACCCACTAATGCTTTCGGGTTCACTGCATTGTAAGGAGTGCTTTGGTGTTCTGGAAACGCTTTGTTTTTCCGGAAGTAGCAGAACGTTTTTTTGTATATGAGGTCGGCTATACCATCCTAGATATCGTATATTTGTATATTCGTTTCTACCTGAGGCCTCGCACTAATGTGGTCTGAATGAAATAAATGCTCTTTTTATTCCACTTCTGATGAAGTCCACTTCTGATGGATTTATATTCTAACTTGTTTAAAACATTTTTACCATGTGAAATCCTTTCTATAACTTATGAAGTCATTGCAGCACGCTAATGATAGGTTACCTTTGAGGTGACTGCAAATGCTCTCTGGCGCAGATAAACTAGTTGCCTTTCAGTGAAATTTGTCTTCTGTTTGGAGTACACTCACTTATCTATTGCTTTGGAACGTACCGCTCGGCAAAGCACAGCGCAGACTACATTTGAATGCCGCACAGCATGAACATAAATGCCTTCAGTGATTATTTTTCCCAAGTTTAATTAATTGTTATTTATTTATGGATTTACGCTATAAAAAGCTATAAAGGTGTGCGGTATGTGTCTGATGTGTAAGCACGTTCAGAGGCAAGACTGTTTCGTGCAGCTAGCAACGCAGTGTGTGTGGCCAAGAGTGTATCCTAGGTCAGGCAGATAGACGAGAGTTACCATAAAACAGGCGAAACCAAAAGTGGAGTTTTGGAAAAGGCAGACAGGGTTGCAAAACCCGATGAGATATGAGGACAATAGAAGAGCAATGGAAAACAATATGGAAGGGCATAGCAGTGACATGTCTGAGCAAGAGTGGACTGGAATGGCGCCCTGCATTGTTTTGTAACCTATCGTAGACATCGGGTCTCTTGAGATTGTAAACATTTCTCCACACCCAAATAGGGCAGCGATTATTCTAGCACAATTTGGCCACCCTTTATTTATCTCCATTTTACTATCTACAGAGTACAAGTGACATTTTTTGCGAGAAGAGCATCTGCATTAGGCATTGTAGCCCCCATAACGTAACCGGTTCTTTTCAAAGGAACACTGCACAGTTAAGGGACACCACTAATCAAAACACTCAAATTGCCCTTGAAAGTGATTAAAACGCAAGAAGAAAAAAAACCTTAGACAGAGCCTGTGATTTTCCCAGCATTTGTTTAATTTAACCCAAATAGATGAAGCTAGCAGGCAAGCCCAACATTGCAAGTGTGTTCTCACGGGGAGGAAGCGAAGTCAATATTTGGGCGGTATTGGTCAAAATGCTTTTAAATTGTGCACCGAAATGGCCCCGCTCTCAATTCAGAGCGTCGAGCTGGCCAGCTTAGTATTCGCTAGCGGCCCGCTAGGTATATTGGACGTTGCAGCTCTTGCTTGTGTCGGGGTATAGGTTGTGGTCGCGTGTTGCTGGTCGGGGGATGGCCACACATGGTGTCAGATGAGCGTGTCCAGTTACCCAACCAACCCTTGAGGCCGATGGTAGGAATGCTGGTGTTGCCGGCTGTGCCTTCGAAAGGGTCAGTGGCAGTTGAATCAGAGTGAGATGGCAGTGAAATGTCATGTGCCCCATTTGGCCACAGCCAGTGGCATTCTTGCAACTGTCACTGATGGTTCCTGGTCTCTGTCCCGGGTTTTAGTGCACAAAATGTTACAGAGAGCACCAGAAAGGCAGCAAGGCGCACGGTCACGGATGGGCAAAACGGGGGTGATGGCTTTAAGCGCAGTGCTACATTCCGCACGACGGTGAGGCTGAGTTGCAGATGTTCTTTCTCTATGAGCTCTGTGAGACCCTGACAAGTCGTGAACTGGAGGCGAAATTTTTTTGGCGTCCAAGCGACAACCTCCCGGTTGTCGCTTGGTTGTCCCGGTTGTCGCTATGGATCCCTGGCGAAGGGTTTACTCTCACAGAGAAGAGCTCGATCAGTGTTTTCACCACCAGAACCACCAGTCGGGTATTCTGCAGTAAGGAGCAGTGTGAGGTTGACTTTTGCAGCCCAGTGCTTATTCTCCAGGACACGAACCTGGACTGGCCCAAGAGGTGACAGAGGCCTCCTACCCCGCTTTGACCTCCCTTTCTCTTCCCACTCATTTCCAACAAACATTATTTGACTGCTGAGTGCCAGGACTCTCTACCACTATGCCAAGCTTCATCTGCTTACCATCGTTAGGTAGTTCACTGTAAAGCACGGGCTACTACGGCATGAAAATGGCCGGTCCACGTTTTGACTGCTAAGATATAATTCTACTCCATCCAGGTTTTATTAACGAATCAAAAAGCAATAGTCACCACAATTACCAAATGATGAAAACCTGACGACAAACTATCGGGCTATAATTTGCATCTGTGAGTACTACCTTGATTAGAAATTGTTGCCCCCATTCGCTACATGGTTTTTATTTATCACGGGAATTTCTCAGGTGCTGTTTCAGGAACACCTAAACAGTTCGCGGTTTCACAATAAAGATACTGCGCTCTGCTGCGGTTAAAGTATTCATTGCCAGGTATATTCATAGCTGAGCATTACTTATGTGAAAGCCGTCTCTACCCGTCAAAGTTGAGTTTTAAATTTCATTCAAGAAACAAACACATGACAAATGTGTTCGGCGGAGCACGCTCGCAGACGCACACACAAAACTCATTCTCCGAGCAGGATTCGAACCGAAATTTTTGCCGGCTTCCGCGAGCGAGGTCGACGCTTCGGACATGTTGGTCACAGCGACTAACAGCACAGCGGGCCGAATGCCAGAAATACAAAGGCAGGGCACACTAGTACGTTGCTTATCGTGCGGACTTCATCAGCGTTGCGAACTGCTGCACTGCGCACACTTTCAATGGCAATCAGCATAAAGCTCGCCCGATTAGCTACTCACCAGTAGCCGCATTATTTAAGGCAAAAAAAAAAACGCGCGCAATATTTACCCCTCCCTGAGCCTGTCATTTTCGCCATGCGGAGTCAAAGCCCTGTTCTTTGGTGTTGCGCTTTAACTTTTGGCGTACGGTTTTTTTCGTGTACATTCTTCACTGCCTTTCTTTTAAGCTCGGAAACTATCCCCATGAACTGACCTGCCTTACGGCGAAGCGTCACCATTCAAAACACAAGCCCGCAAATACGGTGCTGTGGAAATATATCTCCCGCACGTACTTGACTCTACTGAACACATTCTATTACCAAAGCGGACGCATATTTATCCCGGCACGAAGTCGGCCTAGGCGGTTTTCGCCACGCAACAGGTTTGAAGCATCCGCGGTTCGGTAAGCTGGCGGCGTACTACATCGTCGGCAGTGACAGCCGTCGTAACGCCGCCGTGTATCGTATGCTTGTAGCGTCGCCGTAGAGTGGCAACGTTACGCGATAACGACTATCGCTTCCCTCAGCGTGTTCGGCATTGAAAAATATACGTTTGGCAACGCATGCGTCCGCGTCACATTCCCCGTCTCATCGCCGTCGCCGACCAGGCTAGGCTTAGTTATCTTCGCCGCCAAGCGCACTTACCTCGCAAAGCTTGGCGTGTTCTCCAAGCTTCCATCCCTTCCTGTTGATTTTTTGGAGCCATAGCTGACGCCTTTGCTGTTCCTTAGGCAGTCAAAACAATAGGTAGCCATCGAGGCTATTCTTCGTGCAGTTTTCCGCGCAGCAGCCACCCATGCTTCTTTTCCAGCCTGGCGCTGTGTTTACAAACAAACATGGCGTCGTCTCCTCGCCTTCCTCACCCCCGGTTGCTTTGTGCGTCGTTAGGCAAGTACGTCACTAAGACTGACACTAACGTCAAATTATTTGAGGGCTACGCATGGTGCCAGACATCCAATTTAAATGCATTAGTGGCCAAATTCTGTAACTGTATAGATGGCTCTGGGTGTGACTGTTCCCCTGCGGAGCTAATGTCGTTATGAATCTGGACACTTGCTTTCTGCTCGCATTGCCTACGCTTCGTGGATAAGTGTAAGCTCGACCTCCAATCTGCGCTTGTTGTGCTGTTGTACTCGAAGTCTCTTGGGGTTTGCGGTACCCTTTATCAATTACGGCATTTCTTTCTTGGCCTTACGCTTACGGTTCCGAATTTTCTTTATTTCTAGAAGAAGTTCGGGCGGCTTTGCGCCCCGCTGTATTGAAGGTGAAAGCCAGCACTGCTGGGAGCTTCATTTACTTTGTCTTAAGTTATTAGCGACGTATCGGTTGGGTGATGGACGCACCCTTAACTGCGGGAATTTATCTTCAACATTTTTGGCATTTCCTTGCTTGGAAACTGAAAAAGTGATTCTTAGTAGCCAGTATTCTGCTTTATTTTTGGGGTCAATTTGAAAGAGTCCATGAGGTGCCCCCTTGGGAAGTTTCTGGCCTTGAAAGACGTAGCTCACCGCCTGTTTTACCAATTTCCTCCAACTTGTCACCACCCCCCTCCATCATGTTGATAACCAAAGAGGCCTCAGCCAGCTTTTTTGAACCAAGTTCTCTATAAAAGCTAACAGCTGATTGAGCTCTTCAACGAGCTTTTATAGGGATCCTTTAACGCCTGCCTTTCTGCTTCGCGCTGTGCTTTCAACCTTTGCTTCTCTTCACATTTTGCTTTCAAACTTGCTTTCAAACCCGCATGCGAGTTCCGTACCTTTTCATGATGATTAAACTTCTCTCAGCAATACGTTTTCCCACTACTTTCGATTTCCGTTTTACACCTGGAAAGTCGCGGACGCCACTTTGTGATGCTGTCAGGTTTTGGAGACTCGAGACGAGCTGCGTGGAGGCACAAGTAACAGACTGTCACACAGGGTTTTTGTAATTATGCGTGGAGGAACGTTTATGCGAAACGATGAAGATGTAAGCCACGGTGATGGCATCGTCGTTGTGACGTGAGGGCCGTGGCCACTAGTGGATGCAGTGAATAGTGGCATGATGTTGAAACCTCGGCGTTTCCTGCTTGTCCGGTTGACAGCCGCAAGCGCCGTGGTTGTCGCCTTCCGGTCTACAGGCCACAGAATCCGTAGACTTGCCCGCTAACCGGGCGAACGCAGGGCCGGCGTTGTTGTTGATGTTGTTGCGCCGTTAGGTATGGCACATGCCCAATCAGGGGATCGGCCAATCAACAGGAAACAGTGAAAATAAATAAGCCTTGTTTAATTACCAGGCGCTCAGAATAAACTACAGAAAAAACTGAAAATTCAAAGCAAGCGTAAACAATCGGAATCATAAAGTGGATCTATTATAATTTTTAATGAAGCGCCACAGGGAGAGCATACATCCCAGCGGCAGAACCCCGTTTCGGAAGCCCCGAATATTAGTACACCTGGCACTAAAAAGGATATCCTCGAACTGCGTAGCGGCAACTCAAGGAACTGAAGTCTGAGACGTGAAAAACGTCGACATATCAAGAGGTAACATTCCACGAATTCCCCATCGTTACAATAGCTGCGTATAGCTGTTGGCGCTAGACGAGACCTGTGGAAGTACCTATTTAACTGGGGTACCTGACAATGCAGGGTTGTTATAATAACCTCTAGGTTGCACTGAGGGCACCATTCAGATTTCCATGAGACATTTAAGTGATGGATATCTTTGAAAATCTGCCATTGAAGATTCAACAACATTCGGTACCTAGCAGCGGGTATTAATGGTGTTGGTTCAAAGACTCCTACAACAGGCAGAGAGAGTGCGATGCTGGCCAGAGAGTCTGCCGTATCTTTGAATGTAAGCCCCGCATGTCCAGCAACCCTAAGAAAGTAAATTTCAGTGATGATGGGCAGGAGTCACCCAAATGTCTAAAGAAGTGGAGGGCCTGTAGGGGAAGAAAAGGCTGGACATACAAAAAAAGAATATGAAATTATGGGGATGAAATCAGCCAGAGAGGCATCTGTATATATTATGTATGGTACCTGACCGCATGGAGGCCAAATGATCTTGGAGGAGGTGATGGAGCAGTCAGGCTGGTAAAAGTTTAGCATTTTTTTGGAAAAATGTTCCGGAAGTTGATAAAAACAGAACTCCTCTCAAGGTATCGAGTAACCTGATTTAACGCAACACCTAATGGAGAAAGAAAGCTCTGCACGAAAGGGCTCGCTGTTAACCCCAGAGCTATAGCAGGTTTCAACAGTAAGTATCCGCAAACCTATTTAGCAGAGGTGGAACGCGCGCTTCCAAGTAAAGTACTTCATTAGCTGCATTCTTAGGCACTCCAAAGCACCAGCGAAGAGCCTGGCGCTCCAGAAGGACCAGACGGCGTAGGTTATAGGCCGTGGACCCAGCGAATAACACACACCCAAACTGAAACATTGGCGAATGTACATTCTGTATATCACGCGGAGGGACTGTCGGCGCATACCCTTCATTCTGTGACTCAGACGCATCAACATACAAACAGCGCGTGCACCTTTGGCTTCTGTGACGGTTATATGTGTGTTCCGTCACGCTCACTGGTTATATTGTCCCAAGATACTTAAAGAAAGAGCCTGACAGTGCATGAGATCGAACAAAACTAGTAAGAAACATTTGTTGACATCCATAGAAAGATAAATACTGGCAACCAAAGAGCAATATTATTCGTAAATGGCTGCATTATTTTCTAATGTGCTTGAATGTCAGGTGCTCGTGCAAAAAACGCAATATCGTCAGCATACACCGTCTTCCTCATCGTTCTTCCTTGTTGTCATGATGAAGACGCCAAACCAAAATCGCCTACTTTGCGTTGTACACAGCATTCACTGTCCATTGGCCATAGACTTGATTTTGCCCTTCTATCACATCACACTAGAGTGTATCCGGAGGGCATCCACTGTAGATTGGCCATACACTTTTGATTTCGCCCTCCTATCACATCACAGTTGATGGTGACCGGAGGTGTTTAGAGTACTAGCACATGTTTACGGCCCTAACGTATGCTCTTAAAAAGTCTTCAAATATATATTATGGTACCGCGGTCCTAGCGCCCGGCCGGGCTCCCAAGAAAGACACCGAGTCCCAGAAAACCACACCTTTAGTCAGGTCTTAGCCCGTCTTCAGACGTCCGGTTTCCCTGAAGCCCAGGCACGCACTGTCCCAGTCTCTCGTCTCGTTCCCCGTGCACACGCTGCGCGTACCCCCAACTGACTCTTTCTCGTCCTTTTCTACGCACAGTTGCCACAAAGTAATCGACGTAACACTATCATCAAAGACAAAACCCCTGTGACCTGTTTTGAAACACTCGGACGGTTGCAAAGTAGAAGTGACGGACGGTTTTAAACCGCCCGTCACTTTCTCCGCCCTTTGTTTGAATGCAATTCCTTCTGTACGGCTAGCCCAAGAAGTGATACACTGTTTCATGGGGCGCAGATGATCGTCACTTGTGTGGTGAAAAAAGGATGAACGTACATACTACCATTTCCATAGCAGATGCATATGGAATTCTCCTTACAGTACAGCACATTGCACGAACGAAAAAACGAAAACAGCCGCAATATTGTCATGAACGCAAGTACTCGCGAAATGCCGACAGCACATGCCCTAGAGCTGAATATAATAGTATGCCGGGTTCCACGGGATCCCAGCATATGGGGAAACAAGGTCAGTTTCAAAAATGCTGCGCTGGCCGCTCTGCGCAACGATGTCCAATGCCATACAAGGACATGAGACTAGTAATACGAACATGTCCCCGAAAAGGGTGGCAACAACACTAGGATGAACAAACACACAACAAACAATATATAATAAAACCTCAATTAGGCAAATTCGTAACATACAAACAAAATAGGTCTATTAATTTATTGTGGATTTTTTCTATTCCAGATGCGATGATTTCAGCAAGAGATGAATGAACAAAACTAGAGCCACTGAGGCGTAGATCGACGATCTTTCTCTAACTACTGTCACCGCCTCACTTTGCGTGCAAGGGCATTTCTCTCACTTGAAAGCCTTAACTTCCTGCTCGTGTAGGACACTTGGAGTTGTCTGCAGGGTCAGAGTTGTCACACAGGCAGCAAGTTACTTCCTCCGTTTTGCATGGTGCGGTGGATGATAATCCCTGCAAAACAACAGTGAGCCGAAGATTTCCATCCCCCGACACTATGGCCAATCGCCAGAATTTCCTCCACTGTAAGGGACCAGGATTAGGCTCCACACGAAAGATAAGAGGCCGCACGTTTAGTTCTGACGGGACAGGCACGCCGGCGAAGATAGCACTTGTCGACACGGTGGGACAACGGGAGTCGTTCTCAAGTCGACTGCATCGGTGTACAGCTATGACAACCCCACAAGAAAACTCTTCGAGCATATCATTTACAGACCTCTCAGAGCCAATTCCGCGAATTATGTCGTTTGCACACGAAGGTGATATGGTACAAATGGGCTCCCCGGGAACGTAGCAAAAAAGTAGCACTTTAAAAGGTCCTGAACACACTCTAGGTCAGACGATCTTATCACCACTCCACCTTTCCCGAATGGACTCACAATAGAGATTTTGTTGAAGTGATCTGTAGCGCCATAAAGGGCGCCTTGCATTTTCCCAGGATTGTTGTGGCGGGTCGCTGCACCATTCGCCGTAGCGAGAAGCCACAGGGTGTCGGTTAAACCGTTGCGGAGAAAGGCCTGCAAAGGACGATCCTACTGAGAACGGCTGGCCGACCAGAGGTAGTGTCACGTCCAGGGAGGGGAGTTAGTAGCCATTCGGCGGAAAAAAGCGTCCGCCCGCACTAGACGCCTGAAAACTACTAGTTCACAAAAACTAGGTCACCAGGGACCACTAAAATGTGGACCATAACCACCCGAAGGATGCGAGGAGTGATCCTCAGATCGCAGCAGCTGACGTTAGCAACAGTGGCACTTGCGTCCTCCGCAGCGCCCTCCAGGCCCACGTTCCGACCTTCATGATCTTGTCTTCCAAATACGTACCCACACGCGGGTTGTTGTCATTTTCTTTTTGTTGGCTTCTGCTTCGTCTTCCTCGCTGCTTAGTTTCCAGGCATCTTACTACACCAGCTAAGTGTTGCTCCGAGAAAAAAATGCTGTAAATAGGGTTTCACCTCTACATGTGTAAAAATGTAGAACACTTAGTTTAAGGCGAACTTGAACAGTTATTACGTAATATTACGTTGCGGCAGAACGGGCGGCAAGAACCACGGTTTCTGATGAAGGAATGTATTTACAAGATCACGACGATCTATTTCCAAGCGTTCGTTACGTAGCCCACGGACCTGCACGCCGGCCACCTCTTGGGCGTCGACGAAAGCAAGCCATGGCGGCTATGAGGCATTTGTCCACATCTTGGATCCTTCGTTGCGCAGCATCAATCTAGGGGTGCAGCAGACATTTTTCCGCCCTTAAATGGAAGGTATTAGCGAAACCAGGGTGCATCGTTTTGGAGATGCAATACAAGAACATCACTTTTTGTAATTGCCGTTTTAAACGGAAGAGCGTACATGGCCGCTAGGGGGCAGAACATGATATTTTGGCGGGAAGGGTCAATGCGAGCAGCCCCTTCGAAACAGCTTTTTGAGAGTCATGGCTTCAACGTGAAGTGACCCGCACGTCGTACCCTTTTGTACTATTCCCGGGCATGAATAGCACGAAGAGGAGATTGTGTGACATTTTGGTATGGCAACACAGTCTTCTGCAGTTTGGCCGGAATGCGCAAGTTGTCTTGCCGGCAGTGAGCTGTCGTGGATTTTTAGGGGCAGCTGTAAATAGCTTGGCTTTAAACATGATCTACGCGACTGTGGTTGAGAACTCAGTTCTCGACGGAAAACTCACAAGCAACACAGGGCAGCACTTTGCTCTAATACGTGTAAAAGGTTCTTCCGCAGCTACACCGCGCTGCTGAGCTGCTCGGACTGGTAAGAAATGAGCTGTTCGTTGCCCGCATGGACCGGGTGGGCGTGAGAGAAGTAATTTGTGTAGTCTGCTGTATGGCCCAAAACCTCTCGTGCTAGAAAATGAAGGACCTCCCAGGCAGCACAGGACTGCCCGGCCGAACGTAGGCCGAAGTACTTTAGCCAGTGAATTTCTATACGGCCATTTTCCGGCATACGTTCACGGCCCGTGTTCAAATGTGGGCCTTTTGGCCGTACACGGCCGTATTGCTGTAGCTATCCAACGGCCAGTCTCCGTTAGCCTTTGGACCGGCTTCCATTCATACGGCCTCATTTCGGCCGTAGGGCTCCGGCCGTACGACGGCAACCAGAATGCCGCTGGACTACGTTCACCAGAAAACGGCTAGCTTACGGCCACCGAAAGAAGGCCGAATTACGGCCACCCAAGCATGGCCTGCTAATGGCCGCGGGATTGCTGCTGGATTATGGTTATTGGAATGTGGCCTGCGACAGGCAGCCACTGTGCGGCCACCGTGCGGGCCCCCAGCCGCGGGGCCATTGAACCCACAGCCCTGCTTATTGATCAGTCTCTGTTGACAGCAAAACTTGTTTATTCAATGCTGTTGGCTTTGTCGGCCCTTCGCTGGTTGCGGCCGCCTTCACGGTCCGATGCTGAATAGATCCATTTCTTCACGACAGCAGCAACAGTGCACTTGTCAAGATCGGGAAATCTTGGGCGCAGTGCAGCTGCATAAAAAGGGGTGGAGGGGAAAAAATTAGGCACTGTGTACTTTACACATGTACTGTGCCACTTTTTAACTCTGATTTCTTTTAAGGCAGTCCTCCTGAAAATCTTAGAGCCACCTATTATAGCCCGCCTAACCTTGAACTGCATCATTTTAGTGCTCCTTAAAATTCGAAAACATGAATGTTTTGGAATTTTAGGGAGCACTAAAATGATGCAGTACTGCAAGCAAAAACGAGAAAAGGCTGTACCGTTCCTACACCCCCTAATGCGAAATTTGTGCACAGCACAAGCTGCAGTCTTCTCGGTAATGGCACATAGCTGCTGCGACTCGGGAAGTGATTGCGTGATCAGCGAACGCACGATGGCATGTGCTGCCCTCCCATTATCTTGCAGCGTGTCACTTCCGCAGAGCATGTTGTTGTAAATCGTGTTTGAACCTCCCATGCAAATGGCACGTGGTTTAGATGAACCAATCAACGAGGAGGACGCCAAAGAACCGATGTACTTGTAGCAGGCAGCATGTGCTGGGTTTCTGTGGTGCAGCCTTGGCATACTGCCCTCCCATACACATTTTTGCAATACTTTCATTCTCTGCTTTCGTGCTGGCTCATACTCGGTGGCTTATCCATTCCCTCGGTTATCTTGTAGCGCATCACCCCGGGGAACGTCTTGTGCCACCTCAGCATACTGCCCTCTCCCTCACAGTTTCGCTACACTTTCCTCTTCCGTTTTTCTTCTGCCTTTGGTGTCTCTTTTGTTCACTCGGTTACGAACGCATGACTTAACAAGTGAATTTTTCAGGCACAGATTCGCAATTCCTCTTTTTACAAGTTCCTCTTTTCCATGTGACAAAGAACTAATACTTTGATGCAACAACTCCTAACAATTTTTAATGACTGTTTGAAGCCTCTAGTAGTAACCCATGAACTAACCGTTGGAGGATGTATTCGTTTTCTCGATCTTCACCTTTCTTTTAATCATGAGCACATTTGTTGGAAATACGAACCTCGAGGCAAGAAGTCGCTTCTTGCGTATGACTCTGCGCATTCGAAACTTGTAAAAAGAGGAATTGCGAATCTGTGCCTGAAAAACTCACTTGTTAAGTCATACGTTCATATGATGCGCTTTAGTTTCATGGATCAGGTTAATCGCCTAATTAATGCAGGTTATCCTACATATCTATTAACGTCCGTGGCCGAAGGTTTGCTGAAGAAAATGAAGAGTAGGCAAAAAAATCATCGGAATAACAAAAGAAAGGTAAGGTTGCAGTATTGCCGTACATACGGTGTCGCATAATCTAAAAAGAATGTTTTTTCAGCTCCAGATAAACTTTCCAGACTATGCAGACACGTGAGCAGTGATACCCCAAGTTCTGAGGCTTGTAGGAAGAAGCACCAACGACAGTTCATCCCATGTGCCACAAACGTAGTATACAGCATACCTTTAGTGTGTGGCAGAGAATATATCGGGCAAACGGGGAGATGCGTTAATGATAGGCTAAAGGAACATAGTTACAACGTGGAAAAAAGCAAAAGCAGCCATCTAGGAGTACATTGTAGGGACTGTCCTGGGTGCAAGCCTGTCTTCAGTAGTACCGCAATATTGTGTAGAAATAAGCATAAACTGACAAGGGAAATTATTGAGGCTCATAAGATAGCAAAAAGAGAAGAAAAGTGTGTAAGCGTCCCTTCTGTCCCGCTATCATCAAAAGAAATCAACTATCTAGACGGTTTGTAAGCACGTGGTGGTAGTGATGTCGTGGCGGAATTGTTATATTTTATTTTCACATGTTATGTATCAATTTCTTTGTTGCCTTGATTTCTACTGTATTTATATGCCAGACGTCACAGCAATAAACTTCAGTTGTTAGTCAGCGCCTGTGTGTCGTGCCCTCCCTATCCTCCTCGTTTCGTGTTTGCGCTGTGAATTCAAAATTATGGAGCACCAACTCGTCCAAGCATCAACTTTAACCGGCTATAGGAGGCAGTGCTGGTACCCTTCTCTTTGCATATTTTTTCCAGAGAGTGCGAGAAAGAGAATATTTTTATTCTCAAGCCATTTAGTGCACGATGATGGGGTCACATAAGTAGCTGACAAATAAACCAAGGCCAAAACAATCATTATGAGGACAGCATGTGCTCCACAGGGTGACTGGAGGGGTGTGCTGTTGGGGTAACAGAGTGGATGTCAGCAGCCACCTGAGGCTTGGTGGGTGGGGGGGTCAGGAATTTCTTGTTTTATTAGGGAATCTAAGGGGAGATTTTTTAACAGCGTGTTTAAATTTTATGTCACGATTGCCTTTAAAATCAGCAGTCAAATCTTTCAGAGTAAGCGTGGCAGTACCAAGTAACATGTTTGTCTGGCTTTAGTTACAATACATTTTCAATTGTGCCACAAACAACAGTTTCATGACCAGCATCCTCCCACAATACCAATATAGCGTAATTACACCTTTTCGAGGCGCTGTCACACTAGGCTGATACGATGCCGGCGAGTCAGACTTGTTGGTTGACTTCCAAGTTGGCAGACCACATTGCCCCAATATGCACACAGCAACACAAACACATCGGCCAATCGAAAGTCCACGTAGTGTTTGCTGACTGATGACACGGTCAAAATCAATTAGCCAACCAGTCAGCCGACGGGTCGTCAGGAATTGATATAGTAGCACCGTGACAACATGTGGCTCTATTTTGTTACTTTGTACGGTTCAAAAAACTTAGTAAGGTCCAGTAAGCTCGAACAACTCCACCAGTGCACTAATGCAAACTGTGTTTTGGCTTGCGATGCTTTGGTCGTGCGCTTCTGTCAGGTCTTGACACAGGCTGTTGGCCAACAATCAGCTTTAGCATGGTGCGACATGGCCACCAACAGCTCGTTGCCATGGTGTCGTCCAACCAAATCAGCTCATGGTCGGGATATAGTGTGACCACACCTTAATTCTTATAAAATATGCAGCACTCATTTTTGCAACTTGCATACAACTACCAGTTTTTAAGCCATGACCCTGTTTTTGTTGCTCTTGTGCCGTTAGCTTCAGCTATTTGTTCATAACTAGGATAATCCTGACAATAAAGTACAGTAAAACAATGACCCTTCTGGTTTAAAATGAGTTCTGTTGGTTGTCCTATAAAAAATGCACGTAAAATAACTTCTCTGCAATTTCTCCCAGTAAAATAATTGCACCTCAGCCTGCACTACACGAGAAGATGACTAGCAAAAGTGCAATGTGACAAGGCTGCTTGTTCCGTACTTTCTACATCCCGTTCCTTCTCCATGCTTGCCATCAGGCCAGCCGGTAGGGGTCAAATGATCAGCAATTGGCTGTGCACGTGCTCATGGCATGGCCTCGAGGTTTTTGTGGTACAGGCTTTCTTTTGGCATGCTGATGGGGAGGAATACTCTTTGACCCCAAGAGGCACAAGAGCACCTGTGTAGTGCTCATTCTATTCTTGGTTTGTTTCTCTTCTTTTTTTCTTGCTTTCTGGGGAACATAACCACTAATGCTGCGTTCAACATAAAAATCAAAAAAAAATCTAGAAAACCTGCTGAGTCTGGATTGCCTTAATTATATGGAAATAATTTGGCACCTCAGAGGAGTGTTTCCAGATCTTTCTTAGTGAAATGTGCTGAGTATACAAATAATGAAAAGGCATATCCTGAATAGAAATTATTTCTGCCCACATTACACGCAGTGATGAGGTATGGCATACCGCAGTTTATTGTGCACTGTTTCTTCTGCTAAAATGCCACTGCTGTGCTTCTGAGAATACATGTGGGAGGCAGCGATGTCGCACCTCCTAAATGTTTCTTTCTCCATAACCAAAATTCATTTCACCCTTTCCCTCCTGTTCATTAAAAGCTGAAGTTCCCACCCACCTCCCCCTTCCTCCAACCATCAATTTACTCACTCCAGGCTCCCTCATCTGAAGTCTGAATTGTGCCTTCAGACTGTTGCCCCAGACCGAAATGGTCCCCTTGTTTGTCATTTTCACTGCTTTTGCTGTAACACCCTACCCTCGCTCCACTCTCTTCAGATCAGATATCAAATTGAGTCCTACCTCAGATAAATAGTTACGCAAATACACACCAACGAAAATCTCAGGAAAGGGCTACAGAATGCTAATGGCATTCAATCGAAGGTTCTGCAATGCCAGACACATCTCTTTAGTTACGCAATGCATGGCCTACCAACGGAAGCACGTTGCTGTACTCCGGGTGGAGGCCCCCCACGGGTGTACACCCGGGACCCCATGGGGCGCTTCCTGACGGGCTCTTCCTCGTCATCCGAGTCTAGGTTCGACGTGAGCTCGGCGTTCTTCAGCTTATCGAGTGCTTGTTGTAGAGTACCTGTACAGACAAAAACTGGGCCCTTATACGGAAAGTGGTGAGTGATTAGACTTTTGTTGTCAGCAGTTGCGCACGAATTTTCTTACGCACCGCATGCCTACCTTCCTTCTAGCATTCCCCTTTGTATAAATAATTGTTTTCCTAGTTAGATGCTTTCAAATGCATTCAAATTCAAGTGACAAAAATGTATTACCACCAATCCTCTATACAGGTCAATCACCTAAGTTGAAGTGAAAAAATATGACAAAAAACAACTTACAGAAAATGTCGCCAAAATCTTTTTTCTGGTCCTCATTCACCACTTGAATTCTCATCTACTGACGTCACCCATCAGAGCTGCCGCACTTTCCCCGAATGTAAGTTTTTTTCATAGTACTCGGTAAGTTATACATCGGTACTTGGCAGTGCTCAGTAAGCTGTAGGTTCTTTTCATAGTACTCAGCCCATGAACCCAGGTACTCTGCAGCAGATATCCTCAGATGTGACTGCTGCCTTATTCTGCAACCTTGCGTGTACTTCATAACATCCGTGAAGCCACCTATTTCTTCTGTGGGTGGCTCCATGGCAACTTAAACATCCAGTTCCTCCACCATCGAGCACTTTTATTAGGCACACTAAAATAGCACTAGGACACTGTACTGCCCTTTGCTTTGATAAACTCTCGTCACTTGCATGCTGGATGCAGCAGTGAACTGCTATGAATTTCTAACAGTCGCCACAGGGTGTTGACACACTACAAAACATGAAACAAGAATTGAGCACACCAACAAGACAATTATAGAGAAAACATAACAGAAATCAACCCGCATAATATAGGTAGCTCTGTCGTGCAGCAGCAGACAGAGGTGATGGTAGATAGTAGGACCATAAGATCCATACTTATATCATCATGATCATCATCACTAGCCTATCTACACCCACTGCAGGGCAAAGGCCTCTCCCATTAATATCCAATTATCCTGGTCCTGTACTAACTGCTACCAATTTATCTCCGCAAACTTCTCGATCTCATCTGCCCCTCTAACCTTCTGCCACCCCCTTCGACGCTTGCATTTTCTAGGGATCCACTCTGTTACCCTTAATGACCAACGGTTATCTTGCCTTCGCATTACATGCCCCGCACACATTCACTTCTTAATTTCTACTTATATGTTGTTAACACGCATTTGTTCCCTGACCCACTCCGCTTTCTTCTTGTCCCTTAATGTTACACCTATCATCTTCCGCTCCATTGCCCACTGAGTCGTTCTCAATTGAAGTTGAACCCTCGTAGTGAGCCTACAAGTTTCTGCCCCGTAGAGAGTACCGGTAAGGTGCAGCTGTCATGCACTTTCTTCTTTCAGGCACAATGGCAGTCTGCTATTTATTATCTGAGAATGCCTGCCGAATGCACTCCACCCTATTCTTATCCTTGTAATATCTCTGCCTCATGGTTGGAATCCCGGGTCACAACTTGGCCTAAGTAGATATACTCGCTTACCACTTCCACTGCCTCGCCACCTATCTCAAACCGCTGTGCTGTCCCGAGGTTATTAATAATTACTTTAGTTTTCTGCATATTAACTCTCAGGCCAACGGTTCTATTCTGTTCGTCCAGTGCGGAAAGCATGGCTTGCAATTTGTCCCCCGAGTTACTTAGCAAGGCAACGTCATCAGCAAATCTGAGGTTAGTGAGGTATTCTCCATTAACCCTCACGCCCAACTGTTCCCAATCTAACGTTCTGAATACTTCTTGTAAACATGCTGTGAATAACATGGGAGAGATTGTGTCCCCTTGTCTGACGCCCTTCCTTATAGTATGAATACGCCAATTAACCCGTACTTATATATTAAAGGGAAATGTGGAGCTAAGGTCCTTGTGAGCCACCTTTCAGCGCAAGCATGCCGTCATGTACAGTGACGTGTTCCAAGTTTACTCGCCATGGCTCATTAAGAACCTTAAATGTTGTATGTGGCTGCAATAAACCCCTACATTGATTTTTTAAGGCTGTCTGAAGTCATTCTGATAATACAAAGGCATAGCTCTTAAAAGATATACATTTTTTCAGAAAAGTTTTAAGAGCTTCTTGGGAGGCCAACAAGAAAAAACGTGTTGCCTTTAAGCTTGTTGATTTTAGAGTCAGTAGAAAAGCTATTATGCAACCGAGTCGAAGTAAGAAAAGAACGTATGACAACCCTCGTTGCAGCGCGAAACTTGAGTGACCGTTTTCCGTGTAGCACATATTAGTATCTGAGCAGGATGCTTGTGCTCTAATAGTTGAAAGACTGAAATTTACTTTATGCCAATGACCGCCATTTACCCAAGGGGCAACTTTCTTATGCATTCCGGGACAATGGGGGGAAACACGGTTTACATATATGATGTTTACCCCCCGTGGAAGCTCACAACTTAAAGCAACTTGCTGGGAAAAAGAGCTTCAGTTTGTCCCTTGCCTCAGCGGATTTCTTTCAAAAAGCAAACACAAAAATGCACACGCAATGAGATTTCAGGGAGGTTGAATCTTTTTAGTTGGTCTAAATTTATAGTACTCTGCTTGCAACATGCCTCATTGCCCATGGGCAACCTCGGTGCATAAAACCCCAGAATTTGGAGGTATTCTTTCCCTCACAGCAAGTATAATGCAAGCCACCTGCATCTACATTAGGGTTATTCACGTGTATAAAATTGTCCCTCCTTGGTTGTGCTGTGATATCATTTTAAATATTACGTAAAAAAGAAAAATGTAACTTACTGTACGAGTGCAATATTTTCACATCGTGCTGAACCCAGTGCCTTGTAATTGGCTCACGTCTTCGCATGGCTTGGATGACTTGTTGCTTGAACGAAAAAGGTGGCCAAAAAGCAGTGATCCCGGTTTCATTCCTTTGTAACCACCACTCTGGCACAGCATACGTGCTCTTGTCCTTCAAAAATTCGACTACATGGAATCTGTGGAATAAAATTTATTTGGGTTAGGCTTTTTACTGTGACCTGCATTTCAAAACCATCAAAGGGTTACCCCATGAGAACAAATGTACTTGTATGCGTGTATTTTTTTTCATGCACGTGCAGGTGAATAACCTAAAAGTGAACTCCATTGTTTTGTAACCTTTGTACTTCGCAATAAAAAAAATTTGAAATGCATAAAGAGTGACGGGATGTTACAGTGGCTGCAGTTTTTCCCAACTTTGTGGCTTTATGCCTGGAAAGATGCATGAGCCTTGTCTAAATCTTGAAAGGTACTAAATCTTACTAAAGGTACTGTCTAAATCTTGGAATGGTTACAAACACACACCAAACCTCGCATCCTGAAATGAATTAACAATTCCTTAAAATACTGAAAACGATCCACACACTATATCAGAGCTTTTTGATGCCCCCTCAGTACCTGAAAAGCGACCAACATCAGGGTGATAGCTAATGTCGGCATGGTATTTTTATGTCCCAGCAAAGAGTGCTGATCTGGAAAAATTAATGAATAGAAAAAATGATTAGCTTTAATGCGTACAGAAAAACATCAACATAAAAAAGACGTGTCTCGGTTTTCTTCAAATACAGAAAAAAAGGCTCCTAGGGGCTGTGAAGACAAAATACAAGTTGGGTTCATTGAAAAGACTGTTTTATTCTGATAACAGCGATAACAATTTCATCACAAAATTCAAACGAATGATGTACATATTAAAGAAAGCAGAAGAAACAGTCGGAACTGCCCAATTCTTTTCTCACCACGCCGCTATAATATCATAGCATTGCGTGTATAATCAAGGGTAGCCTACCAAAGCCACTGCTAAGATACATAATGGGGCGCTTGTAGTGGAGTGTCTAGTTCTATTTGATCCTGTCACTTTCATGTTAATGTGCAATTAACACAGTGATCACTGTTTGTACAGCTGGCCTCCATTGCGTCACACCTGCCCTTTAAACACTGTTGCATTAAATTGGAGTTTACTGACATTTCTTGCCTCCCCCCCCGCCCCCCCTTCATGGTGGCGCAGTGGCTAAGGTGCTGTGTTGCTGTGCTGCTGAGGCCAAGGAACCGGGTTCGATTCTCAGCTGCGGGCCGCTTTTCTGGTAAGGCAAAAAGCGAAAACGTCCGTGTGTTCGATATTTCCGTGCCGTTTAAAGGTCCCCAGGTGGTCACAACTAATCCGAAGCCCTTTGATACGGCGCGCCTCATCTCCTGCGTTGCATCGGCGCCTTAAGCCTCATTATCAATTAACCATTTGCTGCGTTTTTCTTTTTGTTGCAAAGCATCTTCCGAGGCTGGAATGGCGCTGAAAGAATTAGAAAGAGCTATAGTTCTTATGAATGAACAATGTACGTTGTATTGTGTCTTCACGGCCTTTTTGAAAAAGCCTAACAATAGAACTGCAGAAAAACTATATTCTGCTCAGTTAAAAGACCCACTGAAAACCGTAATGCATACATGAGACCTAATTATAATTTTAACCTTACGTGGTGCTGATGTGAGAAATGCGTGTTTTCCTTCGTTCATCACCATCATCATCATCATCATCATTTATTATACTTTTATAGGCCCCTTGCGGGGTTATTACATAAGGGGGGAGCAAGTACAGAAATTCCACAGCAGGTGAAGGTCGATGGTACATGCGTAGAAGTGAGGCAGGTGCATAAAGAAATGGCAGCAACACAGCAAATATATATACATATGTACCTGAAAGAACTGTAACAATAAAAATAAGGAGCGAAGACCCCTTTCAAAATAATTGATATGAGCCATTGATTGGCCACATGAACCAATCAATCCCACACACGTCCCCACCCGCGGTCACGTCACCCAGCACTCATGCACTCATAGACATAGAGTCACTGACCGCGCGGAGTGGTCAAACCATTTCGCCAGGCAGGCGGCACATACACAAGGCCACAGCCGAACGCCTAGCGCAGTCCTCGCGCGGACAACATCCCAGTGTCCTCGCCTCGACGCCCCGCAGTTGTACGCGCGCGCTCTCCGGCACAACGAGGGAGTCGTTGCTAATCCCCTGAGGAACGCCGCCGGACTCTAGCAAGCGAGTACAGAAAGTAAACACGCTCTGAGCGCAGCAGCTTGTTAGGGACAGATGCGTTCTTTGTTTTCTCTTTGCCCTCGCATGCTAGGACTCCTGAACGAAGGAAAACACGTATTTCTCACACTAGTACCACGTAAAGATAAAATGACCCACTTGTCACGCCAATAACACGTAAGGGAAAATGAGGGCGCCGTCAAACATAATTAGGCCCATGGTTTCGTAATTAGCGTAGCAAGGCAGACGGTGCGAAAACTGCAAATACTCACGGCTTGGCCATCTGGAACTGCAAAGTTGCCTAGGATGTCGAGCCCGCAACAATTTCTCTTCACAGTTGCACAATGGAGGCTGTCAAAATGGACACTCTCGCCAACGACATCCCGCGCAGGGATCGTGAGTCATAACATGTACAGTTATTCAGTTCGACTCCTCCTTATCAGCCGGGCTCCGCTGGTTCACCACAAGTGAGAGGGCGCTTTAATCGGTGGTAGCGTAAAGCATATCTGTCCGTCTACTGCCAGTGAAAGGGCGCTTCGATCGACAATTGCATATACAGTCGAACACGGATATATCGAACTCCAAGGGGATCACCAAAGAATTCGATATATCGATAATTCGATATATAAAATACGCCTATCTGAAGATTATCTGACAACTCCGCACATCACTGAGAGTTTTCTGAAGTCGTGAAAAACAGTAGTTTACCGTTTTGACCCTCAAAGCACGGAAAATCCGAACCGCAGCATGATGACCACCGCACTTTATTTATCATTGAAATGTCTCTGAGCTTCGCTTGTTTTTTTCTCCTGCGTCGTAAAGTTCGCCAAATTGTCTTCAAGATTACAAACACGCACAAATGAGAAAATCAACGCTGTACACAGTGCCACAATAGAGGCGAATAACGCTGACATAACCTCGGCTGCAGTAGGCGGTTGGGAACGTTGTCAGGCACTGAGTGCCGTTATCTTCAGTATCCGAACCGAACACCTCCCCCATCTGGAGGCGTGCAACGAAGTCGCTTTGCGCCCGACACGCTCCGGAATAGCCGGGGCGGGTTGTGCTGCATTCGCCTTTACGTCAACGTTGATGCGTGCATCGCCCTCAAAACTACTGCGAGGAATTCCGAACGCCTTTTCAACCAACATCTTTTCAGCAGCCTGCACCCGACGAATTCCAGGCTTCGTTGCTCCGAAATGAATGACAAAACAAACATACAACGCCGCATCGGTCCCCCTGCACGAGCCACCAAACAGCTCAATCACAGAAAAAGAGTGTCTCCGGTCAAAATCTTTTGCTCCTTTGTGTCCTTTCGCCCCAACCACTATCCGCGTTCTAGCTATCATGGAGCTGCCCCTCGTGCTAGCGTGAAAACAGCTGTTGAAGGCCATCGAAGCGACATAATGCCGCGGACGCCGCCTCTGTCTCACCAAGCCAGGCAGCTCCTGCGATGAGTCAACATTATCATCAACTCCACCCCATCAGAGGAAGCAAACTTTCAAGGGCGCAAGGGTGTCGTTGAAATCACTATGGGCACGGACCGGTGCATGTCGGTGATGAGGTTCCGGCAATGGTAATTGGCGGGTTGCAAGATCTGGTACGCTGCCTCTTTTAAGCCGCTTCGTTCTGAGAGCGTGTATTGATTTTTAGGATCCCATGATTTCCCACAAAAGGTTCCAAGTAACGAGTGTGGGTCACCTGGGAAAAGTCAGGTAACGCATCCAACGACTCAATGGAAATACCGTTGCCTTGGTGTGATGCTTCTTCGGCAGCAGCTTGCCTATCAGGCCCATATCGCCGTCATTTTTTTCATAAACAGGCTCTGTGCAGATATGCCTTTGCTGACCAGGTCGTCCCGATTGGTCTTTTCAGAGGATTGTGCCTGAGCACTTAGGTCTTTGAGGTCCCAATATCTTTGTAGTGGCCGAGAAATCTCACCGTTAAAGTGGTAATTTGTTCTAATAACGCACACTCGGCTGCTCGCTTTGTTGCGTGTACTTCCACCGCTAGGTAGCGGGCCTTACATATCCCAGCCCGTCTTTGTGCTAGTTGCGATCAATGCAGGGTTGTCTTCGTCCCACCTGGCTTCTTTTCTACTTTACATCAACTTCCAGAATTTATCAGACCCAATGATGACACTCACGCCTGGCTCACAATTAATGCGCCAGATGTTTTCCTTCCGCCGCCATGGCTTGGAGAAACGGGATATCACTAGGTGGTTCAGCCATCTCTTCCCATATGAAAGGCACGACTACTCCTTCTATATCCGCCGTAATGTTGTCGGGCTGACTGCGAGCGTAAACTTCACTATTCAGTATCGTCGTTTCGGTCCGCTTCCTTTTCCAAAGGCACTGATGGAGAGTTTCGTCTCGGCGACAGTACCGATCTTCTGCTGTGAAGGAACGCTCTCTTCGACGAAGGTTTGCTGGCTCCCATTGTCAATAACTCCGCGTTTGTAGCAAGAACGCTCTGGTGCCATCATCCATGCTCGAAATATCTGTAGTAGCACATCATTGATGAGTCCAGAAGCTGAAGAATTCTGTGCGATGACTCGCATCGTAACATTCAGATGCTCACCATTCGTCGAGGATGGTATGTCCATATTACAATTGTTGCTCATAGCTTAAGCGTGTCGTCGTTTGCGTGCTTGACGTTGGACTCCTTGTCGGCAGTCACGCAGGAGATGACCTTTTGCCGTGCACCTAAAGCACTAACCGTCGGATGCCAGCAGTTCGCGGTTCTCTACGAAGGTCATGTCATTCCTGCAGTCCTCAGTCTTCTGCTGGGTGGTCGAGCAGAAAAATAGAACGAAAAGAAAGAGTTCGTCTTGTTTGTGAAGATCCAGGCGGCAGGAGTCGGAGCCCGCTCCATTGGAAGATCGATTGAAGACCAAATTGCCCTTCAGGTAACTTCGGCCAATTGTTGAGAGAAGTCATTCTCGGCACCCGACCTCGATGCGAAGAAACTTAAGTAGTTGATCGAGTTCATCAGACGAAGCTTGGCTGGTTCCTGTCGCAATCTTCGTGCTTTCTTTTTTGTAGTACGCTGCCACGATGTCGGCTGGCACCACTTTCAGCAAGCACCTCGTTTAGCATCACTGCGTAGAAGACTCCGTGATTCCCAGGCTGTGCAGTCCCCTCCTGTTCAATTCCACCGTTGTCCAAAAGCTTTGCGCAAAGGAAGGCATGTTGCTAGCTGAACTTAGAGGTTTCAGCATTCACAAATTCTCCAGGTATTTGTGCTCGATAATTTTAACGTTCCCAAAACGTCGCGTTAGAATTTCGAGCGCATCATTATAGCAGAAGTCTGTCACCTGAATTCTAGCAACGCCTTGTGCAGCAGATCCGTCCAGAAGGGTATCAAGTAGTGGAAGCGATAAGCGTTGGACAGCTTCGTGTTCTCGTCCACTGAATGCCGAAACATGCTGGGTGAATGCTGTTGCTAACCCAGGCAACACTTCTACGCTTCGTCGTCGTAAGCAGAACTGTTACGTGGGTGAGCAGCCGCTCTACCTTTCGCGTAGACGAGAGCCATCAAACCTTCATCACTGCTTGTCGATCCAAAACGCTTTGTTCGCGAACAGGGCTCTTTTCTTCACAGAAGTTTGCTTTCTTCGTTCGCTGTTCCATTCAGCAGCCTTTTTTGGAATCAAAGGTACCATTTCCCCTTTTCTTCTCTTGCGCTTCACCCTCGCTATCTCACGTAAGCTGTCTTCCACTCGGTGTTGTGTTTACTTTGCATCCTGAAAATCGGCTTCGTCTGGGGCCACTTGCATCTTGAATGAGCAGCGTCGCGATCCAAACCAGTAGTGCGCTTCTTTTTTTATGTATGGTTGTTTTCACAGGACATGTGTACGTTTAATTTGTTGCTTTTGATGTCCCATTACTGACCGTCACCTTGTCAGCGTTGATTTTTTGTCGCGCATGTGTCACTGCTGTCGCATTTATTTCCCTTTCTTCTAAGCATTCATTATAAATAGGATGACATGCGGTGGATTCAACACAAAAACCATGAGTTGTTTTCTGTTGAAGGTATTGTTGCCAGCTCACTTCTGGTCAACCCTGGTCTTTGCGCTGTTCGGGTTGCGGGACTATTATTTCCCATTTAAAATTTGAATATCCGTATTTATATCATCGTCTTCCCATGCTGTGCTTACTGTGACCGAATTGGGGCTTGATTGACGCAATACGAGCTTGCCGGTTACGGCTGGACTCAGTTATTTAATTTTGCAGTGTGACGTTTTGCAGACATCACTGTGGCTTCAAACTTAACACATCAAACACTCTGATTGAAGGTTGTCAATGTCAACAGTGTTTTTCCACTTCTCAGTTGATCTGGCCCAAGCAATCATTTTTTTACTCAAGTCTTTGAAAGAATCGTGAAGCATGTATTAGGTGAGTGTTCGTGCGGAGACAGTCGTCAGGCAACCCGTTCGATCAATCTGTAAGTCGCTCCTGGACTATGCGCCGTCTTTCGGTGAGGGCCTCCTTAGTCGAGTGCAGCGTCACGGACTGCGATGTTGCTGGAGATCAGACTCACGGGGCACAAGTCGACGTCATGGCACCGGGAGTTACGGAGCCGCGTAGGGCGCATTTCATAAGGTAGGCAAAAGGGTGTACCATGAATTGGTCCGGCTTGCTTCTTCCTCTTTAGCTGGCCCCCAGCTTTATCGGCGGGTTCGTTGAAACGGCGGCTTTATTCTTGCTCCCCAGAGGTGAGAAGGCGGTCGAAGGTAACGCAAATCCGCTCAGTTTCCGTCACCTGCGGAGGTCCCTTGGTCTCGGGTTTCGGCACCAAAAATGTTGATAAAGGAACGAGGCGCCATAACCCGTTCCGACGACACTTTTATGGAACATAACACTGATGACGGTTATCATGGGCCCGAGTGAGCGAAGGCGGCATCACGAAATTTGGTTGAGACGCAGTTGCGGTGCCACCTAGAGAAGCCATCGACTAGCCAGCAAGTTCCATCTGCTGTGTAGGGCTTGTAATTGAGGGAACACACGAACGTGCGGGCGCGGCAAGATGTTAAATCTCCGGCTGCGTTATACACCGGTTATTATTCTCATCGCGCAGAAATGAGCCATGTCATTACAGTGATCAAACCCCATTTCGGGCAGCCATGGCCCCGATCTGCCTTCCGTCGTTCTTCCGTAATACTGTCAATAAGGTCCTCCACGAGCTGGTCGGCGTAGCCAAATCCGGCGGTTTTGGTGCTTTTTGCCACATCGTAGTTCGCTTTCGCGAGTCGGATCCCTTCGATTGCTGCCTTCGCCTTGCCCCTCAAGTAACATGTCCAATACTTCAATTTCTCGGTTCGGGCGAAGGCAGGATTTCTGTAATGGTGGCGCCCAATGATCCCAAAAGGCTTGCCAGCTCCGCCGGTCAACCGAAAATGTCCTGATTTGCAGCTTGGGCACCGCGGCGAAGCACGTGGACCGCCGGATGACGCAGGGTGCCGCGCCAGGCCTCGTTGCGGCGATTTAACTTTGATTTAATTTGAGATTGAACTTGAGTTTTTATGGTTTGGAGCAGAGAGCTTCTCAGCAATGTCAGACAGAAGGAATGGAGCGTTCTCTGAATCAGGCTGGCAAATGAATTCCGGCACTCCTGAGCATCCCAGGAGTAAATGGAACTTGCAAGAACAATCGGCACATCTTCCAAACAGAATCTCACCATCATTCCGCTCAAAACAAACATTTCACACGTCATCCATGTTGCTAAAAAGCAGCGGGCAATGTGCAGTTGGCGGCAATATCAATACATCTTACAACTTAATGGAGCCATGAAGACAAAATACAAGTTGGGTTTAGAAAGACTGCTTGTCCCGATAACAATGATACCAATATCATCGCAATCTTCGAACAATAACGGAGATATTAAAGAAAACGTGTGAAGCAGTCGACCCTCGCCAATTTCCCGCAACTTTTCTATGACGTCACGAACCTTGTTTGTGCGATTGGCGGCCGCCTAACTCACCTGTCGCGACGACACATGACTGCACGTCTGTAATGGGGCCTCTAGTTCCATTTGACCGCATCACTTGAATGCTAACGTGCAGTTAACACAGTAAAAATTATGTTTTATTGTTGGCCCGTATGACGTCATTCTTGCTCATAACAGTCACTGTGGCGCAAAATTTGAAAATAATTCTTGCTTTTTTTTCGTTAAAAAACATCTTTTGTGGCTGTAATGGAGCTGACTGAGATACTGAATCCTAGTTCTTTCAAATTAAACGAAGTTGTATTTTCTCTTCATGGCTCCTTTAACGCGAGGACGCTCCCCTGCAGTGACAGAGAGGACGAGTTCAGCGCAGATCCGAAGTGCGCTGCCAACTGCAAGGGGGGGGGGGTGGCTCGCAGTCATTTTGAAGGCGTTTTACTGGCAAAACTAGCACCACCTCATGGCTGGGGTTGGCGTCCGGATGAAACGCGAAGATTCGAGGCAGCCTTTTATTCAGGTGATCGGGGCAGAAGAATACTAAATCACACGATGATGATGATCATCTACAAAATGGGGATTTAGAGGTGATGCATGAAAATGCGCAATTGTGAGGGGATAAGCCCTCACACTAGTTTGACCCTCCGTGCGAGGCAGCCGCCTGCCTCAATCAGTCCTCACACTATTTCCTCCTCCTGGGTGAAGGCAGGCGCCCGTCGCCATCAGTCCGCACACTATTTCCTCCGTCTGGGTGAAGGCAGGCGCCCGGCTGCACTCTAGGGTGTACCGCGGCTAACAATGGGCGTCAGTCGAGAAACGTGCACTATTTCAGTGCAAAGACAGCGGCGGTCCGTGGAGGCACAGCTAGGAGTGATGTGGTAGTTGGCGCGCAAGGTTTAAAGAGCGGTGTACGGGCCGAGAAAACGATGAAAAAAAACTCCCACCTCCCCTCGCGGGAACCCCTGTGTAGATGTGACGCATAGGCGGAGCGGCGAAGGGACCGCGTTTTATAGCGCGCTTAACGTTGAGGGGACTGAGTAAGCCGGTCCCAGTCGATGACGACGTTGGCGTACTTGTAAAGGGGCGTGGACTCTAGGTGTTTGAGACAAGCGTGGACGTTGCTTCGCCGGAGAACGGCGCACCGGTTATATGCGCAGCGCGCCCGAAGGAGAGGAAACCGCGGAAGAGAGAGTACTGCACATAAGCCGGCCCCAGCGCGTCTGCCGCGGCTGTGACACAACACAATCCAACACGATCCACTTTAATCCAATCCGATCCAAGCCAATCTAATCCAATCCAATCCAATGCCCCTCGCGAGAGGGTGTTCGCTATCGGAGAGGAGAGGGGGGTGAGCGGCAGAGAGCGCAGCTGGCGCGGCGAGGAGAATGGGGGAGGGGTGGACAACGCCGACGACGACGACGCCGGAGGGACAAGGCTAGTGAATCAGATGCTCTGCATCTAAACTTTTTCGCAGCGTCTGGGGACCCGAACAGGAGTCCATAGCAAGACGTCGTCATCGGGGTGAAAAGGAACCTCTCTGTGGGAAGCATCATAGCGATGCTTGCGGTCTTGTTAGCAAGCTTGGGTGCGCAAACGACCTTGTTGACGGCAATGGTCCACAGGGCGATGAACAGTCCGGTAACAGAGTTTGAAGCAGCGGGAGAGGGGACGCCATGAAGAAACTTGATTCGAGTGTGTGATGGTAGCTGGCGAATAGAAGGAAAAAGAGAGTAATGTGTGGTGCTTTTGAATATCAGTATTGTAGGCGAACGTAACGAACGGCAGAATGGAATCCCAATAACTGTGGTCAGGTTGAATACAACATAGAAGCATGCCGGATGGGGTGCGATAAATGTGGTCGGTGATGCCGTTTGTTTGTGGACAGTGCTGGCGGCTTTTAGGACGTCAGCGAAAACTTGGGACAGAAATGTCTTCCCCCTACCACTCAGAAAAACACGAAGGGCGCCATGACGCAGAAAGACTGCTTTCTAAAGAATTCAGCGATCTCTGAAGCGCAGCAAATGCCGTTTCCGCATATCGCGTTTAGTGATCCGCGGCAGTTACACTCCAACGGTATTCTTGGGAGGTAGCAAGTAGGGGTCCATACAAATCAATTCCGACTGTATGAAAAGGGGCATCAGGCAGGGAAGTGGCTGCAGAGGTCCAGCAGATGGAGAGGTAGAGCGTTTTCGCTGCTACAAGGGACGCACGAAGCGACATATCGAGCGACAGCAAAAGACAGTCCAGGCCAGAAGACACGCTTGCAGACACGATCGCAAGTCGTCTGGAGGCCCAAGTGTCCGGCGATAGCGCCTTCGTGCAGGACAGCCAAAACCTGCGAGCGAAGTGATCGGAGAACGACAGGAAGCCATTTTGGACCGTGCGGCTGATGACTGGACCGGTATAATGCGCCATCAATCAGCTTAACGTGGCTCAGCTGGTGGCGCAAGCGACTGTTGCGGGGCTGTGTGGTTCCGGTGATGCGGTCCATTAGTGTTCAGCAATAGGCGTCTGATCACTTACCGTCCCCAAAATTGGAGCGGCTCTGGTCGTCCGCGGAGTCGATGGGTGTCGTGGTATGGTTCGCCCGTAGCGAAGACACGCTTCCGTAAGATGGAAGGAATGGACAGCCCGAAAGGGCATCTGCGTCGAGTTGCGTAGGCGAAGAATCCAGCGGCCGATACGGCCGGAGATGTTCTTCAGGGACCACAACCAGTAGAGGGCATGGTGATTCGTCACAATACTGCAAGGGCGGCCGTATAGGTACGGGCGAAATTTCTGTATTGACGAAACGACGGCAAGACACTCCTCTCAAGGACACCCCTGTTCCGTGCCCTCTGGCGTCTGTATGAAGAATGCACGGTTTTCGCTCGTTGAAGTGGCTGAGGACAAATCCAGAAGTGAGAGCGGCTTTGAGCCATTCCATTGCCTCTTCACAATCGTCAGACAACTTGAAAAGGGTGCCACATTTTAAAGGCTTGTTGAGGGGAAAGGCGATACTCGCGACGTCCCTAACAAAGCGACGAAAATAGGATGCCAGTCCACGAAAAGGGTGGGGAAAGGGCGGGAAATGTTAACGACAGCAGGCCGGGTTCGGGTCGGGCCGACTACCATCCTTGTTGACCTCGTGCCCCAAACCTTTTATACTCTTGCAAGCAAAATGACAGTTCTTCGTTGAGAGCTGCAGGCACGCTGTCTCAAGGCATGCGGGAACTTGGTCCAAGCGCCTAACATGCTCAGAAAACTTGCAAATGATGATATCTTCCAGATAGCTCTAGCATGTCTTCCATTTTAAACCACGGAGCACGTTGTCTATCATTCTCTCGAATGTGGAAGGAGCGTTACACAGTCCTAAGGGCATCACGTTAAACTGATACAGGCCATCCGGAGTTGCAAATGCTGCCTTTTCTTTGTCGTCGTCATGCATGGGAATCTGCCAATACCCGGAGTGGAGATCAAGGCTGGAAAAATGCTCCGCTCCTTGCAAACAGTCCAACGCGTCGTCGATTCTGGGTATCAGATAGACGTCTTTGCGGGTGATCTTGTTGAGTGCACAGTAGTCCACGCAAAACCGCGCAGCTCCATCTTCTCTACGCACCGAAACGACTGGTGAAGACCAGGAACTACATGACGGGCGAATTATATTGCGGCTAAGCATGTCCCCCACTTGTTCACTAATAACCCGGCGTTAAAAAGAGGACACACGGTAGAGACCACGGTGGCTGCTTGTGAAGATTGTAGGGAGAACTTCACGGTACTTACGGCTCATGCAGGGAACAACGGGAGTATATTTATACTGACAGGAAAAATGTCGAAAAGGCAACTAGAAAAAATATTTACAGCAACGCCCCGCTGAGTAGCAAAACTTTCACGCAATTAACGCGCAGCTCTCGATGCATACACTTGCCACCACTCCATGGTCCTTTGCAATGCCTCACAAAGCAAAGAAAACGTTCTCACGGGTGTTCGGGGTGTAGTGATCGTCGCATGTCCACGGAACGACGCAGGAGCAGCCTTTGGTGAAGTAGGCGCGTACCAGTCAGGCAGGAGAGTTGCGTTGTTGCCCTCGAAGCGACTACACTTGAACCCAATTCTTCCATGTTCCCCCCTCCAAAAGTAAAAAAGAATAACCTCGGGAACAACACCCGCTCCAGCAACGCTATGGCAGGTTTGCAGCCAATAAAAAATGAATTAACAGGGGTTATACCCCACACATACTTTTTTAGAAAAAGCCAATTTGTAGAATGCAAAATTAAATACACCCACATATTGGTACACTTTGGGCCAGTTCATATACGTTCGGCCAGTTTGTAGCCGCACGGCCTGCCGTGCCCATCCGAATGCACGGGAACACCACTCAAATCGCGAACGGCACACACTGTTTGACCACATGGCAGCAGGAGCAGAGCACAGAGGAGCAGCGTCCAGGATAATTACGCAGCGGATGACTGTACAGACACAGTTGACTCCACGAACGTCCCAGGAGCTGAATAAGAACTTGAGTTCCCTCTTCTTGACAGGCTTTGCCTTCAGGTTTCGTTCAAACGTCATAGGGTAAGGCAGATGTCATGTGCAGAGCAAACAGGTATCGGCTACTAATGGCCAGATTCACTGTCGATTCACTAGAGGCCAGATTGACAGAAGAACCCAAGATGGCTCTTCGTTAGGCCGTCCTGACTCGCACGCAGTGGTGTGTCTAGGCGTCCTTGAGGTGCTTGCAGTGTGATGTGGCTAGGCCTTGCCCTGCAACATCGGGCCTTCCACTTGTGATGATGCCTGATGGTTCCACGGAGGGCTGGAGCCGCACACGATGGTGAGTCCAGGTGTCCTCCCGGACCGGATCCACGGGGTCCTCGCTGGTCCTAGGCCTCGTCCGGTGACGACGGGCTTTCCAGATCCGCCAGCGAGACGCACCCCGGCTTTACCGACCGCTTCCACCTTTTCTTATTATTTGTTTTCTCACTTGGCAAATCTCCTAGTCGCCATCGTATTGTTCCGCGTTGTGGCTGATGGCCAGTCACCACTCTGCTGAAGTAGTTCCTAGTGAGGTAGCATGACAATAAATTGGCAATATATGTTCGTCCAAAAAATCTAGTGAAGAGTCCTCTGTTGGGGAGATATCGAAGCTGTTTGTGGCTTCAGGAGCGTCGAAAGGCGCTACTGTACTGCCGGAACGGGAACCAGATGGTAAGCAGGAGAGTGGGACAAGAGAGCAGCCGTGTCCACAACGGTTGCTGCAATGGCGCCTTCGGGAATGAAGATTGATTCGGAAGAGGTATTGGTTGCAGCTAGTAGTGCAATCCCGTGTGAGAAGCGGACCAGACAAGTATGAATGAGGACACCCTTGGGAAGGAACCGTGCCATTGGAAGGTAAGGACGTCCCCTTCGCAGATGATGTCGGAACTTACCGAAAAAATTTTCTCTTCTCCAGGGTTGATGTCAATGAAAACACTAGCAACGAGTGAGACGGCGTGACCTCCTCAACACTGGAGTACCCTGTCTCTGAAAATGTATTTCCGGTCGATGACACGATATTACTGCGCCCGCTGAGCTGAGAAATCCCACCCTAGAATACGTTCGTTGCCGCAGGGAAAGATAACTGTATACTGAATGTGATGCCAAATACCGTCTATAAAAACACGCACAGTGCAAGTAGCGCATCGCTCAATCATATCGTCGTTGGCCCCTTATAATTAAGGTCCGCTGTAAGGATTCGATTTTTCGGAGACGCGAAACACAAATCTACGTTATGACTGATACAGCAGCTTCGGTATCAACGAGGGAGTGACATGATTTCCTTTTATAATCACTGACAACGTGTTCCAATGAACGTCGCGGGCAATTTTCTAATTTCCGTGTAAAGCAGTTTTTCCCCCGAAAAACTGCATGACTTAGTTTTCCGGTGGGTGGCTGGGATCTTGGGATACTGGTCGAATGGATAACACTGCTGTTTCGTATGTTGATGGGGAATGGCGCCGCCGGGTTCGAGAGTTGCGAGTAGAGTCAGGCGGAGGAGGAGGGCGCGTTGACGGCGAATAATCGCGTTTTCGGTGTCATTAACTAAACGCATGTTGTCACGCTCATAAGTGTCATGGTCCACGTCGTTCAACCTGGCTGAAGGCCGGCGACTGAAGCGGGAGGTATGGCCGCGGATGCCACAGCAATAGCCAAACGGGGGCGACCAAAAGGTGCGTCTTGAGGTGCTGATTGCCACTTGGGTAGAGAAACCATGGTCCCAGCGCCGGAGGAGAAGCTGCGACGCCGCCGGCACCATGCTAAGACAACCGTCGTTAGAGGGCAGGGGTTTCGCGATGCTAAGTCAGATTACGACGGGATCATTACGGGAGCAGGAGCAGAAGTTGAAGAGGGACCAGCCATCGCCGGAAGTTCCTCTAACGATTTCGCGTAGACCGGTCGCAGGTGGACCGGAATGAACACCAGGGACACAAGTAGCACCGTAATCGCGGAGCTCTTGTCGGATAATAGCGCGTATTAGGGCCTGCAGGTTGTTGTCTCCAAGGTATTGCGTTGTAGCGGTGTGCTGCTGCAGTTGGATAGATTGCAGCTCATCCAGACTCCGGGAAATTGTTGTCACATCAGCCACGGTGGAAGAGTTTTGGTGGGCCAAAGCCGCGCAAGCGAAGTGGCCCACGCCCCTTATAATAATAATAATATTTATTAGTCAAACAAAAGTTATGTACATAATCAGGCCTACCTAAGCCGCAACGCGCTTGTCTGGCAGAGCCTGGCAGGCGACAAGCGTTAAAAAAGTATATATATAACAGCACAGAGTACCAACCAAGAGCATATAACCATGCGGTATTCACAAAATCTCTGGAAAGCTATAACGAATGCGCCGTTAAACCTTTTTCAGTTTATATTTCGAAGCATGCGCAAAAAAGTCAGATGGCAAAGTGTTAAATATAGCTGGCACATAATAACGACGTGTTTTTTCCCCTACATCGTGTGACAACGAGGAATTGCGTAAAGTTGCTTCGGTCTCAGGGACCGAGCAGGAGTGTAACAAGTTTTGAATATGTTAGTCCAAAAATGTTTTAAAATAACAGTTTCGTTTAGAAGCGCGGTAAAATCGGGCAACATCAAGGTTTTGAATACATTGTCATCTTTCTCAATACACAAGTCATATGCAATGGTACGCAGCAGAAAACGCAAAATCAAATTCACTCGCTCTATCCAACGTAAAGCACAGTGGCCATATGCTGAATACCGTACCTAAGCACACTATAACAAAGGGAATGTACAATAACTTTTCGCAGCGAAAATGCAATAAATGTTCTGAATTTATACAACAAAGATAATACAGCACGAATGTTTTACACACATAAGCTAAGTGGGAATTCTAAGAACGGTCGCTATCGAAATACAGACCTAAATGCTTCACAGTGGACACATAATTTACAGGAATACAACAACAAGAACAGGCCGCTGTGTGTAGAAATACAGATTGCGTTAAGTCAACTTTTTTCAATGGATTGTGAAAGCAAATCAGCTGTGTTTTTTGGTATTAACATCGATAGAATTGGCCGTAAACCAATTCATAGCTTCCAATCATGTGACGCACCCGATCCACTTCCGTTATGTCCTTGTCAGCACGGCGGCACAAGGAAACAAAGTTCTCCATATACTCTTTGTACGTTTGGTGAGCCTGCTAGACGCGGCTCTCCTGTGTTCTTTGCGCTGAATAGGCGAGGAGCTGCTGGAGTACCGAAAATCCGGCGCAGCTGCGCGGTCAAGTCAGCCCAGTCGGTGATTGAGGCCTAGTTGTTAAAAAACCACGTTTTGGCCACTTTATTAAGATATAAATTCACATCTGCCAGCGTGGCGTTCTCGTCCCATTTGTTAAACGTGCTAAATCGGTTTTAGGTATCCAGCCATTTCTCGACGTCCTCACCGCGAAGCACGGTGTGACGGTCGTGCGTGTCCCGACTTCTCCGAGCCAGATAAAAAAACTTTGGCCGCAGGAAGTTTTCCCGTGGGAACGCGCGGCAGCATCGGAGAGGACACGTGTTTCCTTTGTGCCTCGAGGCGAGCCAAGCCTCCCTCCACTTAGCGCGTCCTTGGCGGGTACGCGGACAGCCGCGTCGTCCACCGCCGCTTGTAGCCAGCCCTTTTTGGACGTAGGAGGAGGAGGAGAGAAGCGAACGGAGAGGATCGGGGTTGGACTTGGGGCGACAGTCTTGCCATTCGTACGCAGCTGTAGGAGCAATGCGAAAGCGCGTCCCACCCAGGAGCCCGCTCGGTGCCAGCGTTTCCTGACCTGGTTACAACTCGAGACCGCCGAGCTGCCGGTCCTGCCCGGCCTCCCCTTCCTGACCGCGGCCTACAGCTCGAGCTCCCCGAACACCGGTCCGGTACTGCCTCCCGTTTCTGCCCTCGGATTCGCCGCGCAGACCTTTCAAACCACCGGCCCCGCACTGCCTCCATCTCCTGACCCGGAGACCCACTTGGCCCGTCGGCGTCCCGTCGACGTTTGACCACCCCTGCAACCCGAACGATTCCGCCCAACCTGGTGGGTGAGGAAGTAAGCACCACTGAGGCACCCCATTAAACAATGTTTTTCGCCCGCCTCAGTGTCTCATTTCCTTCAACCTCTGTGTGGACCCACCTCAATATAAGTTTGTGACTAACCAAGTACCGAGCGTCACAACGGCATAGCAGGGGGTGGCACTGGCGGCTGGCCACGAAGCACGGTAGGACGGCCGAACCCGCAATGTTGGCTGGTTCCGCTGCCAGTGGCATGGCCTCCTGCTGTAGGCGATAACCCCGAACGGAGCTCCAAGGCTGCAGTCAGAAAGGCCACGCGATCCAGTCGCTGACTCGACCACTTGAAATGCGAAGATTCGAGGTAGCGTTTTATTCAGGTGATCGGGGCCGATGAACACCAAATCACACGATGATAATAATCTAGAAAATGAGCAAGTGGCTGAGGCTACTGCGTGATGGTGGGGGTTTACACGTGATGCATCGAAATGCATACTTGTGAGGGTATTAGCCCTCGCACTGGTTTCTCTCTCCTGGCGAGGCAGCCGCCTCTCTCAATTAGTCCGTACACAGTCCTCACAATATATATTTATTGTTAGGCTAGGGTCGTGCAGAACTCAGTGAGAGGAATGCCGGACGCACACACAGAACGAAGTGTATTTACAATATATTCCACACGTTGGACGATGACTCAAAGGAAATAATGGTAAATCAAACAAAAATGTTCACAAGGATAGTTCTGTTATATCCCCGCGGCACTGGCTGCTTCTAGGCCCGACAACCAGTTGAGTTAAGCACGACTCATCTGTATGCCTTGCTCGAGCACCGTGGTCGTCGACGGTGAGTGTCGCAGAGCTTGGCTGGTGGTTTCACGAGCAGGTCACCAGCGAGCTGCTGCGAGACGCTCCAGAACACCTCTGCGACCAAGCAGACCAGCCCACGAACGTCGGTCTCACAGCAGCAGGAACCCTGGCTCCAGCCCGAGCGGGACGACGCAGCAGTGCCTTGTGGCCACTCGTGCCCGAGCGGGTAGCCACACCCAGACGGTAGCTCGTCTTGGTGACCGATCGCGACGTTCGTCTTCCGCTTCTCGGTGGTGTCTTTTTTTAGGGGCCGCTTGGTGTCTCGCGCGATGTGAAATCTTTCACTCTTTTCGCCGTGCCCCTCCGAGCCATTCATCACATCACCCCCACCTTTAGAAAGTTGTCAGGGGACCAAAGAACTATTGTACTAGTCACTAGGTAGGGCAAGAAATGGCAAGGGTCACAGCGCACTTTAGAGTAATCTGGGGATCTTAGGACCGGATCACTCATTAGTGCGTTCTTCAACGCCTGAAATGCCTGTTCGCGGGTATCATTCCATGCTACGCGTTCGGGTTCGGTCTTGCGCAACGCATCAGTTAGCGGACTCGCCAGCTCGGAATACTCTCCTATATACTGACGGTAATATCCGACAAGCCCCAAGAATGCCCTTACGTCAGTCTTTGTGGTCGGATGAGGGTAGCCATAAATGGCGAGCAGCTTGATCTCCGATGGCCGGCGGAGACCATTTCCTACCACATGACCCAAGTAGCTCACCTCGCGGCGGCCAAGCTGGCACTTTTCGGGTTTTACCGTGAGGCCAGCTTCCTGCAGTCGCGTCAGTACACTTTTCAAGTGTTCAATGGTTCTTCCCAACTATTTGAGAACACCGCTACATCGTCCAAATATGGCACCGCGTAGTCGTCCATGCCCTGAGCACCCTACACATCAAACTAGAGAAACAAAATGGAGCGTTTTTGAGTCCAAAGCTCAGGACAGTAGGGGCGAACGTGCCAAACGGCGTGACAAAGGTGGCGTAGCGCTGAGCCCTCTCGGAAAGGGGCACCTGCCAGTACCCTCGTACGAGGTCGAGGGTCGAAATGTATCTCGCTGCACTGACTTTCTCTATTCTCTCGTCAATGTTCGGTATGGGGAAAACTTGATCCTTTGTCACCGCGTTCAACTTTCTGTAATCAATACACGGCCTAGGATCTTTTCCCGGCGCCTCCACAATGATCATGGGAGAGTTATAGTCGCTTTCGCTCTCCCTGATTACCCCCAAGTCCAGCATTCTCTTTACCTCCCTCCTCAAGGATGGCTAGTCGCTTAGGTGGCATCCTGTACGGTTTAGAGTTGACGGGGTTCGTGTTTGTTACCTCGATGTCATGCGTCACTAGGCTCGTTCTCCCCGGTCGCTTTGAGAACAAACCCCTGAACTCCTGAATTACGCCGCGGAGGCTCTCCAACTGGGCGGTATCTAGAATGTTCGCCTGAGTGGTCATCTCTTCGACTTCCTCTATAGAAAAATCATGCGGATCGCTTTCCAGCTCCGGGATCTCTACGGATATCTCTTCCGGCATGTTGAGGGTGAGGTTGACCAACGACTCGCGTGGGGCGGTACGGTTTGAGAAGGTTGCGTGTAGATTTTGCACGCTGCCTTTTTGCCGGGCAGCTGAACCACGTAGTTTGTGGCCGACAACTTCTGCAAAACTAGAGCTGGGCCTTCCCACTGAATTTCTAGTTTATTCGCCCTCGTTGGTTTAATAACCATCACCTGGTCATCTGGTTTGAAAGACCTCTCTCTAGCGTTCCGGTCGTAGTAGACTTTGGAGTTTTCTCTAGAGGCTTTCATTTGCTCCTCCGCAAGTTTTTTTCTGCCTTGTTTATTCTTTCTAAGAGCTGTAGAAGGTATTCCACTACCGTAGGGTTTTCTCCCCTACCCTCCCACACCTCTCTTAGCATGAGCATGGGAGATCTTAGGTTTCTGCCGTAAACCAGCTCTGCCGGGTGTGAATCCGGTAGACTCGTGTGGGGCAGTACGAAGTGCAAACAAGGTGGCGGGCAAGCAAGCATCCCATTCCCGTTTGTGCTCGAAACAAAGGGCGCGAAGAACCCGCTTTAGTGTAGAGTGGCACCTCTCAACACTATTTGATTGCGGGTGGCAGACAGAGCTATGAATGAGCTTTACTCCACAGCGTTCTAGGAATGTTGTAGTTAACGCACTGGTGAACACGCTTCCCTGGTCGCTTTGAATTTCTGAGGGAAAGCCCACTCGGGCAAACACTGACAACAAACCGTCCACCACTTCGGCAGATGACAACTCTTTCAGCGGTACTGCTTCGGGGAATTTAGTGCCTGGGCACAGCATTGTTAGCAAGTACTTATTGCCTCTCTCTGTCAGTGGAAGGGGCCCTACGATGTCTATCACTAAACGCTTAAAGGGTTCCGTGATGACAGGGACAAGTGTCATCGGGACTTTGCATTTGTCATGGGGTTTCCCAACGCGTTGACAGCTGTCGCAGGAGCGAACGAAGTGCTCGACATCGCGAAAGCAAGACGGCCAGTAAAATTCCTGAAGGAGACGGGCCTTGGTCTTTTTCACACCCAAATGGCCCGACCAGCCGCCACCATGGGACAGCTGAAGCAGATCCTGCCGGTACTTCGTCGGTACTATTAACTGATCGAAGGTTACTCCTCGTCTATCCTGATAACGTCGGAACAACAGGCCACCTCTGTTTTGAAGGGACACGTTCTTTCTCGCTACCCCCTTCCACGTAGGAATTGTGCAGTTCCTGGATACCAGTATCCGCTTCTTGCTCCCCTTTGAAACTGGGCCCTGTCTACTCCCAGTAAGCGCTCGAAACTCGTGCACGACGGTGGCAAAACATGCCCCGGCGCATCCAGAGTTACCTCCTCGTCTGCAGACGTCAGCTCTGCCTCCACCGCCTCATTAGCGCTAAGCCCGGAGTAGCTCTCACTCTCTCCTGTTTGCTCTCCCACTTCTCTTTCCGCAAAACTTGTCTTTTCTTTCCCGGTTGACGCCTCACCTCTCAACTGGCTTGCCAGTTTTCTTGCTTTCGAGCGAGTGAGTGCGCTGACCTCTCCTTTCTCGAAGCTGGTTCCTTTCTCTTTCAGGAGCGACTCTGATTTGTTCGAGAATAGGTACGGGTACGCTAGGGGAAGGCTGGCCGAAACAGCGGCCTCTGTTACCAACACGCCAAAAGGTCCCTCGATTTTGACGCGAGCCAGGGGCAAACAAACACTATCTTCCTGTACTGCCTGCCTGATCCATGCGCATTCTGCGATGAAATCCGATGGCTCAACATAGAAGGATGGACCACGTCCATTGTGGCTGCCGAGTCCCTCAACACCCTGCAACTCTTCCCGTTACGGTGAACTCTCGTATGTACGGCTTGAGCAGCGCCAAGTTTTCATCGTCCCCGTCCACGTAAGAGCAAACTATACGCGGATTTTGACACGAAGCCGCAAAGTGGCCGGGTTGATGACACCTGTAACACGTGGGGGTTCTGGGGGCTTCGAAGTCTTTCTTTGTTACAGAGTCCTTTATCCTCTGTGCTTGTAGCCGGCGGTCGCGGTACCCCTTTTCCCGGCTCCTTCCCCTTTTCGCCTTCTTCTGACCGAAAAACGGGCCGTTTAGGGGCTCCCCCCCAAATGGGGCATTGTGGGGGGCTCCTCCCTGCCGGTCGTTCCCTTTCCGATTATCTACGCTTCGGTCCCCCTCGAGAAACATGCGACGCGACGCGTACTCATCAGCAAGTTCTGTCACCTTTTCGACCGTTTTTGCGTCTGGCCTGTCCAAATCCACATGCGCATCGAATCGGGTATGGTGCGAAGGAATTGCTCTAGGCAGATGCACTCAAGTACCTTATCGTGGTTACCGTAGACCTCGCGCTCTTTAACCACTCGACAAGGTTGAGCTTCAAGTTATAGCCGTATTCTGAATACGACTCCCCTTTCGCTTTTGTCGCTTCCTAAATCTTTGGCGGAAGGCTTCAGCCGACAACCGATACCTCTTTAGTAGGCTGAGTTTTACCGCGTCGTATTTCTCATACTCCTCTTTGCTAAGCCGAGCAATTACCTCGGCCGCTTCACACGGAAGGAGTGTTAGCAACCGCTGGGGCCATGATTCCTTTTCGAACGACATCTTGGTGCATGTCCTTTCGAAGTTCACCAAGAACAAACCCATGTCCTCCCCCGTCTTAAAAGGCTGAAGCAGGTCTTTTATTTTGAAAATTGTCCCTGTCTCCTGCGCCGGGCGACTGTGAGCTGCGCGAGTGCTTGCTAGTTTTCTGCTGTTCCAGTTCAATCCGCTTCATCTCTAGCTCATGATCTCGACGCTTCTGTTCGGCCTCTTCCTCAAGGCGCTTTTGCTCTTCTAGCTCTGCTTTCTCGAGGCGCTTCTTTTGTTGTTTCACCTCCTCCCAACACTCCGCTAGCTCGCTATCATCTGCGTTCAGGGCGCGAATCGCATCGATAATCTGAGGCTTGCGTGTACTTTTCCCACATCCAAGTTCAATGTTTTGCACATTAAGAGCAAGTCGGCTCTGACCAACGAATTGAGATCCATGACTACTATGCTCAGACACTCGGCTACCTCCCCTGTCCCTTCTCGTGACACACAAACACTTGTCAACGAAGAAAAAATAACCAGCTCAGACACTTCTAAGAGACACACGAGCCTGGTAAATTTCAAAGGGAGGAAGTCAGACTCACATAGCCGTAGTCATCGGTTCCGTTGCGTTGGTTTGTATCCCACCGCTGACAGCCAGTTGTCGTACCGCCGACCGGGTACTGGGTCGTCAATCTTTGGTAGCGTGGCGTACGTTTGACGGTCCGGGACGTTGATCAGAGACCGAGGCTTGGTGATGAAGGGAGAAGAAACTTATACAGTTAGTACAGGACATGGTGAGAGCAGATTGGATGCCGCTTCTCGGCTCGAAGCGAACAACCCCTCGGCGGCGCAGATCGCCGCCCTTTTATTAACAACAAAATCCCCAGATTGCACCTAGGGAACTCAACTCAAAGTTTGGTCCAATCAGGAACCGGCAGTTCAAATCACGTTGGCCGTTGCAGACGCTTGCCCACGTGACCACGAGGACGAGAAGGTGCTGGCTCCGCTCAGACGGGAAGGCCTTTTGTCCGAGCACGGCACGCACCTGAGAGTGAGTCACATAGCACTCTACCATTTCGAAGAAACACACTCCGAATACGTCTTTGTTGTTCCCCTCACGGAGTGGCCGGTTTGGTTGCAGAAACCCCGTGAAGAATTCGTCGCCTTTTGTCGCTCTGCTGCCTTGCAAGGGATTGCCCAAGCTGTCGCAAGACGTAGGGACGGGGTCTGTCTTCAGCAGCGCGCAGTGCGCGTGGACGACGACCACAAAGGCGTTGTAAGACGGGGGAGGGACGCACAATACGTGGTCCGGGCCGAGTTGAACGTTGGCTGTGTAAACACCATAAGTAGTATTGCAGCCCCTGGCGACACTGGTATGCGGGGTCAACAGTCCGGTCACAACACCACCCAACCTATGAGCAGTGGAAATGCGTGTGCTGTGCAGCGGCCAGCTCAAGGATCAAGCTGCACTGGTCGAACGGGCTAGGTCAGCGGCCGTGGCACGTGGCCTACTGGACTAGGATTGCCGCCCTCTCCCGTCTTCTTTAACACCCTCTTTACCCTCACCCAATTTTCAGAAATACATAAATGCTTACTCTCTCTCTTCCAATGGGCCGCGTCCTCTTCGCTTCGCTCGCAGATTGGCCGGTGACCTGACTTGCAGCTTTTCCATGCCAAACCTTCACGCCTTCACACTCGGCCACACTGGAATGAGGCGCACCGAACAACTTTTTGGGTTTGCTCCTTACTCTGGATTGAAGGTCGGACGTCAAGGTCCGTATACCATTGGCGGAAGAGGCGGTTGTACGTCTGTGCTCGGTGGAACTGTCTCACTGCGCCATCCCGGGTGATTCTGTACGCCCAAGAGGTGCGTCATGCAGCTGACTTGGTCGGCTTTTTCTATGGTAAGCGACTCCATCTTTTCTTCTGCGTTTTTACCGTCTCCAAGTTTTTCGTCTGCTTCGAGAAGTGTCGCTAGAACGTGATGATGAAAGGGACGTGCTGCCTTGTATTTTTTGCTCTCTGCAGTGCCCATTTCAACACTTGATACACCGTTTCTGGCACCCGACTGAGTTGTAACCATTGTGGCTTCTTTAGCGGGGACTTCAGCCACGTTAGCGAACGAGTTTCGTGAGTTGTTTGTCTTGTAGGCGCCGATGTATTCGTGCGCCTGACCCTACATATATTTTCAGATGAGTTTCGATGGCAGAAGGATTGCGCGAGTTGGGGAGCGCCCGTAAAATACGGCCGAGCAGAGCAGAAGCCTGGGTGTTCTTTTTTTCCTCTCTCAGGTGGCTCGTCGTGCGTGTCGAGGCGACGCGCTGCTGACGATGGAGGAAGCGGCCAATAATGATGATGGAGGGCGCTTGCTGTTGAAGACGAAGTGGCCGCTACAGGGCTGCCCCCTAGCGCGGAGCGCGACAAAAAAAGAGCATGACGAATTAACTAGCGAGGAAAGCTACGTACAGGTTAACACGGACATTACGAAGGTTGCATAACTATATGTTCAAGGTGAGTCCGCAGTCAGGGGTGCTTAAGTCCTCCAAGTGAAAGGGATCTAAGATCATAGAGTTGTTCTGGTCAGTCCCTTAATAGCGTCCGCTGACAGTCCAAGTGGTCGTCATGAGGGCTTCCGGCGCACATTATAATCTCTGGTGGCCTGGGCTGGGAGTGGAGTAGCGGACAAACTTGTGCACAAATCGGCTGCTCCGCTGTCAGGCTGCCGCGAATGTCCACATTAACGCATGTGATGGCACGGGTCTGGAAGGGCAGGCGCAGTAAGTGCAGCGTCCCACGACGTGAGTGTGCCAGTGTAGTAGCAGCACGCCTGATCCGTCGAAGTTGAGGTGGAGAGGGTAGAGTCCAGCGAAGCACCGAGGCGTATGCTTGACTTGGAATCGGGAGACTACACCATTGCTGACCGCGGCATTTTCGTTTTCGTGGTGCAGACGTCACTTCAAGCAGGCGACGATTCGGGCGGAACCGACGACGGGTCCACCGCAGGCACCATAGGGCTCGGCGTAGTCGTAGCAAACAATTACGTTGGGTTTTTGCCCTCGCAGAAGATGGTCTTTGTGGTCGGTGCTTGCGAAGTTGGCGGCGAGGTTTAAGCTTGACGGCGCACATGACTGCTGGTTGAGGAGCCTTAAAGTGCGGAGAGGGTACGTTTTTGTGATATGGAACTTGTGGCTGATTTTTTGTACGTGCAGGACTTGTGACTTGCCAACTCTGCGTCCGCTAAGCCATACTCGTCACGTTAGAGCTGCACCTTGGAGTAGTCTGGGCAGGCATCGTAGAATAGAGTAGAGTAATGTCGCTAACGCCTTCCTCTATTTCGGTGTTGCGGTAACCACCGGTCATGCGGGGTTGTGGCAGCAGCTCGTTGGAGGACGCGTTTTCGCCTGTAGCGGCCACTTTTTCATCGACAGCAAGCGCCCACCTTCATCATCATTGGCCGCTGCCTCTATCGTCAGCAGCGCGTGGCCTCGACACGCACGACAAGCACGCGAGATTAGAAAAAAGAACACCCAGGCTTCTGCGCTGCTCGGCCGCATTCTACGGGCGCTCCCCGACTCGTAGTCTCCTTCTGCCATTGAAACTTATCTGAAAAAAAAATTTAAGGTCAGCCGCATGAATACATCGGCCCCGCTCCAGCGTGCCCAGGTTGGATGGGAGTGACCTTCATAAAGGTGGCATGCTCGAGCAGCATCGCGCAGGCGTTTTTGTGCAACTAACCTCATGGTGTGATCCGGCCACGCGTGGTGGGTGGCAAGGGCATCGATCACCTTTGCCCAAGAAACAGCATCGTCCCAGAACCCTCGGAATACCAGGACGCCCGTGTGGGCGGGTGATTGAAACGGGCTGGGAATGAGGTCGTGAAGCTGCGGACACATCTCTTCGATAGCCTGGCAGTCCAGAAAGGGTGGCTGGCGTTCGGTGCAGTGGTCGTCATTGCGAGAGGTTGGTCAGTCACGGAGAAGAGTCTAAAAACCGAAGAAATCACGGCGCGAACGGCGGAAGTAGCTGCGAGTCCAGAAGACGTCGACCGATGGGGAAGGCCATGCCCAGGGCTGGCTCGCCTGGGTGCTGGGAGTTACTTCCGTTCGGAGCTCGTGCCGCCACCGTGGCCCCACCGATGAACCCGGCCAGCACGGCTAGAAGGCGCGCCACGCCTTGGCCGCTACTGACGGCCGCCCCTGCGGCTGGATCGCCGCCAGGGAAAGCAGGTCCAGAGGCTGGGTAACCTCAAAACTAGCAGCAGTGAGTTGGAGATGACTGCTTTTTTATAACACAAGTATTTTCATTTTAGGTGAGGATTAGAACAAGTTCTGCAACAGAAAAGATCAAACCTGGATCCTCAAATTCAGCAGCACCTCTTAGCAACAACAGCAAGTTGCACCCGAAATTCAGCCCAGTGTATGCCATGCACTTTACTTCACTACAACACTAAAAAAATTTCAGAGAATTATACATTTTTAAAAATCTAGCATATGACATGTGGCAAAGCTACCTTCCTGCATTGGGGTCAAGGCTTGGCAGAAAAAAAAGGAGAGACAGATGGAATTGTTGGAGAGGGCTTAGTGAACCTTTTTCCGTGATTAACCTCTGGCATGACTGGATAAAAACAGTCTCCTCCACTCCCCCAAGGAATATATCTCTTGCATTCCTTGGTTGCTTTGCAAATTTTCTCTGTGCTTTTCCGTTGTGTATAACTTGTTGCATCTTTTCCCATTTATCAGACACACAAAAATGGCAACAACGTAGAGGTGTAGTGAGGGCTGCTGTATGTAAAAGGACCCTGCATATACACGTGAAGTGGTGACCTCACAAACCATTCTGAAAGACATGAAAAAAACAACCCAACCCCGCGCTTCTCATTTTCCCTCATCATTTCTGTAACTACGTCACTAGAGCGGTGGCTGTCCTGCTTTGTGTTGCTGTGAAACGTTGCAGATTATTTGTCGCATTTCCTGTGACAAAACACTGTCGCCGGTGGTGTGCACCAACCTGTTCTGTGCCTGAATCTGTGCGAACTGTTCTTCGTGTTTCTGTTGTGTTTTGAGTGCGTACGGAGTTTGTGTGGCCAGCTCAATACTTCCCTTTCAACCACACCACTTGACAACCAACGTTTATTTCTTCAAGAATGCGCTACCAACCTGAGAGAGTGCTGGTGAGCAGGCAGTTTTGCCTGCTTTTTGTTGCACAAACTGAAAATAGATCCCTACTCGTTGCAGTGAAAAAGACAGAACTCCCCCGACCTGTGATATATCGAAGGCCGCCAAAGAGAACGCCACGAGCCCTCTCGTGCCTCTTCCCGGGAGAGTGCGCACAGCTTTCGTCGCAAAGTGGGTGGTCGAGTTTAGAGAGATGATTATGCGCAATTTTTCACCTCACATAGTTTCAGTGATTTTGAATGGATTTTTATAATTCTTGCGTATGGAAGTCCAGGTACATTCCGAATAGTCAGTGGGAAGTGCTGGAGGGACCATTTAAAGGGTCCTGTTTTGAGCACACTAAATGAACTACCGCAATCGTTAGATTGGGGCGTCAACGTCAGCTGTGCCGAGTATTACTCTTTTACGTGCAGCGGAAAGTTCTTTGTTTCAAAGTTTGTCGCCCCTTTTCTCAACCTTCCCTGCGTGTTTTCGGAAGCCGCCATTTTCACATGTCTACGTCATCGATTCCCAAATGTTCGTCATCAGGTAGACATCCTGTTATTGGGCGCCTTTGTCACGCACTTCCGGCAAAGCGATGTGTCGCCTGCTCAGCGTCGGCTCGCGGGCTGATCTGCCAGCGGAGTGCCGGAGTGCTAAGACATTTTACGACAAACGAAACAAGTGTAAACAAACCCTTAACAGTTTGTATTGAATGACGGCCGTAACACGACATCGATGTTATCTTACCTGAGTATGTACCACAAAGAAAGCATCGAAGCCCACTGGCACTTCTTTCGTGTAATCGCAGAGAACGCCCCGAGCCGGATGCCCGTGTTTTACGCATACATTTTATTCAACTTCAAAACAATCCAGAGATGCGTTTGAGCGAACACAACGTCACAACATGCGTTGGAAGTCTGAACCGCGATTGACAGACGATGGGTTGCTTCCTCCTGCCCGTCGTAAATTCCGCACTCACCTCGCGCCCGGTTTGTGGGGACGAACAGCACGTCATTTAACTCTGGCGAGCAAGCCGAGACGGCTTTTAGCTAGGCACACTGCACATACCCATGCGAGGTTGAGTCGTGCGTCGCTCAAGAAAGATAATCCTGACCATAGGAACCACTATGCGCCCGCAGAAGTACAACGTCACATTTCATCGCGAAACGAACGCGTCCACAACACAGGGGGCAATGCACACACACACAGGCTGCAATCTTTGGATCATCCTTCACCAGCGGCCACTGTATGACCACAAATCAGTGTTCCACATTTACGAATGCTTACCATTCCCGGGAAGACTGCTGTAATCTGTACCTCAGCAAGATGATGCCAGTGATTCCACGTCACCAAAACACAAAAAGGGATAAGTTGTATAATGCTTCTGTAAGTTATATCATGCAAGTAAAGTTTTGGATGGAACACTTTGAAAGTACGCAAAAATACAATTTGCACCTGGCCTCAAGCAATGACTTTTTGTGCAAATACTACTTGTTTGATAGTAAATTCCAGAATAGCTTCAATCTATCTGACTTTCATGTTCAGCCACGTTCAAGCCAGCGCCTCGTACGCTCGCACAGTGAAATCATATAATGGCTCGCTTGTTCCAAAGGAAAAGACGCAGGAAGGGGGATAGGGGGAAAACTCTTAATTGTTAATTTATGTGTCTTCCCTCCACAAACAAAATAAATGCTGTGGCATTGCTAAAAAGCTTGTTATGTTAAAAAGCTTCATTGGTCATCGACCACCCCAGAGTGAATTGGCTCCTATTTTTCTATCTATCTTTGTTCTCAAATCAGAGGCTTTAAAAAGTATCAGTGGCATACCAGTTACATTAAGGTACGCACTCACAGTGTCTTGGGAGTCCAGGTGACCACCTAAAGCTGCACATGAAACAAAATATGTCCAGCACATCTGACGTATCCTAACTATGTGAAATAATTAAAAACAAAATGCTCGGGTTATGGTTATCTGGGCTATGAGGCATACTGTAGTGGAGGGCTCCAGATTATTTTGACCACCTGGGCATCTGAAGGGACCCTGAAATCTTTGCAGACAGGCATGTCTGCTTTTCACTTTTATATGAAAAGCGGCCGCAATGGGTGAGATCAAATTCGCATCCGTGGGTTCAGCAGCACAACGCCTTAGCCACTGTGCTACTCGGTGGGTGAGAAACCATAAGACAACATACAACTTCACTACATTGATGATTACCTTGTTGCAATAACACGTAAATTTTAGTGCCCACTTTAATCAAGTAAAGCTACACAACGTTTCCAACCAAAACAACTTGTAATGTGGTATAGGGTCTAGATGTTTAAAAAAATAATGTTGTATGGTGTCTTCATTCCGGCCATTTTGTTTGTTAGGTGGTACTTTTCCCCTGAAAAATGTAGTCAAAGAATGTTTCACTGCACAAGGGGCGAAAACAGCTTTTGAACCACCTCTGCAGGGATTTCGAAGAAGTAGGAACCTTTGCAATCTTGACAAAACTACTTGTACAAGCACTCAAATTACTTAAGTGGGGCACCCACTGTTGGCTGGTATGAATTGTCCACTAGATTGTCTGGATGTCTGCTACAGTTTCACTAACCAACTCTAACCACATACCTTTTTGGCTGCCTTATAAGTTATACTAAACAAAAACCTCGTAAATGTCAAATGGGTCACAAACGGGACAACTCTGGTGTAATACACAGACTTGCTCTGAGGCTGAAGCTGGGCAGATTTTTCTTTTGTTAAAGAAGTAGCATTTCTGGCTACAGCAGCTCTTTGCGATCTAAAAAAAACATTGATGCTTTCAATATAATTTTTCTGTTATAACCCCCAACGAGAAAAGATCCTATAAGCAGCCAAACCAGTCCCGATTCGCTAGTCTACTGTATGCAAAGCTTTTAGGTGTGAAGCCCCTTAGGGTCTTGGGCTCTTCGCGTCTCATGTCGTCTTAGTAACCGTCGTCTCATGTAGTCACGGCACTCAACCACCGGGATACTTGTTTAGGCCTCGAGCTAAAAAGCTTCGTCCTTCAAAGATACGAGACTCTTTACAGCAAAGCTGTATACCTCTACCCCCAGTGGTCTTCATCTCCGTTGGAAAAAACAGCAATGTGCCAAAAATAAACTTATAAATGGCATGCTTCGCCCCTTCCAGGTCTCACGTTAGTGGAGATGGCGCGGTATTTTTTACAAATAGCTAAGCTGGTACCTATCGTGAAAATGATAGACGTGTTACTGAAATGTAGACTAACAAGAACACAGGACTAAGTGCTTGTCACATTCTTGTTAGTCTTCATTTCGGTAGCACTTCTCCTATTATGAATATTATTCAACATGCCCGACTCAGTTACCCCACCAGAGCAGTTATGCATGCCTAAAAGGATGACACCTAGTTTAGGCTTGCAAAAAATGCAAATCTGGTTACCATTACTTGCTGCAGCACTCCTTGCCTGGCCAGATGAAGACCCTTGGAGGGTAGTTATAGTTATAAAGTTAATACATTTTATTTCCAGTGGTAATTTAGTCATTAGTGCCACTTGAAGTGTCAAAGCATTGAGAAAGAAGTAGCGTCATGCACTCAAAAAATGTTAAAAACAGCACTGGCAGGAACAAAGAAGAGGCATGCACCTGTTGGCTTGTAAATGTTCTTCTTCTGCCAATTCAGTGCTGTTTTACTGCTTGCAGCATTACAGATGTTCTTGTCACAGACGCTTATGTGGATCTCCATCCAGAATTAAGAGCAGAAAGAGTATTTAGCTGTCCTTTATGAGTTCCCCACCCCTGTGTTAATACCAGTCTACAGGTTAGTGACAGCCGCACTTAAATGCTCCTACCAGTAGAAAAGACATCCCTTCTTTGTTAAGCACCAGTGCGACACTTCCGCCATTGTAAAGGTATATTTTTAAGGTGAGAGAAAGACTCTGTCCACTTCTTACTTTACATGCGGGATACACACTCCAATATGGAGCAATTACCTCGAGGGAAGTTATCCGGCAGCCGTGGCAAGTTTTGAACAATTTATGGAGTGGGAGGTCTAACACCATAGCCGCTTTCGAATCAGACCACTGCTGGGGCCGCCTCCTGATTCTCTTTTCTAAAGGAGCATCTGCGTCACTTCTTAGGTCGGACATCATCTCACTTCTGTGCAACTTCTTTATTGCTTGCTCGTACGTTGCTTAAAAGAAAAAACGTAAGTCGTGCAATTCTCTCGTGAGATATTCCAAGTGAATACTTGATCGAATGTGGCACGTACCAAACACCCCTTTCACTGACAGGCCTCGAGTGTAACATGTTTCTTGACCTTAATGACAGCCCTGGCTCCTTTCAGATGATCTCACCACACACAGTATGCATCACCGATCCAACGTGTAGGAACAACTTCCACTTGTTGCTCCCCCAAAAACTCAACAATTGCATGTCATCTGAAAAAATTGGAAAGAAAAAGAGGCAGAGATGATTGGTTATAAAATATGTCAGAAATTCGGCAGCTGCTCAAAGCACAAAACTTAGTGCCCTTCCACTCTGTGAAGAAGGATGACCTGCAAAGCTGGGTGCAGTCCACGGAGTGCACGAAACAAAATGTGTTTATCGTAATTTGCTATGGAGAATATTCCCTAGTCAATTAGCTGTCTGAACCTCTGGCAGACACAAGCTTTGTTCTTTCAGATAATCATGGAATAGCCTGTGTCCATCGCGCGTCGCAAGCATCTTACTGTTTGTGGAAGGCCGAGTTCCGACTGTTGCCGGAACTGTCGTAAAGTTTAAAGAATGAGGTCATTTTACGTCTCAGCCCACCGAACTGCGTGCCATGGGATTTTTTACGTCCATAGCTCACAATACGGGTTTTGCGTTGATAATCTGAACATAGCCTAACACACAAACCAATCCGCTCTACCACTGAGTACTCCGTACAGGTCCAATTGGGCCGCTGAACGTACGGGTTTAGATCTCGTAGCAGCACAGCAGACATGCCATCCACCAATACAGGCATGACACCTATAGCTGCGCGTGCACGCCTCCCCTCCTCTATTCTTCACTACAAACCTTCGCACGCATAAAGCGGCAACCGGTCATCTGCGCGTGCTTAGAAGTGACAGACGCCGTGACGTCGGGTTTCGGTCCTTTTAGGGGGCAGCCCCTTCGCAGCCGTTAACATCGCATCGCGTTAGCGGCGTCTGTTTATGTTCGCATAACCCAGTGAACGCAGCAGCGACAAAAGAACGGAAACGGAGAGGCGCGTCTTGCGAAGGGTGAAGTGGAGTACGGCACGTGCGGCTACGGCGTTATCTCTCACTGCCTTTTCCTCACACGTTTCTTGTGTCGCCACCAAGGAGCGCCCTTCCCTTGACACTTTCCCCAGACGCTGTTTCATTCTTCTCTAATTCAAACCACGTGATGCTTGCGCGGGAGGTTCAAACACGATATGCAACAATATGCTCGCAGCTACCTTGTGTGGGCTAATCCAAACCACATGACATTTGCGCGGGAGGTTCAAACGCGATTTGCAACATGCTGGCCTCTGGCGGCGACGCCCTGTGAGGTACCAGCAGACTAGCGCACGCCGCCGTACGTTCGCTGATCACGCGTATCCTTCCTGAGACGCAGCAGAAATGCGCCGTTACCGAGAAGACTGCAGCTCGCGCTGCGCACAAATTTCATATTAGGGATTGTAGTAATCGTCAGGGAATTTTTACGGCCATCCGTGCTTGTTTATTTTTCGCAATCATCTGCTAATCCCATACTGCCGTTAACTGCCGACTGTGCAACTTGCCAAAGGGAATCGGTGGAGGCAAGAGCGAAAATAGTTGTGGAAGAGGTATCAGCCGTGGTGAGGAGGAGCCCCGGAGCGGCGCCATGTAAACCGATAAATCTAGTGGGGTTAAACATATACTGCTTTGCAGTAAAAAGTTCGAAGCTTGTACTGAATGTACTCTGCACAGGCCTATAGTCGCATACAAGGAAACAGCAACCGGCTACGTTGTGTGTCTGTCACCGTTTCCTTAATTGGGTGCGCTGTCAGAAGCTATGGGGAGTCGACTCAAGTGAGCAAACAACCCCACCGAATCTACAGGGCAGAGGTGACGAAGGGAGTGGCCATCTGATGTGCGGCTTTCGCCGACCAGAGCGAAAAGAATGAGTCAGAGCCTTGAACGAACAACACAGACTTATATTTGGACAGGCAAAATACGGTACAAGCACGAAGACAAGTAGCGTTAACGAGAGGTAACTCAAAACACGAATACAATTGCGGGAAACAGTTGAAATACAAACCGTACAACAGGGAGGGAGCTTTCGCCAGGAATATTACGAGGTGAAAGAAGTAACTAAAATAAAGATAGTTTCACCGACCGGGCCGGACGACGCACCGCTGTCGGAGGCGATTCGGCTACCTGGGAAGCCTGTCTTCGTCGTAGGCCAGGCCGTCCGAGACGCTCACGGTGATTCGAGGCCCGGGAGTACGTTGGAGTCCTCCAGGGCGCGGGTCGCCGATGGTGTGGTGCACAAACTGGCAGAAGCCGTTGTCACTTCACGACGTCCAAACGTAGCTGATTATCGTCGGCGCGGATTCTCTTTTTATAACCGCGCCGGCGCGGAAAGAGAGGGCACAACACACAACGCGCCCGCCGCTCGCGAGCACACAACTTCCCTCTTTCTCCCTTCTGGCATCATCGGCGCGCCTTAGCACTGGCAAAGCTACACTCGCCCCCTCGAAAGAACTCGAAGCTTCTGTGAAAGCTGAGCGGCGGAGCTTTTATTTTGGTATTTTCATGCCGGCGAGCCGACGAGTGCTCGCGTTACCGCCGCTTCGTTCGAGCGAGTTCCAGTGTTTTCTTGGGGCGAATAGAACCGAACTGAAGGAATCGGACGACTATAACAAGAATTAGGCGCTGTACAAAAATACGAAAATCTGCGGTACTTTTAGTCGTCGTACGCTCGACGTTGTGACACAGCCCCCCAGTTTCAGAATATTATTCAATAATATTCCCAAAACTCACAAAGTCGTGCGTATGCGTCGTTCACACTTAGCCAAGAAAGTTGCAGTTCGTACAAACACAAAATCTAGTACAGTACAATATCTTAAATAACAATAATTACACCTACATATCTCGCGCACAGTCCAAGGGGTTGCCACAGATTCCTACACAAATACACATCCGAGGAACAACTGATAAGTTTAAGAACAATACAGTTCTGAGTACTCGAAATAGGCTAGTGCCCATAATAAATGTCTGGAGAGTTGTCATTACAAGTAAGAAACTCATGAAAATACCCGGTTCGTTCCAGTGCGAAAATCTCGTAGGCTCAAATAGAATAAATGTGTCATTACCCAGAAATACATACAAAGCACTGGTACAATGAAACTCATAAGAATATAATATGCTGTTCACAACAATATAAAGGGTGCAATAGGATGCAACCGTAGGGTTCACAAATGCCACAACTACAGGATTTCCTGCTGAATATAATCCAAATGCCAGTTAATATAATCCCAGCGCCAGTTATTATAATCCAGGTGCCAACCAATATAATCAAGGCACCAACCACTATAATCCAGGACCACCCGCGCAGTGCAGAACATATGCCAGAGCTTTGTAATTTAGTTGGCAACCACTACAAATCCGGGCGCAGTGTATTTTCATCCAAGTTAGATGGAGTAGATTGCATGACCAGTTTAAGCAGACGACCTAGAACTGCGCAATAAAACAGTCACGTGACTATCCAGCACTCTCGCTTAATTACTATGCTGAATCCGAGGGTGGTATCATGGGTATGAATTATCGCATTTAAATTGCTCACTTACTCGAAATTTTAGGGGAAACTACCGGAATGCCTAACTCTAGAAACCCAATGCGGGCCCGAACGTGGAACAGGTGGCGCTGCTGGCGCCGTTAAACAGCGCCACCCGCGGAAGAAAATTGGAAAAATGGTAGGGACATGCCCTGGTGTGTAGGTGTGGAGCACACGGGTTTCTGTGTTGTTTAAAGGGGCAACCTCTTGTTACCGTGATGATGTTAGTTAGCCATACGAAACTCACATTTTTTGTCAGAAATTAGGTTCGGGTGACACGCGTTCGGTTTAATCATTTACCTAATATCCAGAGCTTGTGAGTTACCAAATTAAAGGTCTCGATAAGCGGAATCACGTGGGAGAAATAAAAAATTGCTTCCTGCTTATAGTCATGCTAGAGTCACTTGAGTCATAGATTGGGTTAAATGTCAAAGTGATGCCGCTAGGGCTTGTAAAGGTATCAAATTAAAGGTCTCGATGAGAGAAATCTGGTGCTAAAATTAAAAATTGCTTCCTGGTAATAGTCATGAGGTAGTCACGTGATTTACAAATTGGCTTAAAAGTCAATGTGACGCCACTAGTCCTTATGATGCAATGTTACATGTCCGGGGTTGATGGCCGCCGTACGGCAGGGTTATTGCTTTTGCCTCTCCGCCCGAGACATGGTTTGCTTAAATAAATGAAAATTAAAATGATGCATCAAATTAAAGGTCATTAAGGGAAATCACGTGGAACAAATTAAAATTCGCTTCCTAGTTATAGGCTCCGGACAGCCCCCAGAGGGCGACACGGAGCCCGCGACACCCAGCGCCCCCTTCGGCAGTATGCGCAACACTGGGTCGGTCCCCGCAAGCCGGTACGCTGCTGGCTCGGGGGCACTCTTCTTTTTGCAGCGCGGATTAAGCATATTAGTCGCCCCTTTTGGGCTTAAAACGAAGTAAGAGATTGTAAAGTAATCCTGCCACATAGTGCATGTGAATAGAGAAGGATTTATTCGGTTGAACTCGCGTATGAGAAGGCATATAAAGGCCGCATAGCCGTGATGCCCAGAAGAGAAACCCTTGTATACAGCCTGCCTCCGGGGTAAACGTTTCTCAAGATCAGCATGTTTCACTTCAAAAAAAAACGTAATTTATATTGTTCACTCCATAAAAGAGGAGGCTTTGCCTGCAAATATATCAGACGTTGCGCGATGTTTCCGCGCGGGGTATTCCATCCATGTGAGTGCACTTGCATGCGACTGCAGAACTACTAACTGGACCACACGGGAGTTACATATAGGTCTTTGATCCGAATGTGATGCTCCATACATGTAACACTATGAAATTCACGTTTGTTGGGGTATAGAGAAAGTGCGGACGTTAATAAGTGCCCGCTTCGCCGAGAAACTTTTGGGCTTCCAGTTGTAGCCCAGTACGTTAGTTGCATATATGTAAACACGCCCCCCAAAAAGAATCTCATCACGAGAAGGCTATCACAAAAAATGCCTTTGGGCAGCGATGGGATGGGGGAGGGGTAAGTAGAACATCTAATACGCGTATCGGAATAAATTACGGAATATTCATATTGGGGCATTTTTTTTCTCTCCACGCCAACGGGTTCGGCAGGAGACCTCCGTTAGGAACGAATAGTAGCGCTTTTATTACCGTCAACACTTTTGCAACAAAAGTCACGGGAGAAAAAATTTAGTTCCCTGAGTACACCCCTCACTGGTCCGGAGTGACCGCAATCACAATGAATGGGATAAAGTTTGTCCTCCTCCTCCTCCCAGAACGCGAATTTTTTTTTCCTGTGTACATATTGTTCCAACTTTGATTGCGGCACGTCTTAGCTCTATTTTTCTTTGCTTTTCAGTGGCTTAGACAACAATTTCATTGTTTCTTTTGCAAGAAGAGGCGGTGATTTTATGCTATCCAAATGCTCGCGAAACATTTGGGAACATTAACGCCTATAAGTGTCCGCGCCCCATATGTGGTTATATGTATTTAATTCGGCGGTATAAGCGCGTGGAATATTAGATGAAGCAGAGTAGAACCGCTGGGTGATAAAGCTACAATGCTATAATTGTGCTTGGGGGCCCTCTTTGTTACCAAATTCAGAGCGCAATTATGTGTATTGACCGCCTGCTAACCACCCTACTAACAAGCTGATCGTACACCACGGCAGCATGTAATCCGCTCGCTTAATGTGGGCCTTTCAAGATTCAGTAACCATGCTCGGTATCTGCGAAAAAAAAACAGAGAAGAAGAATCCACGGGAGAATGCAGAGCCTTGAACACATGCTTCCAAGTTGTGCTAGCCTACGGCTCGGCAGCGAGGCGACAGCATTTTATCAGTGCCCCATTTCATTTGGAGGCTTCCCCCGACTGCATAACATTTCACATGACTTTGTTGCACTATGTAGTACATATACGCGCAAATAACGTTATAACAAACGTTTTTTGCTAGGTTGCGTTCACTGGCGCTGAAGGCGGTCGGCGCGGCGGGACCGACCCGGAGTTGCGCGTGTCTGTCGCGGCTGGCGCTGCGCTCGCGCGGCAAACTTCGCTGTCCGGAGCCTATAGTCAGAGACATAGTCACGTAAGTCATAGATTGGGTTAAAAGTCAGTGATGTCACTAGGACTTGTGTGGTATCAAATTAAAGGTCTCGATGAGGAGATTCACGTGGGACAAATTAAAAATTGCTTCCTGCTTATAGTCATGAGATAGTCACGTGAGCCCTAGATTGGGTGTAAAGTCAATATGATGGCACTAGGGCTTCTCAGGTATGAAACTAAAGGTCTAGATGATGGGAATCACGGGGGAAAAATCAAAAATTTGCTTCCTGGATATAGTCATGAGATGGTCACGTGAGCCCTAGATTGGGTTAAAAGTCAAAATGATGCCACTAGGGCTTGTGAGTTATCAAATTAAAGGTCCAGATGAGGGACATCACGTGGGACAATTTAAAAATTTCCGCCTGGTTATATTCACTTGATTCTCAAATGGGTTAAAAGTCAGTGACGCCCCTTGGTCTTGTGAGGTATTAAATTAAAGGTCTCGATGAGGGGAATAACTTGGGTCAAATTAAAATTGCCTGCTGGTTATAGTGATGAGATAGTCACGTGAGTCTTACATATAGTTAAAAGTCAACATGATGCCACTAGGCCTTGTAAGACATCTAATTAAGGGTCGCGATTGTGGGAACACGTGGGACTAAATAAAAAATCGCTTCCTAGTTATAGTCATGAGGTAGTGACGTGAGTGATTTAGTTAAAAGTCAAAGTGATGGCACTAGGGCTTGTGAGGTATCAGATAATGGTATCGATGAGGAGAATCACATGGGACAAATTATTAATTACTTCCCGGTTATAATGATGGGATAGTCACGTTAGTCACAAATTGGGTTAAAAGTCAAAGTGATGCCTTTAGGGCCAGCGTTCCTGTCCGCTCTCAAGTACTTGCGCCTGAAGAACGCAGCAGTTTGCTTGCTTTGGGCAAGGTGTCGTGGCCCGTTTTTGGGCTGGACCTTGCAGTGTCCATCCAAATGCAATGTGTAGGGCAACTAAACTGTTAACCTTGTTGCACCGAATCGTGTCTCCCGTCGCTATTCTCCACAGCTGGTCGGAGCCGACTAGGAGGCTGATGCCTGGCTCCTCACATACCTCTGGAACCGTTCTTTCGTCTGCCAGCCGATGGTCTCTTTCTCAGCCGTGCAGCGAAAGCGCCGCTGATGTCCGTATCCGCGATGTTTCGGCAGAGCGTGGGTATACGCCTCGAGCGCGGCCTGTAGGGGCGCCACTGGAATCCCCCTAGCGGCCCGTTTCGAAAGCAAGCGCGGGAGTCTCCGTCCCGTTCCCCACTGTCGCCGCTGCTTTTGCGGCATGTTCACGACTGAGATTTAGCGTTTGCGAGCGTTGGAAATCTATGTTTATGTCGACCAGTCACTATGTTCGTAAATGGGGTGTGTTTACGAGAGTGTAAATGTTTCTGACGCGATCTTAGTCTGGTATATTCGGTCTGTATAAGCGCCAGGTGCGTGTCACAGGCCAGCGTCGCGTAACCGGCATATGCACGGACCTGATTGTAGTTACACTGCCCTGAATTTACTAGCAGTGTCTCCGTAACCCCCGGTTCCTGAGATGTTCATGCTACGGGTATACACTACGATGTTAATCAGTTTTGTGCGCTTACATGTTCAGCGGAACACTCATACCTGAAAGCACGCCAGTTACGTTTGCCAATAATATACCACAGATATTGATCACTACCATTTACAAGCCAGTGTGTGTTAATTTCGGGAATATTCAACGTTAGTGCGATGGATAATGCAGAATTATACTCGGGGATCAGCACACGACAGGGTCGTCTTGCCGTGTAGTGAGCGCCTGCAAACATTCATCTGCTACATATATCCTCTGCGAGCAGCGCGGAGACGGGCTTAGAATATAATCCGCGTCCGCGACTAAATGCTTATTCGAAATATCGTCATATGGCTCAGGGACCCTGCAAAATAAAGCAGAAACTGAAATCAAAGGGCCTTATCACATGCCACACTCTTCCAACGACACCATTCATCGCTTGTTGAAATGCCTACCCTGTATACTTCCAAAAATTCGTCCGCCGTACGATCAGCTGTTCGTCGAAGTCGAAAAACAAAAGGAAAGTGAACCCATGATTTGTGTGTGTGATTACTAAAAGCTTCATTTCTTGATTCCGCTCCGCGTTTGTATACAGCGTCCCCCTCCCCCCCCCCCCCCCCCCCGATTTCTCGCGAAATAGCAGTGCATTTCGCGTATAGTTGGTCAGGTGAGCCCTACCTGGCTTAAGTTTCGACGAACGTCTTTAGCATGTCAGAAGCTGCACTGTATTTTTTTTTTTCATTTCCGTTAGAGCTATCATGTTTCTTCCACACTTGCATAGCATTTATTTTTCTGTGGTTTCATATTAGATTGCCTTGGTTCTTGCTATAAGGCGTGTGTGGGCACATATTTAAGACGTACAGGCTTGAAATATACTTAACATTTTCGCATGGCTTATATTCTTATAAAATATGCCTAAGTTATTGTCCGGGATTGGCTTATCACATCCCCGAAACATATTTTTCTGCGACGTATATATTCGAAACGAAGCCGCACTCGTTGTCCACGCTGCAAAATGAAGCCGTGAACCTCTCACTGTGCCGTCTAAACGAGGCGACAGTAGAATTCATTTGTGCCTGACGTATTTGGAGGTGACAGGGGTGATATCTGCTACCGTCGCCGACGCCCGGAAGAGCGGCGACGATGCGCGCAGAACCGCGTCCCTGGGTAGCTCTTGCAGGCGATCGCGTGCTGTACGAAGACGCAGCTGCTTTTTAAGTGACCTAAACGTACTCTTTGGTTATACAGTCACCATGACAAGTTTTTGTAGGGCGCGGAAAGGCGAAAAGAAACGAAACAGAATCAAAACGCTGCACGAGCCCCTATCAGCCACGCAGCGCACATCCCGTCAACGCCGCGGAGAAGCGGCGGCAGGCGGCGCAGCGATCGCGAAGCTCGAGGCGTATAGTGATTGCCTCGATCACTTGATGTGCATCGTCCAACTGGTTACGAAGCCGGAGCTCAACTATTTTGCACTTTCGTTGTTCATAAGGGAAGGCCAATGCAAATGTATTGACGGCGAGGCGTCCCTCTCTCCCATGAATTTTAATTTTAACTTCTAAGCGAGGTCTTCCTTCATAAACGTGTGCTGGCTACCACCATTCAAAATGCCTCATATGTAGCGGGTGTCGCTGGGACCGATGATCCACGACCTGAAGGCCTGGAGGTGGACTCCTTGTCCAGCTAACAGCTCGTGAGGGCGGTGGATTCCGACTTAACGTCCTTCTTCTGCACCGGGACTTTGCGTGCGGGGTCAGTGTGCGCCTTCTCTGACTTCACTTTGCATGCACAGACTGGGTCGCACATGACAGTTGCATGCCTTCCTTGGCATGTTGTGCAGGTTACATTTATTCGGCACTACTTCGATCGGTGGCCCCTCCTAGTACGCCGGTAGCACCGCATAGCTTTTTCCTGTCGTTTCTTCTTTTCTGGGATGCTCAGTCCAGCGCGGCATGCCTCGCAAATGTGCTTTCCTGATTTGCAAGAAAGCACTCGTTATTTCAGTAATCGAAGCCCGCGAGGCGTGTAGAACCGACGTTGACTGGCCGTTACGTTGGAGGGGCTCGCTTGAACCTGTCGAAGTTTCCACAGGAGCCCATATCTTCCTCGCCTCGAGCTCAATTCGGTTGTACCACAAAAGATGGTGCAGTTGGTGGCATGTCGTTACGTTTGCTTCGCCAGAAGAAGATGATGCCGTGGCCGTTGATTTCTCCTGGAGGTGGACGTGTCGGTGAAACGCTACGACGATCTCTTTTGGCAAGACCTCGACCAGAAGGTCGTAAAGCATCGCCGAGACGGTGTTGGATGGTACGTCCAAAACGTTGAGGCAGCGCACGTTCAGCTCGACGCAGTCGTGAAGTCTGCGCACCTCCTTCTCCTCCGAGGAAGAATTCACGTTCCGTAGCGCGCGGAGTTTTCGAAAATACCGCTGTACGATCCGGCGCTTGTTCCTGAACCTGTCCTGGAGCTGCTGGATGGCACTCTCATAGCACGCCTCCGTTGTTGGCAGTCCGGCGATGGCCGCTGCTGCGTTACCTTCCAGGTAGTTTCGGAGGTAGTGAAACTTATCGGTGGTGGTTAGATCCTGGTTGATGTGGACTGCGCCGTTGAATTCTTCCCAGAACGACCTACATTGACACACGTCCACATGAAAGGGCTTGATGTTGAGCATGGGCAGACGGGGTCCCGATATCTGGGATAGAACCGTCGTTGGGGCATGTGGCGTGTTAATCGCAGCCGAGGGGCCAGGTTGCGCCGTGCCGCTGACGCTGAGTTCCTCGAGCCGGTACGAAAGGTGAGTCAGAGCCTCGAGCGTATGGTCGTTGTAATGTGCCGCTCACACGTACTCACTTTCCAGCTCCTCGACAGGAATCACTTCCTCGACCTGGGAGTCGATCTTGGTAAGCTCCTCGTGACTAGCCATGAGGTTGTCCAGCACCTTTCGGAGCGCGAGGCGGTCAGAGCAGCCGCTCTTGATGAGTCCTGTCGCCTCGGTCGAACTCTGTCGCTTGGGCTCGCCTGGCAGCGCGTTTCGCCTTCACCCGGTCCATCGTTAGGTGAAAAAGTCTGGCTTACTCGCTCGGCAGGCAGTCAGGTCCGCGCGTTGTCTTCCTGGGCGCGGTTCCGAGGAGGCCGAAGTTGCTTTTGCGACTGTTTCCAGCAGAAACTCATCGTCGCCGTCGCTCGTTGTCCACGTCGTTTGGAGCCACTCGTTTTCCCTTGGGGTTTCAGCACCATATGTTGCAGAGCGACCACCTCGTTGCGGGTACGCCGCCAGGAAACAGAACCGTGAGACTTCTGATCAAACATCTCTAATGGCGATTACTGTAACAATGATGATAATCCCCATGCCGCAGGTGCCAGGAGCTGCGTCTTTCTCTTTTACGCGATTCCAAACAGTGCCTTTAACTGCAACACCTCTATTTACCACTGCCTACGTCTAACTACCTCTATGTACAATGATAAAGAATATATTTTTTTGTCTTCAACAATGCCTAATTCACCTGTGTTTGTGTAACGTATCCACGAGGCTGACTTTGGGTAAGTAGTAGCACGGGGCATGCTTTTCTGACACTATATAAAAAAACGTGGCTCAAAAGAAGGAGACACGTTAGGTGCTCGGACAAGATATTCTTTAGTCAAAACGGTTTGCTGTTGAGGGCAAATTTTCGTTGTTGACAGCGCGGACATTCGTAACAAATATTGACAAAGATAGATGGTACTGAGGTGTTTGTAATGATCAGGAGTCCAACTAGTATCTCGCACCAGACCTACAACTCGCTCCGTTGCACGTTGCCAGCACTTGTATTTCCAACACAAAGACAAGACCCCGAAATGAAAGACTGGCGAATAGTTCCCAGGACCCAACACACACAGACGGGCAGTTACGCAAAACACAAGTCTCTGGAGAATGTCCTCGCGGCGTCTCACCAAACCCCAGTCCCGGCTCGGATGTCAGCGTCGGTGACTGGCCGAGACTGCTGAGAAGTTGTGTTCCTCGGGCCTACGCCGCGAGGCAAGCGGGCACCAGGGCTGTTTGAGCGCTCCTCCGGAACAAGGACGAGAGGTACGCCGTGTCTTCTCGCCGGGCTGGAGCTTCGGTTAGCCCGTCCCCTCTTTTTTCCTCGTCTTCCTCCTCTTCCCACAGCCTGATCCAGCCATCTGAACGTCCTAGGGGTTGGCCACAGACGCTTTCCGTTCACCTTACCACAATTACTCCCCTTTTAAGAAAGTTGTTATAACAACTATTCTCAGTTCCACCAAAAAACTTCTTAAAGGGTTCGTTGATTATGGGTACAGCCAGTTTCCATGACACCTGAACCACCTCCATGCGGTGATTCTTCCGGTGCGTATGTTCGCTGACAGGTGGTACAAGATGCGACGAACCGCCGCACGTCAACATTGACGCCAGGCCAGTAAAACTCTCTTAGCACTCGGTTAAGCGTTTGCCGTACCCCGAGATGACCGGCCGGGGTACCTTCGTGTGAGTTTCGAATGACCGATTCTCGGAGCGGCTTAGGCACAAGAATCTGGCTGTACGTTTCACCCTTCACTGGGTGGTACTGCCGGTACAGAATATTGTCTTCCTGTAGGAAGTTGCTGTAGTGGCCCTTGCGGTAATAAACTCGCTTGCCGACTTTCCGCTGGCACCATTTCAATGAAGGATCGCTGCTCTGTTGTTGAGCTATCTCGTCCTTCGAAAAAGAGCTCATAACTCCTCGCTTCTTGTAAAAACGGCTGTTGTTCTGCGCCCTGACAATGGCAAACATCAGCACTGGAACGGCTGGTGGCCTTTCCTCTTTCAAAGGGCCCAATCTGTTTTTCGTCCCGGCTGCTTGTGCTCTCCCAGCACGGATCTGGGTTCAGTGCTGCTCGCACACCAGGCACGTTACCAAGGACGAGATCGTACGTGGGGTTTGCCATGCAAATGGCGTCGACTTCCCTTGTGAAGTAGGACGTGTCAACGTGAATCTTCGCCTCTGGTAACTGCATCGCCGACCCGTCCATAAAGAAGACTCCCTTTGTTTTTCCGGAAAACCTCTTGTCGGGAACGAGGCTGCGCCGAACAATAACGGTGTTGATGCCCGTGTCCCTTAGAACGCGTACAGGTTCCCCGAGTACACACACGCCCTTCAACAACGGGTAGGCCGTCCGCTAGAAATCCAGGTGCCTTGTAGTCCCATCGGCTATGGAAGCCTGAGGTTTCGTCTGCGTTTCTAGAGGAAGCAGTGGAGACCCGGTTTGGATGACCCTGAGAAAACCGTGTGAAGGCGCACGAGACAAAATGTTCCCGGGTGGGTTGGTTTGTTTTTGCACTCTTCAGCGCTGTGCCCTGACTTGCCGCAATTCTTGCATTTTGGTGGGTTCCTAAGAGGGACGTGACAGTCAGGGGCAGTGTGGCCGATGCGGTTGCATAAGTAGCATTTTAGCGACTTGTTTCGGGCATCGCTTCCATCTCTGGGTGTTTCTTCACTGTCATTCCGAAGGTTAGTGATATTTTGGGCCTCCAGGAAGCGGTCGGTATGGTCCGCGAGAGAACTCAGCGTTTTGCAGTCTCGCTTCTTCAGGAATACAATGAGCTTGGCTTGGCAACATCGAAGAAACTGGTCGGAGACGATAAGGTCCCTGAGTCCTTCGAATGTTTTCGGCACACCTGACATCTCGATCCAATGGTCAAAATATCCTGAGCGGCGCAGCCAGCTGTCGTCCAGTCTCACCGTCCATGGCTTGCGCTCCCCTGAACTTCGCCTGGTATCCCTGGGCATTGAAGCGGAAGCGCTGCAATAGAGCCTTTTTGACTGCATGGTAATCCAGCGATTCTTCTGCTGTAAGATGGTCTATGACGGTCAAAGCTTCCCCAGAGAGGCACATGCTGATGACCGTGGCCCATTTCTCAGGTGGCCATTCTTGTGCAGTAGCTACTCGCTCAAAGTGCTGTAGATATGCATGTAGGTCATCGCAGCGCTCGTCGAAGATGGGGAGAAGCTTCTGAGGATTGACTACGGCCCAGGGGGTGTCGTGCCGACCGGTCCAATGCCGTTCTCGTGGGTCCCTGCAGTTGCTGGCGTTTCCCGAAGTCGGAGCTCCAGCAATAGAAGCTCTTTGCGCCTTTCGTCCGCGGCTTTGTGCCGTTCGTCCGCGGCCTTCTGCCGTTCGTCTGCGGCCTTCCGCCGTTCGTCCGCGGCCTTCTGTCGTTCGTCCGCCTCGCGATTGGCTTCCGCTGAGCGACTCGTTCAGCGCGCTGGTTGGCGCGTTCTTTCTCAACCCACTCGCGGAGCTCATGCCCAGATGGGCCGTACTGGACGCCTAGCGCTGTATGCTTCTCGAGGTCCATGGTGGTCTTTCTGTACGGTACGGAAATCGTATCGGTCAGTATGCTAGCTGGATCCTGGCAGGCTCTCCACTTTTGTAATGAATGTTGGGCCGGACCGCGTAGAAAGTCACGAGCCTGGGCTATGCTCTCGCAAATGCACACACCAACTATATTAACCCAACAATGTACAAATCCGGAGTAGACATTGCAGCACACAGACGGACTATACGCGGAAACACGAAGGTATGGATGACGGCGGACTGACGGCGGACAAAGTCATGAATGGAGTCGTATGCTCGCAGACGGCGATAGCCGAGACGAGATGGTCTGGATGTGGCGACTCGCGAGACTCAGTTCCCTGGCTGGCCACGGGGTAGGTTACTCGAGTCGTTGTGGAGGTGTCTCGCTGGACAACCACGTGACCGTGGCCGATGGATAGCGGCGGGACGGAATGGCTTAGACCTGCGCCACGGCGAGGCCTCGCTGCCCGCGCTCCACGCCACCGACAACCGCTCACTCTTGGGCAGGACCCCGGTTTCTGCCGGCGACGTCCAGGGCTGTCGTCGGGCCTACACCGCGACGCACAGAACCTTGGAAGGAAGCGCCGGTGACGGACCTCGGGCCTACACCGCGAGGGCGCCGTCCTGGTGTCGTCTTGCTCGACCGCTTCCGAGCTCCTTCCTCGTCTTCTTCCCTTGCCTCGATGCCGCTTTCTCTTGCGCAAACGTTGCGCCACTGGTACCGGCGGATTGGCCACCACTCTGCACCGGCCCTTCACTACACTGCCATTCTGTTTACTACACACCAGTATATGTGTAACCTCCCCCCCCCTGTTTTCATTCCGGTAAAGCCGATTTACTCGCTGCCGTCTAGGGCTCCTCCTCGCCAGCGTGACCGCGCTTTGACAACTATTTTCCCATCGTTTCCACGTATGCCTTTTTGACACGTTGCGCAGTTGGTTGATAACGACGGTAGTGACGTTATCAGCTGATTGCGACGAGATGCGTCGATATACGTAAAAAGGTATTACACCGCCGCCGTCCCTTAACATGTAGCCACCGCAGTTTCAGCTCAAATTCTACCTCATCAAGCAGCAGCAAAGAGAGAGAGAAAAATTTTATTTCTCAAGCAGAGGCTGATGTGTGGGCGTCGCCCCGTGGAAGGCGTCCCTAGTCCGGGATGTCTTGACTTCGGCTGGCCGTCCGTGCTCGGGTCACCACCTTAAGCTGGATATCCGGGTCCGGGCTGGCCAGGGAAGCCCTCCACTGCTCGAAGGTTGGGTTGGAAAGGGGGGGCAAGTCTGGAGTTCGTTGGCACTCCCATATGATGTGGTAGAGGGTGCCAGGCTGAGGACAGTGCGCAGAGGGAAGGTTGTTGGGTGGGGAAGATGAGGTGGAGGCGGGTGGGATGTGGATAAGTATTCGTTTGGAGCCGCCGCCAAGTTGTAGCGTCCTCTCTGGAGAGGCGCCAGTGTGGTGGTGGGAGACGACGGCGAGTTTGCCGGTAATGCGCGAGAATCTCCGTGTAGCCACTGAGTGGGTGGAGTTGATCGTGAGAGGGTAAACATTGGCCACCGTCGGCAATGGCTCGGTGTATTATATCGCGAGCCGCGGCGTGAGCCGCTTCATTGCCGGGGATGGCGGCGTGTCCAGGAGCCCAGACGATGCGGATGTCAGGGGTCGTTGATGCAGTTTTTGAGGATGTGAAGTGCTGATGAAGAAATTCGGCCAATTTGGTAATTTCGGCAGGCTGTCTGCGAATCGGTGAGGATGGTTACTTGGTCAGGGCGGGAAATGGCGGCCAGGGCAATGGCTATTTCTTCGGCGACATTGATTGAGCTTGTGGTAGTAGTGGCGGCAGTGACGCATTGGCCGGTATGAGTAACTACGCAGGCTACGTGGCCGGCGCGGCCAGGGTAGGGGGTAGCATCTGTATATAGGGCGCTGGGGTCTTCGCCGTATCGCGCAGTCAGGGCTCGAGCACTGGGCAGCCCGGCGGCCAAGGTGGTAGTTGGCGTGCATATTGCGAGGAATTGGGGCCACCCGGATGCCATCTCGCAGGGCTAGAGGAATGCGTTGTTTTTGTTCCCTCGGGGGTATCGGACGGAGTCCTAATGCTGTAAGGACCTGTCGACCAGTGGGAGTCAATTGCAGGCGCCGTAGTTGAGCTGAATGATGGGCTTCTTGCAGCTCTTCCCACGTGTTGTGAACTCCCAAGGCGAGTAGTTTGTGGGTCGCAGTAGCAGTGGGTAGGCCAAGCGCAGTTTTGTACGCTTGGCGAATCATTGTGTTGAGCCGAGCCTTTTCTGTTGTTTTCAGAGCGAGGTACGGGGTCCCGTAGGTAATGCGGCTAATAAGCAAAGCTTGCACTATCTGTAGGGTATCGTGCTCTTTAAGGCCTCGACGGCGATGGGAGATGCGTTGCAGAAGGTGCATCAGTTGCGACAGGGTTTTATGCAGAGGGGAAATTGTGTGCAGTCCAGAGCCGTTTTTGGGTATTGTGAGACCCAACACCACGCAGTTGCGGGACGTTGGGGACTGGCTGCCCTGCAATGGCCAGTTGAGGTTCAGGTATACCTCGAGCAGATTTGTGAGAAGGCTGGGAGTGGAGCGTTAGCAAAGCCGATTTTTCGGGTGCGCACTGGAGGCCTCGTGTCTGGAGGTAGTGAAAGGTAGCAGTAAACGCTTGCTGCAAGGCGTCTTGCTGCTCTCCAATGGAGCCAGTAGGCGTCCAGACGGTAAGATCATCCGCATATAGTGCGTGTTTAATGTGGGGAATTGACTGCAATTTCGGTGGGAGGTCCTTCATGGCGATGTTAAATAACAGTGGCGAGATGACTGACCCTTGCGGAGTACCTTTCGCTTGAATCGTGAAAGCGGACGATCGAAGATATCCAATACCAATCGTCGCAGTACGGTCCGTTAAGAAGGCCTTAACATAGTCATACATGCGCTGTCCACATCCGAGGGATGCGAGTCCTGCAAGTATTGCCGAGTGTGAAACGTTGTCGAATGCACCCTTGATGTCCAGAGTGAGTATGCAGCGCTTGTGGGATGATGTGAGGCGATCAATAATGTCCGACTTAAGTTGGATTAAAATATCTTGCGTGGACAGATGGGGTCGAAAGCCAAACATGGTCATTGGGAAGAGATCATTATCCTCGATGTGTGCTACCAAGCGGTTATGCACTAAATGTTCGTACAGTTTCCCAGCACACGATGTCAGTGAAATGGGGCGAAGGTTTCCTGGAGTCAATGGTTTCTTAGGCTTTGGGATAAGAGTAATATCCGCGTGCCGCCAGAGTTGTGGTAGAGTACCCGCATTCCATTGTTTGTTGATATACTCTAATAAAGCTTCAAGGGCGGCTGTATCGAGATTGCGCAAGTATTTGTTCTGGATGCGGTCCTTACCCGGTGTGGTATTGCGGGTGAGGTTCCGCACTACTGCCTCAATTTCTGGAAGGGTGAAGGGCGCATCGAGGTCAGCGTTTGGGAGGCCAGTGTAAGGAGCATGGGGCAGGGACGAGTCCCCGTCTGGTCGTGCCCATGGTTTCCTTAGCTCCTCTAGAAGTTCTTGTTCCGTGCCGGGATAGTTTTGTATGAGGCGGCGCAGTTGTTGGGCCACTGCAGTTTTGGTTTCATTGTTGCCCATTAGGGATCTTAGGAGATGCCAAGTTCGCCGCGTGCCTAGCGTTCCTTGGAGCTTTGTACAAAATTGAGCCCAATTTTGCTGGCTAAGATGCTGGGCATAATCCGCAGCCTCCTTGGTTAACTTAGCAATACGAATGCGGAGTCGCCGATTGGTCCTTCGAGTTTTCCATCTCTTGATTAGACCACGGCGGGCAGCCCAAAGATGATCGAGGTGAGCATCTACCACCGGGGTGTCAGGAGTCAGCGGGATTTCCTTTGTACACTTCCGTGCTGTGTCCAGGATGGCAGCTGACCATTCTTCGATGTCATTAATAGATTGGGCAGGAGTGTCATGACGAAATTGTGTCCAATCCGTTAAGCGTGCAGTGCCAAGACGAGCTTTTGTAGCTTTTGCGTGAGGCAGCTGCAGGCTGATTATGTGGTGATCACTCCCTAATGTGTCTGGGAGGCACGTCCAAATTGGGTCTGTAACATTATAAGTCATAGTCAAGTCCGGGGAAGAGTCACGAGATACGCTGTTGCCAATACGGGTGATTGTGCCGGGAGAATTGCATAGGTGCAGGTTGTTTTGCCGTATGGCTTCGTAAACCTGCGTGCCCTTCTTGCTGTCCTTGGGGTAACCCCAGGTAGTGTGGTGGGCATTAAAATCTCCTACAATTACCAGCGCATGGTCTTTGGTGCGTTGCCGCACGATGCGAATGAGTGGGAGTAACGTGGGGAGCAGTTGAGAGGGAGGACTGTAGATGTTCAGAACAAAAGTGCTTTTAAGCTGGCGAGTGCCCGGGAGGAGTTCCACGAACACATAGTCTAAATCAGTGGGAAGGGTGTGAATTTGGGCAGGCTGGTGCGATTGCACTAATATGGCCGTTCGACAGGCAGAGCCGGAGACAAATGTGGAGTATCCTTGCAGGCGGGGGTTTTCCGTGTCCGTTTCTTGAAGCGCAATGAGAGTGGGAGGGTTGGGTAGAACATATTGATTGAGTACATGCTGCTTGTTGCGATATGATCTGCAGTTCCATTGCCAGAGAGAAAGATGCGAGGGAGTGTGGCACTTACTGCGGTGGGTGTTCTTGGGAGAAGTGCTCATCGTCAGATTCGTCCATTGCTGTGGAGCTGGCTGATGGTGCTTGGTGCTTCCGCGGGATGCGGCGTTTCGGCTCTGGTGAGGCTGGGAGATCTGACTGGCTTTCAAGGGCAGCTATGCGTTCCGAGAGGGCTTGGCCGATATCACGGATAAGGCTTTCAAGGCGAGCGATGTCCGGCGATGTGAAGGGGTTTTGGGGGTGGCGTAGGGTTGGCAGAAGGGGCGGCTGGTGGAGGGGTAGTTTGGGGGGTGGATGCGGTTTTGCTGAGTAGTTCTTCTAAACGCTTTTCAAGGTTGGCGGTGCGTTCTGCCTGGGCTGTCAACAGTTGCCTGAGCTGGGCATTTTCTTCTCGAAGTGCGGTGATCGTGGCTTGGCTGTCGAGGTCGGGCTGCGTAAGAGGGGGTAAGGGTGGAAAGTCAGTTGGTGGGGTTTGGTGCTGGCTAGCAACATGGCTCCATGGCTTCGCTAGTGGTGGTGGTGGAGGGGGCGAAGCGGCGGCGACTGTATTTGAGGGGGTGGATCGCGGTTGGGTGATACGTGTGCTGGATGGGAGTTTGGCAAGTCGTTCACGCACTCGTAAGGGGGGGTGGAGGAGGCTTGAGTTTCTTTCGACACTCCTTGCTTGCCGTTGCGTGTTCCAGGCCACACAATTTGCATTTCGGAACGCATTGGTGATTGTCGCTCGGATCGCGTTCGTGACACTGGGGACAGATGCGGACGTCAGGGTTTGGGCATACGTCACGGCGGTGACCCACATCCCCGCAGATCGCGCAGCACTGTATAGAGTGGCGGTATGGCCGACATCTGGTTTGCAGACCATAAAGATTGACGTAGAAAGGGATGTGTGGCCCTTCGAAGGTGAGCACTGCTGTCGTAGACGAGCCAAGCACTCGGGCATGGATGATTCTGTGACGTGGGGAGGCGATGATGTCAGGTAGCTGCTGCGTAGTTGTGCCTGGGTCCAGGCCAGTGATTACACCACGAACAGTGCCAGGGAAAGGCTTCAAGTACGGCGCGAGCGCATAAGTAGCAGTGCCTAGTTGAATGTTGGTAACCTCGCTAAGGGCGGCCGCGCAGGCAGGCGTAGGGGTGCTAGCCACCATAAGGTTTTGTGTGGCCTGGACTTGTAGCGTGACTTGCTGGTAAAAGATGTTTTGCGGGATGTTGCTAGCCTGTTGAAGCCCGTGGGTTAGTTGCCGATCGCTCCATGTGGCAAGTCTCAGGCCATCGCGAGGACGATAGACGACTTTATAGTCTGTTTCGGGTAGTCGGGGAGCAGAAACCTTGCGAGGGAGTGCCAGTGGCTCACTTACTTGGTGCACAGGGGAGTTGGAGGCAAGCAACGGTGGCTGGGGCTGTGTGGCTTCGACGCAGCGTTGCCTGAGCATAGTTTTCCATGGTCCGGGATGATAGATTGTCCTACCGCTGTTTTCGTCATAGTCCATTGCGTTTGCGCACGGTGCTGGCGGGTCGGTGAGCGAAGATGGATCGGCGGCCGCCATAGCGGCAGCGGCGTTAGGCTTACCGCGCCAGGCGGTGTAGTCCGGGGTTTTAGGCCAGTACTTGGGCACTCCTTGGTCAACGACAAAGATTCTGGTGTCTTTCGATGCGCGAAGTTCTTAGCTGCACATTGATGACAGTTTTTGCTTGGTTTCCACAGAAAACCCGCACTTAACAACCATTAAAGCAGAGACAGATGATCGAAGGGGGCTCAGCGGTAGATCTTCGTCTTCTTCTCAGCAGCAGGAAAACTTTTCCGGCTGAAGAGCGACTTTCCCAGTTGGAATGCCGGCGTGAGCTCATAACTCCTCTTCAGTTGGGAAGGCCTTCCCTTGCAACAGCACGGGATACAGTTTACGTGTTCACGGTTTGGGAGTGGTAGAATGGAGCGCGAACGCACAGCTATCAAGCCGCTACGATGAATTGCCGGTTGGGGCCGTGGGTGATGTAAACGCGTAAGTCTCACATCTCAATCTGACGTGTCCGGTGTCCTTGTTAATCGAGTGGAACGGGTTTGGGTGTATGTGTTACACATAAAGTTAGGATGCCTGGGAAGAGGAAGGGAAACAACAGCCGCATGACTGTACGCGAGAAAATAGCTCAAAGGCTTCCAGTGTTGAAATCGTTATGGAACGGACGAATTGAGTTCGCTTAGAGGAAGTACACCGGGAATTCAAGAAAGGTCGGGCCGAAGAGAAGCGCGAAGGGGCACAAAAACAACGGAAAGCTGCTGCCACCGCCGTTACCGCTTTACGTGCGACCTTGCCGAGTAGTGGAGAATCCCTTCCGGATGAACACCAACTTGTCCGTTTAAAAACGGCGGTGTAAGCCAATATCACATGTTCAGATTAACGGCTTTCAGAAGGGAATTTTCCACCTTTTTCACTTCTAAGCACGCGCACATGGCCGGTTGGCGGTGTACGTGTGCATATGAGGTATATGCGGCTTGTAGTGGAGAATAGGGAAGGGTGAGGGGGGCGTGCATGCGCAGCTATCGGTTTCACGCCCGTAGTAATGAATGATATGTCCGCTGTGCAGCCAGGAGGTATACACGCGGACGTCAAATGAAGAAGGGCTTGCGTTCGGGCTAGTTGGTATTCCATAACGTTCATCTTAAGCGCAGAAAAATACACGGACACAGAAGACAAGGACAAGCGCTACTTCCTACTGAATTTTATTCAATCAGGATGAAATATATAGCAGCAATATAGCAAGAGATAGAGAAAAGGTTACGATTATACACAGATTAAAATAACGAAACTCTAGTGACCTTGGTGACTGAGAGTATTGGGATTGTGTGTTGCGCTAAGTAATATGTTTAAGACACGGGAGCGACACAGACAGCTGCATGTTTGTCCGCGAGAAGAAAGGTTGGGTTCTTCGAAGGTTCATTCAGCTAATTAGCTAGGCAGTGTGCTTCATCGGAAATCACAAATAAGCGTGGTTTCTTTCGTGCACTCCTTGGACTGCGTCCAGCTCCGCGGGTCATTCTTGCGTGGTAGGAAACTTAATGGTTGGCAAGAACACAAAATTCTTTATTGAAATTACTTTTCCTTTCTGCGCCCTTCATGTTAATTTGGCGCCTTGGACACATGCAATCCAACGGTGACAAACTCGCCCCTCACATGTTCTCCTTGCTCAAGGCTGCCCGAATGAAGCTAAAACTTTGCCAATCGTAAGCTTCGCAATTGGCAGGCTGGATGCGCACCATTGAACGCTCTGCGGAGCAGCGCAGCAGTGAGCACCTGTGCTGTTTGGTTGGTCCATGGGGCGTTGACAGCATGGTATCCCGCTGGTGGCAGAGAAGTGATGTAACGCCAAGTTTGAATTTAAAAATACTTCCTCGATAGGATTAAATAGGGGCTGTAAAGGGGCAGTCGCTTCAACAATGCCTGGAGCTGGCGAGTGTCGCCTGCTCAGCTCGGCTGTGGGCTGGGACGTTGTCAAACACGAAGACAGCCTCGTGGTCTGGCTGCGTATCCTGCACATGGGTCGATACTTCGGAGCGGAAGTCGTTGAACACAACCCAGGTCACTTTGTCCACCGTGTTCCAGTGGAGGACACCACGAGCCGACATGCACGCCATAATGTTCAGATTTTCCCCTTGCAGTCGTAGTGTGAACTGCTAGGGCTTCCTTTTTCGCGCATACAAAGTTGAGACAGCACCATATGTTGCAATTGGTTTCGTCAAGGTAATACCACCTTACTTGCTGCCCATCGGTTCGCAGCCACTGGGCATATTTTTTCCGGTTCTCCTTGACGTCTGTGCGGTTGCGGTCCATTGTTTGCGACGTCACCATTTTGATGTTGTAGTTATGTGCATCGACAAGTCGGTCGATGCTGCTGGTGCTAATTCTCAGCCAAGGCTAGGCCTGTTGCGGATCGGACACCTCGTTGCGGGTGCGCCGCCAGGAAACGAAGCCGTGGGACCCCTGAACGAATGACCCTTTTAATGGCGATGACTAGGTTACAATGATAATGATAGTAATGCACGCTCCGCTCGAGCGCTGGGTCTCTTCTTCTTCGTCGCCCGCTAGTCTCCAACATCCTCCGAGGCCTCAAGTGTGGCGGGATCCAGTTCTAGAAGACGTAGCTTCTGGGGGATAGACAGGACCCACAGGACCCGTACCCACCGGACGTGCGCGAATGCGTGGGCTCTGCGGAGCCCCAACAACAGAGGAGGGCCATCCAGCGGCTCGAGGCGGCTCTGGCTCTGCAAAGGCGAAAGGGGGCCCCGCGCCCGCCCGTCCCTCCCGGCACTCCGCCCTCCCATGCGGGAGGTGGGGGTCGGGGGCCGACGGTGGCGGCCGGGAGCGCTCCGAGTAGCTCGAGCGGACGCCGAGACCAACCGCCTCGGGGTCTAAGCCCGACGCCCTAGGACTTTTGCGACTTAGGGTGATTAGATAGAGGGGACGCGACCGAGCCCTGCGTGGCCGGGAATCGTGTCCTTTGCACGCCGGATGCCTGAATAAAGTTCCATCTCTCTCTCTCTTCTGTACTGGCCTCTTGATGAGCTTGCCTCCTGGCAACCGCACTGAACAGGCTCGAACCAATCCGTCAGTGCCTGGGTACACTTCTTGAACCCGGGCTATGTGGCCCAGAATAACTTGGGCGTCTAGGAACGTCCACCAGCACAATTGTCGCCGACCTTTAAATTTGTTGAGCGATGCGTGGGCGAGCGATGCGCTGATGGTAGCCGCAACAATATTCATGTTTCCATCGCTTCCAAAAATCTTCCATCATTTTCTGTCGATGTTGAAAGCGCCGGCGACAGTCAGTTCTATCGTGCGTACTCATCTCGTTCGACTTCGTCATTGCTTCAGGTAACGTAGTTAGTGGCTGACCAACTAAGAAGTGTGCTGGCGTGATGGCTACAGGATTGCTTGCGTCATTTCTCACTGTATGTGGAGTGGCCGTGAATTAATTACCGCTTCAATCTCGGTCAGAATGGTTTGAAAGTTCTTCCGAGCAGAGGGCAGCTTCGCCCTAAAACCTTGCGGAGTGTTGTTTTCACGGTTCCGACTAACCGTTCCCACCAGCCCTCCCCACCATGGGGCCGCTTCAACTATGAACTTCCAACTAATACTCTGATTCGCAATGAAATCCTTGAAGTCGTCTTGTTTCATCACTTTCCACAGTCTTTGTAGCTCCCGAGACGTTCTCTTGAAGGTTAGGGCATTATCGGAATAATTGTGCTTGGGAGCCCCTTCTCGCAATTGAAGCGCCGAAAAGCCAACAGGAATGCAGGTGAGGACATATCCGAGACCAGTTCCAAGTGCAATGCTCTTGTTACGGCACACGTGAAAGTACGATGTACACCTTTCTGTCAGAGCCCTCTGACGACCCTCGCATACAATGGTCCGGCGAAATCAAGTCCTGTAGTGTCCAATGGTTTCGCCTTCTCCACCCTGCAGGTGGGAAGGGGTGGATGACGGCGACACGATGGGTTTAATGCGAAACCGGGCGCATATCACGCATCGATTGATTACTTTCTTTGCCGCTTGTCGTGCTCTTGGGACCCAAAATCGCTCTCGTACGCTGTTTATAATTGCCGGTCACTCCTCCGTGCATCACTCGACGATGGGCATCCGCAAACATAAGTTCGGTGAAGCGATGTCTACTTGGAAGTAGCATCGGATGCTTCACCGCCCCGGCTGTCGGTGAGGTTTGTAGCCTTCCCCCGACGCGGAGAATACCATGCTCATTCAAAAAATGGTGTGTAGTTGGGCTATCCATGACCTTACTCGCCCAAAGGCGAACCTTGAACTTGACCTTCTTGTTGCCAACCTCTTCCTTTGGGAAACGATTCCGTTTGAACATGGTGGAATCCAGTATCTCTCGGCTGCCATATTTCTTCTGCAGAGAGGACTCCAGCTTTGCTTCGTCTGGCATTTAACGTTGGAAGAAAAGCGTAATAACCCATGGCAGTAACCCGGAGAAGTTTGCGCAGCGCGCCAAACCTGGCGGGTCCATAAGTGGGGCTAAATGCACTGAGCTCCCGCAGCGTGAAGTGTTGTAGGGGTTGCGGCTTTCCATGAAAGAGGTTTTGTTGCTTTGGGCTGTAGATGCCTGATGTCCGGCCATTCCGATGAGGTCTTGCTCAGCCAAGCCTGAGTCCCTGCCACCAGTTCACGTCGGTAGCCAGTGCTTCTAAGGAGACCCCTCGGGTCAAGTACATCTGCAGGTTGGTTCCGCCTGGACAATGTCGCCAGCTACAGCCTGATGTGTTGGGCAAGATTTCCTTGACACGGTTTTCACAAAGACGTCTAAGGTAGAAGTTGCTCGATGTAACCAGCCAAGCAACTATGGTCGAGTCCGTCCATATGAAATGTTGCGTTCTTGTCATTAGGTCGCTCGAGGATTCTGCTAGATACTTTAACGACCGGCTTCCTGTCAATGCGCCCATTAGCTCTAGTCGTGGCAATGACAGAGCTTTCAGAGGGGGCTATCCTTGACTTGGCTACTATTAGACCACTAGTCACTTTGCCACTTGCCATCTTCTACCCGAAGATACGCACAAGCTCCGTAAGCTTTCAGGCTCGCATCGACGAAACATGTAGCTGCATGTCACGTGGTTCCGTAACTCTGGGCTTGATGCTTTCGGGTTAACTGGATCTTTGGCATATGTATCAATTCGTTTCTCCAGTCACGCACTTATCTGCAATATCAACAGGAAGCTCTTCGTCCCAGTCCACCTTCATAAGCCATAACTGCCGAAACAAGAAGTTTTCCTAGGACTACATACGGGGCGAGAAACCCTAACGGATCGTAGACCCGCGATACGGTCTGAAGCACAAATCGCTTAGTTCCTTTGCTTTTTTTCCAAGAAAGTAAAATGTTCTCCGGGTTTGTAGATGAAGGTGCTGTTTCCTTTGACCAACCCAATCCCAGAACTTTAGACTGGGATCACAGCTCTGTCCATGCTTAGGGAGGCATGAGAGCCGTTGGAATCGAACACCTTCTCTAGTTGCCTGCAGCTTGTACTCCATTTCGTAAAGGCATTCCAGCGTCGTCCATCAGCCCTCTTGTGCGCATGTAAAGAGTAGCCGCTGTTTCCAAGTCATCGGCGCCGAACAGGAGGTCGTCTACGTAGAATGACTTCAGAAGCAGTTGTGCTAGGTTCTTTTTGTCAGGATCAACTTGCGTCTTCAAGTGATGTTGTATAGTAGCCGTGAGCATGAATGAACTAGCTGTAGATCCAAAAGGAACTCTCGTCATCCGCCAAACCTCTACGGCATTTTCGTCATAAGGAACAGCAGGTGTTTCCTTGAACCACAAAAATATGAACAGGTTCCGGTCCTCTTTTCGGATCTCTACTCTCCAGGAACGCCTTCTCGATGTCTGCTGTCATCAGTATTAAGTACCATCTGAAGCGAAGGAGAACTTCAAGTAGATCCGGGTTCAGGTTCGGGCCGGTTTCCAGACAGCCGTTCAACGATCTCTCTCCTTTGGCGGGGGAAGACGCATCGAACACTACCCGTAGCTTCGTTGTGAGTGAGTCCTCGCGGATGACTTCTCTATGTGGCATGTAGTAGGTATGCCCGTCTACCAATTCCTTGTGAAGTACAACTTCAGCATGGCCGGAGACAATGTACTGACGAATCGCAGAATCATATCTCTCGAGCAGTCCTTCGGTCTTTGAGATGCGTCGCATCAGATTTCGTAAACGGTTTAGTGCGATGCCGTATTATCTTGCAGCAGCTTGATATCCGGTTCCTTACAAGGCACGGCTACCTGATACCGAGTCCCAATCTTGGTGATTTTTTCATTGAAAACAGACAATGTGTCTGCTCTGCCACAAGCTTCTTCATCTGGCGCTACGCCCATTGCGTCGAGCGACCAAAAGGACTCCAGAACGTCATGCTCCACTCCTTTAGCTTCTGCTTGCACGCGCATAACACAGACCATGACCTCGGATGTTCCATCCACGAAGCTTGTATTCCTAGCAGGACCTTGTAACGTCCATCCAAGAGTGGTCTTATCGCGACCAATCCTTGCACATCCGTGCTGCGTATTATATCGCCGCTCACAAATTTCCATAGTTGGTCCGATCCTATCAGTAGACTGATGCCTCTCTCTGCACATCCTCGAGGCACAGCCAGTTGGTCTGCCAGGACGTAGCTTTGCCTCCGCAACTGATCTGCGAAAACGGATTCCATGTCAGTAGCAGGGATATCGTGGCAGATTGTCGGCATTGCTATTGCCTCGATGGTGTACTCGCTGGCATCAAACTGGCTACGTATGCAAAGCTGGACTACCTTGCACTTTCTAACACGAGAAGGTGCATCGGACGCGAAAGTGTTAACGGCGATGCGTGTCTCTCTTACGACTTTCAATCCCAATCTCGCTACGAGATCTTTCTTTGACGAAAGTACGTTGACTGCCTCCGTCGAAAATGCCTCTGACATAGGACGCCTCGTTGGTCCCGACGATCCAGCAACGGAAAGTCTGTAAGTGCACGTCCTCGTCAAGTTGGCAGCTTGTGACGGCAGTCGAAGGCGCACCGTTTTCTTTCACTGGCCTTGTAGCAGCCAGAGCTTTTCATGTCCAGCTTGTCGCTCCGCCTCGCTTGGAAATTGGGATCGCACATAGTCGAAGCATGCCTGCCTTTGCATGTCTCACATACCAACTTCCGCCGGCACTCGTTTGCACGATGGCCCGTCATAAAGCATCGGTAGCACCGCCTAGCGCTATATAGTCGTTTCTTTTTCTCTGCGACTGTTAATGAAGCACTGCACGCCTCAGTCGCATGTTTCTTAGACCGGCAGAAGAAACACGCACTGGGGTTTTTCTTCGCTTCTTGCGATGCATGCAGGACTGATGACGAGGGCACGTGCTTCTTGCGGTAACCGCGGCTGTTGGAGGAGGACGTCGGTGGAACACTGTGTTCCCTTGCCTTCAAGCTCTATCCGTACGTATCTCAAGAGCTGCTCTAGCTTCTGGCATGACGTTGTGGCACTGGTTGCCTCTACTGGAAGCAGAAGGCAACCGCTCCCTGCGTACTCACCTTGAAGACGTCCATGGCGGTGGAATGCCAAGACGATCTCCTTCGGGCAGCGCCTCCAGCAAAACGTCGTACAGCATTGCCGAGAAGCTGCTTGTGGGTACGTCCAGTACGTTTAGGCATCGGACATTCAGCTGAACACAGTCATAAAGCCTGCGCAGTTCCTTGTCCTCCGACTGAGACGTCACGGGCTGTAGCTCGCGGAGGTTTCGGAAATGCCGCTGTATGATACGGCTCTTGTCGCCGAAACCTGTCCTTCAGCAGCTGAACGGCACTCTCATAACAGGCCTCCGTTGTTGGCAGCCCGGCGATGGCAGCTGCTGCTTCACCCGACAAGTAGTTTCTGAGGTAATGAAACTTATCGGTAGCGGTGAGAGCCGGTTGGTGTGGACTGCGGCCGTTGAATTGCTCCCAAAAACGACGTCAGCTACACACGTCTCCATGAAAGGGCTGGATGGTGAGCATGGGCAGGACGGGGTCCAGAGATCTGAGATGGAACCGTCGTTGGGGCCTGTGGCGTGCTAACCGCAGCCGAGGGGGCAGGTTGCGCCGCGTAGCTGACGACCGAGTTCCTCGAGCCGTACGTAAGGCGAGTCAGAGCCTCGAGCGCGTCTGGTCGTAGTAACGGCCGCCGACTTGTACTCCCTTTCCAGCTCCTCGACAGGAACCGTGTCCTCGACCTGGCGTCGATCTTGCTGAGCTCCTCGCGGCTAGCCACGACTTGTCCCAACACCTTCCGGAGCGCGAGACCGGTCGGAGCAGCCGCTCTCTATGAGTGCTGTCGCCTCTTCGAAATTTCGTCGCTTGGGCTCGCCTGCAGCGCGTTTCGCCTTCAGCCGGTCCATCGTTCAGCGAAAAAGTCCGGCTTACTCCGCTTGGTAGGCAGCCCGGGCCGCGCGTTTGTCTCCCTGGGTGCGGTTCCGAGAAGGACGAAGCTTGCTTGGGCGACCGTTTTCTAGAAGAAACTCGTCGTCGCCGTCGCTCGCTGTCCACGTCGGTGGGAGCCGCTCGTTTTCCCTTGGGATTCGGCACCAAATGTTGCGGATCGGACACCTCATTGCGGGTGCGCCGCCAGGAAACGAAGCCGTGCGACCCCTGAACGAATGACCCTTTTAATGGCGATGACTAGATTACAATGATAATGATAGTAATGCACGCAAATGTTGCGGATCGGAGGACACCTCGTTGCGGGTGCGCCGCCAGGAAACGAAGCCGTGGGACCCCTGAACGAATGACCCTTTTAATGGCGATGAATAGGTTACAATGATAATGATAGTAATGCACGCTCCGCTCGAGCGCTGGGTCTCTTCTTCTTCGTCGCCCGCTAGTCTCCAACAAGGCCTCTTGGACGGCTTCTTGAATTTGATTGAGTGTGAAGGTAGGTTTTCTATCCACAATGTCCTTCACCACCGCCACAACGTCAATTCCAAACTTCGGGGTAGAGCCACCTTTCTTCTTCGGCGTTCCTCGGTCGGTCGCTACAACAGATCTGGCAGTCTTGAGGTTGATTCTGAGGGCCTGGGCTATCTTGTTTATATCTCCACCTCGTCGAGCGGCATCTACAATACGCGACCGGTCTACTTCGGAGGCATTTGCTCTTTTGGCTGGTGGCGCGCCAACAGGCATAAATGGGGGTCCCGCTTTTTTAGCCTGTCCGGCGCACTAATGGTTGCAGAGCTTTGTTCCGCGATAACGTTTGGCCCTCAAATGATGCAGCCAATAACGCTCTACGATGAACGGTCAACACACAGCACTGGCGGGCAGGCGACTGAGCAAGCGCAAACACCACACAGCGGAGGGTACTTCTGCTGTTACGAGCCACGAAAATTATTATCGTCTGCTTGCTGTCTGCGCGCACACTTTTATTGGAAAACCCAGTTCAAAAGTTTTCTGTTTGAAATAATAGAAATTGTTATCCTGAGCGGTTATTGCGGACATTTTCTCGAGGAAATTTGCCCTCAACAGCAAACTGTTTGACTAAAGAATATTTTTTTGTCCCAGCACCTAACATGTCTCCTTGTTTTGAGCCACGCCTCTTTATATAGTGTCAGAAAAGCATGCCACGTGCTACTACTTACCAAAGTCAGCCTCGCGGGTTGCGTTAAATAAACACAGGTGAATTCGGCATTGTTACAAATCAAACAAATTCATTCTTTATCATTGTACACAGAGGTAGTTAGATGTAGATAGAGGTACATAGAGGTGTTGCAGTTAAAGGCACATCGTGTTTGGCAAGAAAAATGAAGAAATTCTACTCATCGCCACCAACTACCGGGAGGCTCGGGGGCCCGATCCCTTCCGGAAAAGCAGCGCCAACGCGGCGAAGCTCGTTCCTGCCGTCCTCCCCCCAACTCCAAAGTGCCATATCTCGATTCTGTTACCTAAATGATTGAAGCAGCATTAGAGTTGCCTCTACTTTTTTAGATGCAAAGCATCTTATGGTCCGGGCTATGTCCCTCCCTTGTCGTTGTCGTTGTTGCGCCGTCCACACCCCCACTGCACATGCTCGGCTTGCTCAACGCCCGGTGGTGTCTTACCTTTCTATTGCTTCTGGAGCGACATTGTTGCCGGTGTCTTCCTGGGGCGTCACGAGACGAGCACGCTTCCCCTTTAAGGGCTCCTGGAACGACAGTGTTGCCGGTGTGTTCCTGGGCCGGCACGAGATGAGCACGCTTCACGCGCCTTCGATGTTTCATCGTCGTCGCCAGTGGCGTGCGTCAACGAGCCTCGGCGGGCCATGATTACAAGCAGCCCACAACCATCAGGGGGACGTGCATCAACCTCATCTTTAGCAACTTATGGTTCATCCACTACAACAGGCCTTAACTTTACATTTCACAGACCATAAGGCGGTCACAATCAAAGCGGAACGCCAACCACAGCTCGACGTCACCAAAGTTGAACATGATCATGCTAATGCCTAAATAAAGACAAACTCATACCACAACAACATCTCTCTATCTCTCTCTCTCTCTTATTGCCTCTCCACTCTAACACCCCCCCCCCTCCTCTCCAGTAAAATTACACAATCTTTTCGTAAGGAAACCCTGAGTAGTATGCGAAACAGCCATGGGGTCAACGCAATTTCTCATTTCGTAGTTCCGACCAGTGAAAAGTGTGGTAGTTACCATGGAAATCATACGGTAAATATAACGGTAGCTACGTACCTCAACCTCACAGAAACGATGAACTGAAAACAAATGGGCGCTTGAATCGACCCCATGCCTGCTTCGCATACTACTCAGGATTCCGCTGCGGGAAGATGGTTATTTTTACTTGAAATTTTATTGTAGCGAAAAGCTTATCGAATCATTGTTAGGGCAGTTGTCCGTGGCTTTTATCCACGTATTCCATTTACATGTGACCCCAGCAAAGCAGGCGCTGTATATTCGACATTGGTACTTGTCTAATCCGTATTTTTCTTTTCATTTTCTCAACTTTTGACTGCGACCGCTCTCTACTCACAAAATACATATAAAGGCACATACAGGAGTAACCATTTTATATTTTTAGAGAAAAACGTACCCTCATTTTTTTAGTGTTGCGAATAGCCTACGGTCAGCGAATGAATCTATTGGTGTATGTTCACCTCCATTTTAGATTTATTTGCGCGTTTTCTTAAGCCTGAAGAAAAGCAGCAGTCCTCGGTGAACGCCTTGGCATGTCTTTATCCCTGGCGCCTCAAATGCTAGTGTTCTGCGTAATACTATTGCTACTTTGTACAGTGAGCAATTTTGACAACTCAAGGATGAATAAGCTGATGTAATAATTTACATTTGATAAAGGTTGAGACATCGTCGCTTGCATACAGAGGGCAGCAATAAAAATATGCAGTAAACCAAATCCCTTGCAACAAATGGTCAACTATAGCAAAGGGGAAATGTGGTACGTAATTTATTAGCTTCAAATAGACGCACATTTCGTGCTCAAAAAAAGAAGAAAAACATGCCCGCCGGGCGGTACCCGAACCCACGACCTCCACAATATGTGTCTGGTGCGATGATTACTAAGATACCAGCGGGGCTGCTCTTCCCGCCACTTTCTCGGGTATCTTCGTTAAGGTATTAGTTTCCTGTGGGTGGGGGTGGTAGCCAGCGCGACTCGGAGGAGGAGGAGGAGGAGGAAAAACTTTTATTGTTGCCCGGTAAGGGGTTGGGAGTAGGAGAGGTGGGAGTCCCCGCCCATTCCCCCTCAGCCATCAGCCAGGAGTCCTTGGTCCCTGGCGGCGGCTTCGGCCATCCGGACTACTTGTAGCTGGATGTCAGCTTCCGAGCTGAGCAAGGCTGCCTCCCACTGCTCGGGTGTGTTTATAATGAGTGTTCTCTGATCACTTTTATCTATTTTGGAGCAGGACCAGATGATGTGTTTTAAATCCGCTCTCTGCTTGCAGTGTTTGCACTTGTCGTCTTGTATGCCTGGATAGTAATAGCTGTGTAAGACTGGGTTTGCGTACATACCAGTTTGAATTCGTCTCCAAGCTGTGGCCTGCTGCTTGTTGAGGGTTTTATGCGCTTCCGGGTAATAAAGCCTGCCTTTTCTGTAATGATCAAGTATTTCGCTATAGGTTACCATGCGATCCCTGTCTGCTCTGCGGAAAGTGAGTGGCTCGGTGGTTTCATTGGTGCTAGCCTGGTCGGCGAGTCCTCGGGCTAGCTGGTGAGCATTCTCATTTCCGGGTAGACCAGAGTGCGCTGGGGCCCAAACTAGTTGAATGTTTCTGATGTTGGTAGTGCCGTTGCTATTGAGTATTTTTAGTGCTATGTTAGAAATGCGCCCTTTTGCGAAATTACGTATCGCCGTCTTGGAGTCACTGACTATGACCTTAGCCTGGGTCGAGGCGATGGCCAAGGATATGGCTGCTTCTTCTCCAATCTCTGTCGTGGTGGTAAGCACTGTTCCTGAGGTCAGGAGTTGTCCCTTTTGATTCACAACCACTACTGTCATGGCTGCCTGATCAGCGTAATCTGCAGCGTCTACATAGACGATCTCGTGAAGGTTTTCGAAGCGTTTATGGAGGGCTTTGGCTCTTTCCATTCTTCTTTCTTGGTTGTGAATTGGGTGCATGTTACGGGGTAGCGGAGGTACATAGATTTGTGTCCGGATTTCAGGTTTTATTTCTTTCTTGGCTACGTGTTGTGCGTCGTATCCGATGTTGAGTTTTCTTAGTATTTGTCTTCCTGTGTTGCTCTTGGTAAGTCGTTCAAGCTGCGATGTCTGCTGGGCCTCTATTAACTCGCTTAGTGTGTTATGTAGACCGAGTGCGTCGAATTTATTATTGGGTGTCGTAATGGGGATACCCAAGGCTTGCTTGTAAACTTTACGAATCATGTTATTGATCTTGGTCTTTTCATCCGTCTTTAGTGATAAGAAAGGTGTGGCGTATGCCAATCTGGAGAGGATGAAGGTTTGTATTAGCCTGATCAAGTTTGATTCTTGGAGTCCCTGGTGTCTGTTTGCTACCCGTGATATCAGTCTTGTTGTCTGAAGCACACTGTTTTCGAGTGTCTTGATGGCTTCCGTATTGTAGCCGTTATCTTGAATCTTGAGTCCCAGCACCTTGATCACGGAGACTGCTGGTATAGGCTTGCCGTGTGTTCTGAGCTCTATCTGTGGAGTCTTGTGAGCTTTTAGTCTACTCCTGCCTGACATGTAGAGCAAGAGCTCCGATTTCTCTGGCGAACATCCTAGTCCTCTAGGTTCTACATATGATTCTACCACATCGATGGCTGTCTGTAAGGTTTCTTGGATATGACCATCACTGCCGCCAGTTACCCAGAGTGTGAGGTCGTCCGCATAGATGGTATGGTGTAGGCCTTCGATCTTATTCAATTCTTGCGGTAGTCCTATCATAGCGATGTTGAATAGGAAGGGAGAGAGTACGGATCCTTGCGGTGTGCCTCCAATTCAAATTCTTTTGATTCTATGCTTCCGACTCGTAGTTTTGCCGTTCTGTCTGTTAGGAAGTTTGCTACATAGTTGTAAGTTCTGTTGCCGAATCCCAGCTTTTCCATGTTTTGTAAAATGGCCTTGTGTCGAACTTGATCGAAAGCTTTGGTTAGGTCCAGTCCTAGGATGGCTCTGGTGTCTTTGGGTGAGCTGCCCTCTCCATCTATAACTTGATGTTTAAGTTGTAGCAGTACGTCCTGTGTTGACAGGTTGGCTCTAAATCCTATCATAGTATGAGGATACAAGTCTTTGTCCTCCATATATCTATTCAGCCTTTTCAGGATAACATGTTCTAACAGTTTGCCCAGGCATGAGGTGAGTGATATTGGTCTCAAATTCTCGAGTGATAGTTTTTTTCCTGGCTTTGGTATCATGACGATATTGGCACTTTTCCATGATTTGGGTATGCACCCTGTCTCCCATACTTGATTCATATATTGGGTTAATGCTTCAACAGAGTCGTTATCCAGGTTCCTTATTATTTTGTTAGTTATGCCGTCAGGTCCAGGTGCAGATCTTGTCTTGAGATCTTGTATGGCATCCCTAACTTCTGCTGTTGTGATCGGTTGATCTAATGCTGGGTTAGGCAATCCCTCGTATGGTTTTTGTCTCTCTTTTGGGTCCCCACCGATGTACCTGCACTTAACTTCATTGATTAGTTCGTCATCTGTGTTGGGTATCCGTGGATGAGCTTATTAAGGCTTTGTCTCTGGGCAGTCTTACATTGTTGGGGATCAATGAGATGACGGAAGATGTTCCAGGTTCGCTTTAATCCCATTTGCAGATCCATTCTGTTGCATGTGCTATACCAGTTTTGTCTTGTGAGCTGAGTGGCGTAGTCTTCGATCTCTCTGCTGAGAAGTGCTATTCGTCTTCGTAGACTTCGGTTGAATTTCTGCTTGCTTAGCCTCTTCTCTAGACTTTGTTGGCCTCCCACATATGTAGTAGTTTGGCATCTACTTCTTGGAGATCTGCCTCTTCAGGAATTGTCTTAGTCGCTTCGCTGGCGTCTTTCTGCAGTTGCTCCACCCACTCCTCTATGTTTACTATCTTGTTACTTGACTCGTCAACATTGTTTTCGGCCATCCTGATTTCTCTGAACCTATCCCATTCTACAATCTTAATCTCTTTCCCTCGTTTGCGCTGGGCTGGCCCTGCGCTCACTGTGTTTTTCACGATATAATGGTCACTGCCTAAATTTTCTTGGAGGTTAGTCCATTCTATGTGGCCACCGATGTTTTTGGTGAAGGTCAAATCCGGGGTCGTGTCTTTACAAACACTGTTGCCAAGTCTGGTAGGATAGCTCGGGTCAGTTGCTAGTGTGAGCCCTGCTACCTGTGCATCCTGCCAAAGATTTCTGCCTTTGGCCGTTTCCTTTTTGTATCCCCAGTTCGGGTGATGTGCGTTGAAATCACCAGTGATAATTAGAGCTTGTTTCTTGATGATATCCAATACTTTTCGGAATAGCCGAGAGAACTTATGCTTGCTCCTGGGACTGCTATATATATTTAGTATAAATAGGCTGCCATTTCTTCTCTTCTTGATGGGAATGATTTCTGTCAAGATATGATCGATTGTATCAAGGCCTGTATCGTGCTGTATGACAGTCGTATTCCTTTTAATTAAGTGGTCACTGTACACTTCTGTCCTCGCTATGGGTATTGTTATGGGTCCCAAATGATTTGTAATTGGGGGTAATTTGGGCAATGCCTCCTGTTTCTTGTAAGCATATGACATCTGGCTTGCTTGAATCTTCTTTGTTTAGTATATACTGGGCTAGGTTTCCGCGTTTGCGAAGGAATCCCCTGCAGTTCCACTGCCAGACTATGTATTTGTCGTTAGTGGCCATGTTTAGTTGACTGCGTATTGTCATGCTGCGCTCTGGTTCCTTCTGCCACGGGGGGCCTTGCATATGGTTTGGTTGTTTTGATCGGTCCAATTTGTCCCCCCCAATCCTTCAGTGAGTCGTGCAGTTTCTAGTTTGGCAAGCCGTGCATTGCTGTTGCCAACAATTTTTTCCAGCGTGCGCTCTAGCTAGTCACTAATAGATGTATGTAGGGCTTTAAGTTTGCGGTCTATCTCCTCTTCCATTACCTGTAAGCGCTTGTCTAATACTTCCTCTTCTATGTATCTTTCCTGTGATTGCTTGTTGTCGCCTTCTTTCTGAGTGTCCTGGGTTGTGGCCCTCCTTTTCATCGGGGGTGATACCCCTTCTTGGCTAGCTCCTGTGGTGTGCCTCGACCCCTGAATGTCTGATTGCTGCGTCACCTCCACTTCCATGGCTGTGCTGTGCATATTGGGCGACCCGTGGTCGTCTCCGTGGTCGTCTCCGTGTGATGCCACGTTGGTCCCGTTCCGTGCTTGGGACTTGGACCTGGATCTGGACCTGGATTCATCTCGGAGCCGTGATGTCGATCTTGAGGTTCGTTTGCCGGATGACGGGGTGCCCCGGACGCCGTTGCTCGTAGCTCTTCGTTTCTCTTCTTCCTTTGTTTTGTTGCTCACATCTTCTAATAAAGGTAGGCGGGGGAAGGACCCTGATCTGTCTCTTTCTAGTCTGAGAATGCCTGTGCTGTTTTCTTCAACGTTGTGTTGCCCTTGGTTCTGTCTGCTGTTGCCGTCTGTTTGACGCTCCTGTGCTCTTTTCCTTTCCCACTGACGTTTCTTCAGAAGATAAGGAACCTGGTATCGATGACGACATTTTTTGTCTCCTGTTGGATGATCTCTACCACACAGGGCACACTTGGGAGCAACATCTGTGATCTTCTGGTGGGTTCGTGGTGGCACAGCCTTTGCATACTTTGACTTCTGGTGTAGGGCAGACATCAGTTCGGTGCCCAAGTCTTCCGCATGTTTTGCATATTTCATGGCGCTTCTTATGTAAGTAGCAGCGATATTCTGCTCCTCTGTAATAGACAAAGTAGGGGACTTCATCACCCTCGAAAACGATGACGGCTGAATTTGTTTTCCCCCATCCGTCTTGCTTGCAGGATCTTTGGGTGTCCTTCTGTAAACTAGGCTGTGGGTGATGTCTTCATCACTGTCCTTCCGCCGGAATATTGTGTATTACACCCTTGGTGCAGTCCTCAGGCGGCGTTACGTAAGCCGTGAGCTCGTGCGTTTGTCCGCCAATGGACAGTTCTGTGATCCTATTATACTTCGCGGCGCGTTCCATGCTGGGGGTGCTCGCGACGATTATGTTCTTGAAGTTGTTGGTGCGAAAAGTATCTTCCGTCGTCTCTTCGGCTTTCAGTGCTGCAGCCCGCAGTATCCCGTCCTTGAGGAGCGCTTGGCTGATCTTGGAGACGTTGAGCCCGTCCCTCGGCCGCAATACTATTTTGATATCTTCCTTCGGAAGATTCGGCTGGCGCAGCACGCGCACCTTCTTGCGGCCCCGCGAGCGCCCGTCAACACTTGCTTGCACTGCACCGGAGCCGGCGCCATCATTGTTGTTCTGCTTTCGCGTTAGGCTTAGCTCGTTCAGGGCTTTCGCGCCCCGCTGGCGATGGCTCGTCATCCATCCCGCCTCTGTAGTGATTTCCTCCGGTGTAATTGGCTCACCTTCTACCTCCACAACCTCCATTCCGCTGTCGGAGCGCCCGGGGCGAGCTCCGAGAAGCGTCGGCGCCGTCAGCTCAGGGCGAGTCTCGGCTCGCCTGTGTTGGAGATCTCGCCGTAACTTGACGGCCGTTGGTCCAATCTTCGGACCAACTCTCGGACCAACTCTCGGACCAACTACTCTCGGACCAACTACTCGGACTACTCGGGGTGAAATTGACCATCCTTTTAATCACGGGGCCGTGACTCGAGCTTCTACGAGAGGTGGAGAGTGTTTGACCAGCGTTGAGCCCTCATAAGCTACAATGGTTTATATATACCCAGGCAGCACAGGACTGTTCGGCCTTACTCAAGCCGGTGTACTTTGGCCGGTGATTTTCTGACCGGCCTTTCTCCGGCAACCATGTTCAGCCCGTGTCCAAATGTGGGCCTTTTGGCCGTATACGGCCGTACTCCCTTCACTGTCCAACGGCCAGTGTCCGTCGGCCAGTCGACCGGCTTACGTTCATAGGCCAGATTCCAGCCGTAGGGCTCCGTCCATCCCAAAGCTACCCGTGTGCGGCCGAAGTACGGCCACCAGAGGACAGCCGAGATGCCGGTCGTGCGACTCCAGCCGGACTAATAAGCTGCCGGAAATTCGGCCGTGCTACGGGCATTGTTGTTGAGCCACAGTACGTTAACTGTACTGAAGCCGGTGGACGACCGCTGCATGCAGCGCAAAGCAGATGACTCAATCGGCGCTGTCCAGCAGCACAAACCCCACCATTTGGGTCCACTACACCCACATCAAAGTGAGCCCGCGCGCAACCACCAGCCGTCCAGCCTCAGTGCAGCCTGGCTTAATTATCAGCGTCAGTTTACAAAACCAAAATTAATTTATTCAAGAGTGATCACAATGGTCGTTCTTTTATTTGCTGTGCCTCTTTTACTGTCGAATACAGCAAATATTCATTTCTTTGCAGAGCTGGAATGGATGTATTGTCCAGGTCCTGATATCTTCTGTGGGGCGGCTTACCTGTAATAAACAAGGGAGGATTGGGGGGGGGGGGGGGAGGCGGAAGGCGCGTACTTTAGTGGGTTGCATTTCACAAAGATGAAAGTGCCGCTTTTAGGCAATTGCTTTTAAGACAATACTTTCATGCTCTGACTAAATCAACTATTTTTACAACAGCTGCTTGACCAGTTTTTTTGTATATAAAACCGGTGTGAATGCTTTTACGAAGCGGTTCGGTACTCCACAAAACACTCAGCAGCATTCATTATAATTTACTTCACACAAAAAGTCTGACCAGTACGTATTTGCCCATTTTTCTTGCAAAGAAATTTTCTACTTGATGAACTTTTCTGATGATCTTTCACAGGGCTGATCCTAGAAGAGTTCAAAGAAGTACTTCCAGTTTCAATATATTTTTTATGTTGTTTTCATGAGTTTTTCATATTTTCTTTCAAACAAATAACGTAGCAATTGTAGTATTCATACAGCAGACCTTGCATACTGCAACGAATAAAGCAATAAATATTTCATTGGTCAAGTTCGAATGCGTAAGGTTCTCAACCCGTCGGAGGTGAACTTGCGGCTCCGCAGGTTATTTATTTACTTATTTATTTTTGTATTGTTTAGTTGCTTTTATTTTTTATTTTTTATTTATTTGTTTCTTTATTGATTTGTCAGTTATTTATTTATTATTTATTTATTTATTTATTTATTATTTGATGCCTGCTTGCCCTTGCATGCATTACAGCAGGGAGATACATAACACTAAGCATCAAATATGAGACCAAATAACAAAATAATTCTAGAAAGCGCGGTGAAAATCGTCATTATAAACAGTGGATAAAATCATACGTGGAAGATAATTACACTCTCATATTGATCTAAAATAAAATGAATCGCGCAAGGCGTCACCTAAAGGGAAAGTTAATAATTTGCTTCAAGCTAGCGATTCCACTTTGGGATATGTAGAATGGCGCTTGGATATACTTCTCCCCTTCTATTCCAGTTTTCGAATGATAGATATTACGACAAAATTTCAGACTCAGGTTTCGTCTATGGTCGTTCCCGTCTTACCTTTTAAGTTTAATTTTACTTTCCCTCATCCTAAGTTGACAGTGCCAATACCTAATACGAATCGCACTGCCCTATTCTGTATGTTTTCGAGCGTATCAACCAGCTCTTTGGTGCAGGGATCCCAGAAAACACATGCGTACTCTAACATTGAACGTACATGAGCAAAATACGGTTGTTCTTTTAATGTAGATGGAGGTTGGCTGCAATTTTATCTCAGAAAGCCAAAAACACGTGCAGCCGTAACTTTTATGCTGTGAACGTGCCTATTTAACCTCTAAGCTCTCGTTAAATAAACTAGTTATTTATATTCTCCGGCCGTTCTTAAAGCAGTGTAATTTACTGTATACGCATTTAATTGGAATGAAGGTTTTCTTGTAAAGTTGACGTTAACACACTTTTTAAGATTCAACGACTTTTCTGAACCAGCACACCAGGATGTTATTAATTTGAATCATGCTGCAAGTATTCGGAATCACGTTCATTCGCTATAGTCCTGTAAATTACACAGTTATTCGCGGACAGTTTTGACAAAGATTTGAGGCCACACAAACGAAAGAGGGCCTGAAACTGAGCCTTGGGAATTTCCTGGGGTCGCGGGAACATATCCGGACGAACATCCATTGAGAGCGACCAACTGCTGTCTTTGAGAGATATACTCGGCTATCCATACAATAACCGATTCATTCAGTTTATTTCCCGCAATGTACTAACAAGAAGGTGATATGAAACACCATCAAATGCTTTTTTGCCGCGCAAGAAAATAGTCAGCTACTTTAAGTTTATCTATTGCTAGAGCCAAATCGTGCGCGAACTCAACAAGATGCGTTCAGGAAGAAAAACCCGACGAAATCCGTGTTTGCTAGGATGCTGGCGATTATGTTTAACCAAATGAGTCATATCCCTTGTGTAGCTAATCTCAATTTCAAACACCGCAACTAAATTAACATCCAGGCTTCGTCATTCACAAGGCTCTGTTGTTATGGCAAATTCAAAATACCACTTATTTCTACATAGGCAGTCATAAAATCCCATGAAGTAACAGAGTGCAGGGCACGACGTTGAGCCTACCAATGCACGAGCTTAGCCTCTTCTACGTTTAACACAAACAATATAGTGCACATTGTTTTTCGCAGTATAATTGCGAGAAGAATAGCCGGAAACTTGCGCTTTTGCGCGCCCTTGCCTTTCTTTGGTGGGGAGTCCTTGACATGGCGCCGGTTGAGCTCCTGCGTGGTGGCCGTTTGCTCGACACCCTTTAAGGCCACTTATTTTGGTGAACCACCGCCATATCGGGTCGCACATCGCTGCCGGCTCGATGTCTCCAATGGTCTCCATTTCTTGAGGGGGCGAATAGCCTCGAGCTGACGCGTCGACGAAGCCGACGGGCGAGGCGTTGTAGCGGCTATGACTGGCGAGGCTTAGCTCACCCGTCGGTGTGGCACAGTCTTCTTAGGGCAATAAATGACATTTCGATGGCCTAAACGTTTCCCTGGTAATGTCCAGTGAGTCCTTGCACCTTTCCCGTTCACCTAGAACACTCATTACTGTTTCACAAACGTAGTCCGTTCATTTAAACGTAGACACACCGAGCGGATGAAAAACGTGTCTGCGCCATTCGACTCTCTAACGGCTCTTTCTTCACCCAGGGAAAAACCATTCCTACATCGGCGGGTCTTCTTCCAACCACGTCTGTGCATGAATTCTCGGCGCCCAGATGCGCGCGCCGTTGTTCGCATAATGACGTATAACCTGATACCTTACGAAGGCCGGTCGCGTCTTGAACACCGGTTGCCGAAAATTCTGCGGCCGTTCGCTTGCCGTAATTCGGCCGAGGACCGCTAAGCAAATGAGAAACGTACATTCGGACGCCGTAAGTCGGCCGGTCTCCTTTATAACACCGGCTTCTCGAAGAAACCGAATATTCTGCCGCCGGACGCGCGGTTCACCGTTGAACGAGCGGATGCGCGGTAGCCGCGCTACGGCCGGTCTCCTTTCGAACACCAACTGCCGCAAGAATATGGATATCCTGTGGCCGGTCGCTTGCCGTGCTTAGGCTGAACACCGCTTCCCGAAGGAAAAACGGATGCCCTAAAGCCGTACTCCGGCCGATTTCCTTCTCAACATCGGCAGCCGAAAGGCAACTGAATATCTGGCAGCCGGGCAGCTGCCGTTGTTCGTCTGAACACGGGCGGCCGGAGAAATACCAAAGCGCTGGGTGCCGAATGTTTACCGTTCATCGTATGATCAGTGGCTGCCAGAACCTGGATGCTGGCCGGACATACCAGAAAACGGCCATAGACGGGCCGGTCTTGGGACGCACTTTCTGTGTCGCCTGGGTATATATATATATATATATATATATATATATATATATATATATATATATATATATATATATATATAATATATATATATATCTATATATATATATATATATTAATATATAATATATATATTGCCTAGTCATGAGGGAACTGCCATTAAGAGTACTACACCTATGTGTTTTCTGCATTCGCGACATCAGGCCCTTCTTAGTGTTTCCAAATTGCCGTGCCTGCAATCAGGCACCATAGCAAAAAAGCGTGTATTCACAAATCACGTGAAGAAACGATTCAATAGCGTTGTATTGATATATACGGTGACATTACGCGTGATGTCATAAGTCTTATAGTATGTTACATTAATATTTATTATAATTATGAGTCATGCCATATCATGCGTAATCATGTGCACAACAAGAAAGCAATTCTTGCCATTATGTAAGCAGCAATTCAACAGCATTTATTTCTTACCTATGATGTGATTATTTGCAGTTTAATAAATCTTATAACTCGCATAAATAATTCATGATCAACACATGTGATGCCAGCTCTTAAGGTAGCATCTTCACAATAACAGGCTTTTCCCGCACATAACGAAAACAAGCAATTCAACAGCGTTTGTTTGACACCCATTATGCAGTCTCGTGATGTAATACACCTCATAGTAAAGGCACATTCCCACTGGCGATTTGTCTCGTCGCGCGACGGCGCGCGTCGCGCGATGAGGCCTTGAGGTGGTGTTCGCACTTGCGATGAGCGATGATGCGACTGCGTTCAGCGCAGCTGCTTCCCGACGTACTTGTACGACCTCGTTGGTGCGTCAACCATCAAAGAACCATCGCAGTCAAAGAACATGATGTTACGCGACAAAAGAAGGTAGAAATCAAACTAAAACACACGCTACTAACCTGGAGCAATGCCGAAAACATTTGCGGGTTGCGGGAGGAGCAGAAAAGAACAAACTCAAGAAGGCTCTTTTCAACATATTATTGCACGAAGAAATGCACACGCTTGCTTTCACGCCACAACACCCGCATCACGGCCCACAAATGTCGCTTCTTTTCACAGGCGCAAAGTTCTGACGCCACCGAACTCTACGCGTGTTTACCAGTCGCCGATAGAACGAAGAGGCTGCAAGTCAACCTACCGTCTCGCTGTCCACCTAGCTCTATACGATGATTACTTGCTTTTACAATCCATACACGCTTCTCCACACTGATGAGTTCCACGCTATTCGTTGATTAGTGCACGCGTACGCTGAAGCCACTGACCAAAGAACCGATGCACACGGGAAGTTGCTTGCCGGCCCGACCCGGCGGGTACAGCGATAGCGGGCCATGGCCTGGCCGAGCGAGCCAGCGGCGGTGGAGGCGGCGGCATAGAGGCGGCGGCGGCGGCGGCTCGTCCTCGCCCGCCCGCCCGTAGCGTTTGCATACCGGATGTAAATAAACCACGGACTAATTCATGATTCATTGGAGTCATGTGTCATCATAAGGAATCATATTCACCATGACAAGGAAATCGCACACATCTCAAATACAAGAAATTCAACAGCGTTTATTTAACACCTATGATGCCAATACTCGTCGTGTAATAAACCTCATTGTGGGATCCATCGACCCCCAAGGACGAGACTCGAGCGTCAAGGGGAGAGAGAAGCGACCGTCAAGGTCTGCATTTAATGGGACGTCAGGGGGAAGGGAAGACGAAGAAACAATGCGTGCGCTCGTGCGCCCCTAGACATTACGATGATGCCAGGGCACAGGGAGATTGACCTCTGTCCCTTCAAGACAATAGCTGGCCACACCAGGCCTATGGCGGTCGATCACGATGCGGCTGCGACCCATTCAAAGAGATTCTACATCTTCCCGGCCGCCAAGAAACGTAGAGCCAGTATGCTTCTAAAGGGCAGAGACGTTGAGCGGGTAGCCTAGTTCAATCGGGTAACGTTCACCGAATTCGAAGTCAATAACTGAAGGGGGAGGTACTGTGCACTAGCCTCCTCCGCTGTTTTCTGTGGCAGCCCGAGAGGACTCTGGTTTCTGGAGCTCCCGATGCGAAGACATCCACGTAGGTTCTTCCCACCACGACGGGGACTGTAGCAGCGACTGGTCTCCTATTCCTTTTTCTGGGGTGTCAGTCAGGTTCTCGCTTCTTGAACAACACTTCCCTTTATGCGGGATCTTAACTAACTGGTCACATCTTCGCTCTTCTGCATCGAAGTTGTCGGATAGGTCGATGTCCTGCTTCCGAGGAAGAGCGTATTCGTATCGTGCGTCTTCGGAGACCTGAACCGTTGTTGAAGCGTGTACTGAATATTTTTGAACAGTGGCCTTCAATTCCCAAAATCGTTCGACAACGGAAGTAACGTCAGACGAGCTCGCTTGCTAAACAACGACGTTCTTGCAGTGGACTACCTTTCTTCGAGTTCGGACAGGTCCTTGAACCGTCCAGCCCACTCGTGTTTCGATGGCTTTGATTCTGTGTCCATCTGTCAGAACGTTCCCCGTGACAATATCTCTGTAGACGTCGGACCCTATCAGAATGGAGATGCCCTTGTCACATTCTGAGCTCCACAGTACGGCTGCCGGATCAATAGAGTGCGACTTCATGGCTTTTAGGATCGTCTTGTTAGGAGTAGGAATCTTCTGGTTGCAAATGGACTTCACCTCCAGTGCTTCCACACTATATTTTCACTTGTAGGGCCAATCAGGTGAACTCGAACTCTTCTTACAGTTTCATTCGTTTCTTTCCCTCCGAAGACTCCTACGGTCAGGACCTCTTCTCTAAGAAATTCGCAGCCTAGCTTCCTAGAGGCTGCGGTAGTGATGAAGCTCCGCTGGCTTCCTCCGTCTAACAGAATCCTGCACCTTTCGGCACTACGGGCGCCAGAAACCTGGATGTTCAGCGTCTGGAGGAGCATCGCGCAACCTGTTTGTCCTGAGAGGAGCTGTAGGGGGGCACATATAACTTGTCGCTTTTCATGAATCTCCGAAACTCCGTCGCACATCGAGGAGACATGTCGTCTTTTACAGCACAGGCAGGCAATTCTCTTTCTGCACTTTCTGGCAATGTGTCCTTTGGTCAAACAACGGAAACAACGTCCGTATTTGGTAAGAAGGCTCTTCTTCTGTTCCATGGTTACGTTTTCAGCTGCGCAAGACGCTGCGTCATGTGAGGCGGAACAAAATAAGCACTTTCGTATCTCGGGAACTGCGGCATGCAGACACGCTCCAGCATGTTGCTGTTCGAAAATTCCTGTTCGCAGGTGTTCCCTTGGCTTGTCGTCCTTAAACTTCGTTAGCTCCGACGTGTCCTGAATAACTGCTTCCAGGCACTCAACTTCGTTTCCAAAGAAGTCCATCAGTTCGTCAAATTTTTTCTTGTGGTCGATCGGTTGTTGTTCATGCTGCGTCTCGGATGTTAAGGCAGCAGGTGACTTCTTGTAATGCTGATGGTACCTCAGGACCATGTCTTGAGGGAGCGTCCTTAGAAGTATCTGACATAGCAAGGAGCAATATGTCTTCGGGTTCGTTCCTAAAGCTTTCAAGCTTCTGCAGTGTATCTGCATGTCGTCGTGCAGCTTCCGTAGTTGAGTTACGCCAGTTGAGGACGAAACAGGTGAAACATCAATCAGCACCTGCAGGTGGTCTTGCGCAATCCGACCTGATCGCCGAACCGCTTCAGGAGTATTTGTATTGCGTCGTTGTAGCACTGCTCTGTCATGGGAAGCCCAGTTATTGCTGAAGCGGCCGAACCGGTGACTAGGTTGGCCAAATAATGGATTTTTTTCGTTGCTCGCAGTTCCGAATTGTTGTGCACGGCGTGCTCAAACTGACTCCAGAATCGGGTTCAATTATGTAGATCTCCGTCAAACTTCGTGAGTTCTATTGTTGGTAGCTTTGGTCTAGGGGTTCCGGTGTCACTATGGGATGATCTCGTCCCAGGAGGCAAAACGAGAGACTCACCAGCCTGCTGGTCTCGGGATCTGTAGCGACGCTCCGCCATTATCTTCCCCACCTTGTCACTAAACGATGTCGTGTTTGAAGTCTCTTCGGTGACCATTTCGTCCGTGATGTCCGCCAAAATGTCCTCGTCCAGCTTCAGGATGGGTCGATACATGGCCTCGAGTCTCTCCAAGGATACCGCTGCGTCCATCGCCGCGGTCAGAGTACCACTTCGGAGGCCGTCTTTTATCTCGATCAAGGCCGCTGAAAGCTTGCCTCGAAGGGCCCTTCGTCGCCGCAGTTTCCTCTCGATCGAAGTCATCCTTCGTCCTTGGAGGTAGGTCCGCTGTCTCTCATGCAGAAGCCGTCGAAGAAAGGCTGTCGGTCCTGCTTGTCGGTGTCGGCCTGGCAGACACGAGTCCCGGGTAGTTTCGGCACCAAGTTGTGGGATCGGTCGACCCCCAAGGACGAGACTCGAGCGTCAAAGGGAGAGAGAAGCGACCGTCAAGGTCTGCATTTAATGGAACGTCAGGGGGAAGGGAAAACGAAGAAGCGATGCGTGCGCTCGTGCGCCCCTAGACATGACGATGATGCCAGAGCTCAGGGAGATTGACGTCTGTCCCTTCAAGACAATAGGTAGCCACACCAGGTCTATGGCGGTCGATCACGATGTGGCTGCGACCCATTCAAAGAGATTCTACACTCATAATAAGTCACGTGACAAATTCATGATCCATAGGAGTCAAGCGACATCAAAAGGAAACATGTTCACTATGTCGAGATGTTTTTCCGCATTACGTAAACAAATATTTCAACAGTGTTCTTTTCATACCCATGATGCCAATACCCGTGATGTAATTAACCACATGATAAGTCCCGTGCCTAAATCATGATGCCATAAAAATCATGCGACATCTTTAGGAATAAAGTTTCCAATGACAAATTCTTTTGCACATTACGCAAACAAGCAAATGAATGGCGATCATTTGTTACCTATGATGCTATTGTGAAAAAATAAAAAGTCATGGTAAGTGACGTGACTCAATTATTCTTCCGTAGGAGTCACGCGACATACTTGAAATCCAATTAACAATTTTTCAACACACCATCAGCCTCTTTCTCGCATGTGTAACTTTCTTTTTACATTCGGGCGGGCAATAACACGTTCTAGGGCATCACTTTGACTTTTAACCCAATCTATGACTCACGAAACTATCTCATGCCTATAACCAGGAAGCAATATTTAATTTGTCCCACGAGATTCTCTCATCGAGACCTTTAATTTGATACCTCACAAGCCCTGGCATCTGTTTGACTTTTAACCTAATTTATGCCTTACGTAAATATTTCAGGACTATAACCAGGAAGCAATTTTTAATTTGTCCTATGTCATTCCCCTCATCGAGACCTTTAATTTGATACCTCAAAAGCCCTAGTGGCATCACTTTGACTTTAACCCAATTTGTGACTTACGTGAGTATCTCATAACTATACCGAGCAAGCAATTTTTAATTTTTCCCACATGGTTTCCGTCATCGAGACCTTTAATTTGATACCTCAAAAGCCCTAGTGGCATCACTTTACCTTTTAACCAAATTCATAACTCACGTGACTATGTCAAGACTAACCAGGAAGCAATTTTTAATTTGTCCCACGTGATTCCCCTCATGGGTATCTTTATTTGATACCTCACAAACCCTAGTGGCATCACTTTGACTTTTTACCCAATCTATGACTGACGTAACTATCTCATGACTATACCCAGGAAGCAATTTTTAATTTGCCCCACGTGATTCCCCTCATCGATACCTTTATTTGATACCTAACAAGCCCTAGTGGCATCACTTTGACTTTTAACCAAATCACTCACGTGACTATGTCATGAATAAACCTAGGAAGCGATTTTTAATTTGTCCACGTGATTTCTACAATCGAGACCTTCAATTAGATGTCTCACAAGACCTAGTGGTATAGCTTTGACTTTTAACCCAATATATGGCTCACATCACTATCTCATGACTATAACCAGAAAGCAATTTTTAATTTGTCCCACGTGACTCCTCTCCCCCGACACCTTTAATTTGGTACCTCAGAAGCCCTGGTACTGTCACTTTGACTTTCAACCCAATTTCAGAATCACGTGACCATCTCGTGTCTATAACCAAGAAGCAATTTTTAATTTGTCCCACGTGACTTCTGTCACCGAGACCTTTAATTCGATACCTCACAAGCTTTAGTGGCGTCAATTTGACTTTTAACCCATTTTGAGAATCACGTGACTATCTCATGACTATAAGCATATAAGCAGGAAGCAATTTTTAAATTGTCCCACGTGATTCCTCTCATCGAGACCTTTAATTTGTTACCGCACAAGCCCTAGCGGCATCACGTTGACTTTTAGCCCCATTTATGACTCACGTGACTATCTCATGACTATAACCAGGAAACAATGTTTAATTTGTCACACGTGACTCCCCTCATCGAGACCTTTAATTTGATACCATAGAAACCCTAGTGGCGTCATATTCACTTTTAACGTAATCTATGACTAACATGACTCTCTCATGACTATAACAAGGAAGCAATTTTTATTTTTTGTACTACGTGATTTGGTACCTCACAAGCCCTAGTGCCGTCACATTGACTTTTAACCCAATTTGTGAATCACGTGACTATCTCATGCCTATAACCAGTAAGCAATTTTTAAATTGTACTACGTGATTCCCCTCGTCGAGACCTCTAATTTGATTCCTCACAAGCGCTAGTGGCGTCACATTGACTTTTAACCCAAATTGTGAAACACGTGACTATGTCATGACTATGTCAAGCAATTTTTAATTTGTACTACCTGATTCCCCTCATCGAGCCCCTAATTTGATACCTCACAAGCCTTAGTGACATCACTTTGACTTTTAACCCAATCTATGACTCACGTGACTATGTCTCTGACTATAACTAGGAAGCGATTTTTAATTTGCCCCACGAGATTCCCCTCATAGAGTCCTTTAATTTCATACCTCATAAGCACTAGTGGCGTCACATTGACTTTTAACCCAATTTGTGAATGACGTGACTATCTCATGAGTATAAGCAGAAAGCAGTTTTTAATTTTCGCACCAGATTCCTCTCATGGAGACCTTTAATTTGATACCTCACAAGCCCTAGTGCCATCACATTGACTTTTAACCCAATCTAGGGCTCACGTGACTATCTCATGACTATAAGCAGGAAGCAATTTTTGTTTTCTCCTACGTGATTCCCCTTATTGAGACCTTGAATTTGGTACCTGACAAGCCGTGGTTACTTCTAGTTGACTTATAACCAAATCAATAACTAACGAATAATGAATTAAGTACCTGTATTCGGTAATTATTTAAACCGAACACGTGTCGCCCGGACCTAATTTCTGACAAAAAAAGTGAGTTTCGTATGACTAATATCATCACGGTAACGAGGCGTTGCCCCTTTAAATAACAGGGAAACACGTGTTCTGCACGCGTACACGCCAGGGCATGTCCCGACCATTTTTGCGATTTTCTTCCGCTGGTGGCGCGGTTGAACGGCACCTGCAGCGCCACCTGTCCCACGTTCGGGCCCGTATTGGGTTTCGAGAGTTTCGAGTAAGTGAGCAATTTAAATGCGATAATTCATACCCATGACACCATCCTGGGATTCAGTATAGTAATTAGGCGAGAGTGCGGGATAGTCACGTGACTGTTTTATTGCGCATTTCTTAGGTCCTCTGCTTAAACTGGTCAAGGAACCTAGTTTATCTAACTTGGATGAAAATACAGTGCGCCTGGATTTGTAGTAGTTGCCAACTAAATTGCTAAGAGCTGGCATGTGTTCTGCACTGCATGGATCCTGGATTATATTGGTTGGCGCCTGGATTATATTTTGTTTGGAACCAGGGTTATATTCACTGGTGCTGGGATTATATTCACCGGCGGTTGGATTATATTGAGCGGGAAATCCTGTAGTTCACGCCAATTATACACAGTAAATGTACTGTACAATACTGAAAGCAAAGTTCACGCAACACAACTAGTACGTGAATACACCGCGTATACACTGTACTGCAACAGTGACAACATAAGTACAAGCTTCGCCTACAGTACGACAGAGAAACAATGAATAGAATGTTCAACTATACAGTACACGACGTCAAGATTAAACTCGGTTATAAAATTCTACTCCTACAACACCTGCATACTTCAATTCGCATTCTTTATGTTTAGCGCGTGTCTGTCGGGCGCTTGCGAACTGCGCCTCCGGAATTCTCTTCGGAGAAGTTCCTTTCGAAATGTCGCGCGAAGCGAGAAACACTTTCTTGTCCGCCGTGATACCGGGCCCGCGAAAATTCTTCACTGTCTGGGCCTTCGTCTGGCGAACATCAGAGCGTCTAGTGACCCGGCCGTCCCTCGCCTTTCCTCCTGTAGTAACTGACCTGTGTTTCTTTACACCTGCCCGATGTGTGCAATGCCGGCACACACGTTTGGTCTTACGGTTGAGTTCAAATCTGTGTTCTTTGCCCTGGCAGCCCAGTTTGTTGCCGTGTTTTGGGAGGCCGGTTTTCATTGACTTGCTTTTTACACGCCCTTCGCACTCCTTTCTCTTCGAGGCGGCTCCGTCGCTGCCGCACATTTTGAGAGCCGGACACGAGCTGGCTTCGCTTTTGCCGTAGCTCGTGTTACGTCGGGCACGGCTTCGCCTCTATACGAGGAATTGAATATGGGTGCCACGATAACCGGCTCTTCTTTCGAAACGGCGGGTGGTTTCTCTTCCGCCGCTGCCGTCACAGGATCGTCGCCGACGCTTATGTACGGCGAGCTATCAATGTGGAGTGCTGCCCCGCTTCGCACGGGGACCTCAACCTTGACCGCGGTGTCGGTCGGTTTGCTCCTCGAGCTGTCCGCTACGCACACGGCGCGCTTTTCCCAGCGAGTTCGTTTTCTCGATCTGGGTCTTCCTGCGCGATAAGTGTGCTTCTATCCGTGTCTTTCGGAAAGACAACGGTTCCCTCAAACACTCTCCCCGCAATATCGGGTGCACTTTCGTCGAGGGCGTTCGGCCCCGACGTCATGGCGGTATCCACAACCGGGATGTTACCGCCGTCATCCAGCTGTGCAGAGCCGTCTACGGGATCATCGTCTTCTGATGTCTGAAGAGTTGCGCCTTTGCACACATCTGGAAATGTTTGCTCCTTGCGGATCGAAAATACAGCCTCCTCTTCGCTTCCGGAGCTATCTTGGTCTTCCTTTGTCGTCTCAGGGTTAGTACTTCGGCCACTATTTTCTTCTTTCGCATTTTCCTCATTTGATCAGTATTCCGCCTTCAACCATTGTATCTTGAATCGCCTTTTTAGAATGTCGAGTTCAGCTTTGCGTGCTCTCTCCTTATGCTCCGCTTTCGCTCGCCCCCCTTCGGCCTCTGCCTGGCGGGCTTTCTCTTCTCGCTCCGCTTTCTCTCGCTCCAACTGAAGTTTTCTCTGAAATTCTTTCTTTCTTTCTCTTTCAACCCTCTCAGGCTCTTGTCATGCTGCCTGTCTTGCTTTCTCAGCCTCTTCTCGTATTTTTTCTGCTTCTTCTCGCGCTGCCTGTGTTGCTGTTTTTGTTGTTGTTGTTGTTCCTTTGTATATTGGCGCATACCCAATCAGGGGATCGGCCAAACATCAGTCGTTAATTCGAATGTGATTCAAAGAATATTAGAAAATTAGAATTATTCAAAGAAAATTATAAAAATTTGGAAGCTTTTCTTTTTCTTCTGTTGGAGGAATTGAGTTTGGAATTTGGGTAATATTGAAACAAAAAAAAGGAAATAAGTAAATAATTAAATAAAGAAAAATAAGAAGAGGAAGAAGAAGAAGGAGGGAGAGGAGAAGAAGAAAAAATCAGAAATGGATGCTTTTGGAGGGCTCAGGTGAGGAGCCAGAACAAGATACCAATTAGGTTGTAAATATTTTGGAATTTTCTATGAAGCGCAGAAGAGCAGAACAAACATCCCGGCGGCAATATCCCGTTTCTGAAGCCCCAAATGATAAAAGAGCCGGCACTGATAATACCAACCCCAGGCGATGAAGCGGCACTTCAAGGAGCTGACGTCTGAGGCTTGAAAATCGCCGACATGACAAAAGGAAATGGTCAACAGACTCTTCTTCATTACAGTAACTGCACATGGCAGTCTGCGCCAGACGAGACCTGTGGAGGTATCTGTTCAACTGGGGCACACGACATCGAAGGCTCGTTACAATCGCCTCCAGGTTGCGGGAGGGGCACCAATTCGGATTCCAGGAGAATTTTAGATGAGAAAAATCTCGCATTGACAATAAGACTGATTCGTGCTGCCCTTGCAGCTTCAACAATCTACGGAATCTTACAGCGGCTAATAAAGCCGTTGTCTCAATGACATCGACAACAGGCCCGGAGAGTGCTACCCTTGCCAGTGAATCTGCGGTTTCATTAAAGGTGATTCCCGCATGCCCAGGGACCCAAAGAAGGTCAATTTCAGTAATATGAGGTGGTAGAAGGGATCGAAACGTCCGTAGAAGAGGTGAGTCTTTCGGAGAAGAAAGGGCTAAGCCTACGGATAGGGAATCTGTAATTATAAGTGGAGACGACACCGATATGTAAAGCTTTCGTATTGCCAAGACAATTGCCAAGAATTTCGCATAGAATATAGGGATAAAATCCACCAGACGAACCGAAAAGTACCAATTTAAGGAAGGGGAAACTATACCTATTCCGGATTTTTAATCTCGTTGAGAAGCATCTGTATATATGATAGTACCTTGCTGAATTGAGGCCAAATGATCTTGTAGGATACTATTGAGCAGTCTGGCAGGTAGCATTTTAGCATTTTGGGGAAAGATGTTCCGGAAGTTGACCGTTATCGTATGACCCCTATCAAGAGATGGAAGTACGTTATTGAGCGCAACCTTAATGGAGACACCAAGCTTTGTGCTAGAGTAACTTGCGGTCGATAGGACCTGGGCCACTGGGCCGCCAAAAACACAGCTGGCTCAGCTACAAAGATAAATTGTGCCCTGTTAACCCCCGCGCCATAGGCTCTCAGGAAAGTATCCACAGTGAGTATTCTAAATCGGTGTATCAGAGGGGGAACTCGGGCTTCCAAATAAAGTAACGCATTAGATGCATTTTTAGGTAGCCCTAAACAGCAGCGAAGAGCCTGGCGTTCCAGGAGAACTAGGCGATGGAGCTTATACGTAGCAGCACCCGAGAATAGAACACACCCGAACTCTAAAATAGGCCGCACGTACATACGGTATATCATCAGAAGAGATTCACGGCGCATTCCCCTCTTTCTATGGCTGAGGCGCCTCAACATGCCAACAGCACGTGCTCCTTTAGTAGCTATACGCTCTATATGTGGACTCCAGTCAAGTTGGCTGGTGTATACTACCCCAAGGTATTTTAAAGAATCAACCTGGGGTATGATGTGCTGACGGTAACAGAGAGTGATATTAAAGGAAAAAGTGGACTGAAAGCTAGCACAGAGCATTTGCTGCCATTTATTGTGAGAGAGATGCTATCTAACCAGGAATCTAAAGAATTCAGATATGACTGCATTAATACATACAGTTCGTGTATGTCAGAAGCTGACGCGAAAAACGCGATATCGCCGGCATAAACATAAGTCTGGACACCCGAAACCACAGGGACCGAGCTTAACAGGATATTAAAAAGAACCGGCGAAAGGACAGCTCCCTGTGGTACACCTCTTTTCTGTGAGTGCCGAGAGGAACAAATGTTACCCCTCACACACCAGAACTGCCTGTCCTTTAGGAATTCACGCAGCCATGCTATAATGTATCTAGGGAAATTTAATTTCTGCAAGCGAGACATTAACACGGGGTACTCCACGCTGTCGTATGCTTTTGCTATATCCAAGGTCACTAGAACCGCAACCTGTTTATATCGACGGGCAAGTTTTATACGACTTTCAAGGTCGATGTTGGCACTCCAAATAGAACAACCTGGGCGAAATCCAATTTGACTTGGGCTGAGGATATTATACTCAGACAAAAATTCCATAATTCGGTGAAGCAAAATCCGCTCAATTAGTTTTACTACGTTCGAAGTCAGAGAGATAGGCCTGATATTATCAACAGCGAGGCCCTGACCAACAGTCTTCGGTATAGGAAGTATTTTAGCTATCCGCCACACATCGGTAATCCATGCATTCCTGAAAGAATAATTAATCATACTCAGCATGTCATCCGGCGCATGATCGTATAGTAGTTTTAACATTTCAGTAGTAATGTGATCCGGACCAGGGGCCGCTGCTGGCATTTTTGACATAGCATCAAAAAGCTCCGCATGCGTAATTTCTGCGAAGTCCTCTACCACTATAGGTGGAGGAGGCGAGGTAGCTAGACCAGACGAAAAACGAATTTGCAGACCCCTAGCAATCAACTCTAGAGACTCGGAGATTTCATTGGAAGATAACACTATACAGTCTAAATTATCAGATTGGGGAACCCCTTTCCTAGACCGAAGAAATCGAAAAAGGGCCCGCTTATTAGTGGGTTCAGAAAGAATTGAGCAGCGGTGACAGTCATAGGCCTGTTGGCATTAGAAACTGCTCGTTTGAACATCGCGGAATGATACTTATAATTGCTCCAGTTCAGCGGGCAATGGTTATAGCAAAGCTTCTTCCAGGCTGCCTTCCTGCGTCTAAAGTTGCGTGTACATTCTTCATTCCACCAGGGGCTAGGTGACACAGCTCGCTTAGACCGTACTTCAAATAACGAGGACTGCGCCGAAGTGGTTAGGGCAGCACAAAGACCCGTCGCCCGTTCAGTTGTGTCTTCTGCAGGCAGAGATGATACGGCCTCCTTCAGAGAGATTTGGAATTTCTTATAATCTACAAAAGTGCAACTTCGCCGGACGAGAGAGCGAACAGGGCACTGAATCTCAAACAATATTGGAATGTGGTCACTGCTAGTCCCGCTGTCAACAGTAGACCATGAGGAAACTTTAACACCCCTAGAACAAATAGGTAAATCTAAAACAGATCGAGTTATTCCCTGTATGTAGGTAGGAGAAACTGAATTTATACATGCCAAATTGTTGTCCGTAATCCAATCTAACAAGCGAAGACCGCAGGAATCCGTTCGGTAGCCCCAAGAAATATGATGGGAATTTAAGCCTCCCGCAACAACGACGGGAGGTACAGCCGCAGCAAGAGCGAGATCTAGGGGTTCCGAATCAATAACCCCAAGTGGAAAGTAAACGTTCACCAAAGAGAGAGGAAGACAGCCAGGGAGTCTGATCTCCAATACCAAAATTTCACAATCTGATCTTCGAAGCTGGAAGGATACTTTGGCCTTATGAGCGAATTTTGTTGAAACTAGAATCAAAAGGCCTCCCCCTCGTGAAAGTCTGTCTAGTCTGAACGTGTGGTAATTACATAAGCTAAAGCTTTGATTGCTATTGAGCCAGGTTTCCTGAAGCAAAATTAGATCTGGATTGAACTGGGAGCTCAGACAAAGCAAGTCCGCGAATCCGGCTGTAACAGATCTGCAGTTTCATTGGAGTACTTTAAGGGACCCTATGACTCGGGGAGACCAGCCGCTGCAACTGCAGCGTCTAATATGCTTTCTTTGATCACTGTTCGCGGTTTATTTTTCTTGTTCTTTGGTTTCGGTTGAGTATCTAGGGACCCAGTACCTGGGGAGCCCGATCGTTTACTGGAGTGAGAGATTGAACCCAGAGGCCAACTTTGAAATTCCATGTCCGAATCTGAAGTGGGGGAAGCCGGAGGTAAGCACTCCGAGCCAGTTTTGGGATAAGACGAGGAGCCTGCATCTGAACAAGGAAGCTGCGCGGGTTCATCTCTTGGAGGCGTGACAACCGGTACTTCGTTAGCGGAGCTGGGGGCAGAACACTCTGCTGGCGGTAACGAAATGTCCGCAATAGAGGACACCTGTGGAATGCTATTTGGAGGAGAGTTGTAAGTGGCCGGAGCCAGCGGCAGGAATGGCGCCATCTGAGCCACTACTGTCCGGGACACACACTCCGTGATGCTAGCTGTTAACTGAGTCACCACTGAGGACACAACTTTCTCCACAGCCGCTGCTATAAGCGAAGCAAAATCTGGATCAGCTAGCGAAGGCTGTTGAACCTTGGACACCGGTTTTTCAACTGCCGCACCGATGGCGTTCAACACAGCGGGCTCGGTCAGCGATGAAGTTTGTTTGGCGGCTATTCCAGCGTAGCCATGCGCCCTTTCTTTAAAAATGCCGAACGCTTCCTTACGTGAGCAGCGGCGCTTTTCTATGATATCAAGCACTTGGGCTTCTTGAGCCCTCACAGGACAATTGGAGTAATCTGCTGGATGACCAGCGCCGCACAAACAGCATTTAACGTTCTCAGAGGAGCACGAGTCGGCAGAATGGCTGTCACCGCACGAACGACAGCGGGTAGACGATTTGCACGCCTTTGCAGTGTGGCCAAAACGCCAGCAACTGAGACACTGAAGAGGCCGAGGAGAGAGACGCTCGACTCGGTAAACCAGAGGCCAAGCTTTAATCTCAGTGGGGCATGAGGAGCCCACAAATGTGGCGATCACGGACTCTGTTGGGACCCTGTTGCTCTCCACAACGCGGCTGCAACGGTACACTGATGTCACTCCTGCCACCGCAAACTCATCGAGTATCTCGTGCGGAGTCATCTGAACATCGACACCGCGAATAATGCCCTTCACGCATGCCAGGTGGGGGGGAACAAATGCACTCACCTGGTGAGAAGCGAATGTTGTGCATTTGAGGAGGTCTGCCACACAGGTCTCATCTGATGACTTACAGAGGATGCCGCCCTTTCCAAACGGCCGAACCTCGGATATTTGTTCAAACCTCTCAGTAACAGCCCGAAGCGCCGTCTGCACGATCCGGGGGTTCTTTAACCGGATGGCTCCGCCGCTCACTGGGACCAGAGCTACCGGGATGCAAGTCACTCCACTGCACTTTAGAGTCTCCACCGGCAAGTCCTGAGGTCGAATGGAGGCCGCCCAGGGGGAACTCCCCCAGCCCCGCGAGTCACGAGACATCCCTGCGCAGCTAAGTGCACTGGAAGGCAACACAGAGAAGCGACAAACGACCAAAGAAACAAAAACCGCCTGACGGTTGGCCGATGACCCGTTGCTCTCTCAGCTTTCTCGTTTTCTTCTTTTTCATTCTGCACGACCCAGTTTCGTAGTTCGGCCCCTGACAGGCCCAGCTGGCAACCGGATGCTGCGATTTCAATCTAAATTCATGATTGCAAATGTATCGCAATCTACTCACAATACTCTAGCTAGACATAATACTCTAGCTAGAGTATTGTGTAACAGCCTCTAAAGTATTGTGTAACAGCCTTTAGCTGTCACACAGAGAAACTTAACAACGAGAGCACTAACTCATAAAGGCAGTAGCAACCTATGCCGCAATAGTTTCAGGCTCTTTCTCTTCCCCAGCGCTCACATCAGCTGTCCTGCCGTGGACGCCAGAAATTGTCACCGTTTCCTTACTCGGGTGCGCTGTCAGAAGATAAAGGGTGTCGACTCAAGCAAGCAAACAACCCCACCCAATCTACAGGGCGCAGGTGACGAAGGGGGTGGCCGTCTGATGTGCGGCTTTCGCCGAGCAGAGGTAAGAATGAGTCAGAGCCTTGAACGAACAACAGAGACTTATATTTGGACAAGCAAAACACGCTACAAGCACGAAGACAAGTAGCGTTAACGAGAGGTAACTCAAGAAACGAATACAACTGCGGGAAACAGTGAAATACAAACGGGACAACGGAGGGAGCTTGGACCAGGAATATTACGAGGTAAAAGAAGTAACTAAACGAAAGACAGTTCGATGCATATGAAAGACAGAGTTCCACATTATTAACCGACCGGCCCGGACGATGCACCGCTGTCGGAGGAGATTCCGCTGCCTGGGAAGCGTAGCTTCGTCGTAGCCAGGCCGTCCGAGATTCGAGGCCCGGGAGTACGTTGGAGTCCCCCAGGGCGCGGGTCGCCGATGGTTTGGTGCACAAACTGGCAGAAGCCGTTGTCACATCACGATGTCCAAACATAGCTGATTATCTTCGGCGCGGATTCTCTTTTTATAAGTGCGCCGACGCGGAGAGAGAGGGCACAACACACAACGTGCCCGCCGCTGTGGGCACGTTGTGTGTGCTCCCTTCTGGCATCATCGGCGTGCCTTAGCACTGGCAAAGCTACACTCGCCCCCTCGAAAGAACTCGAAGCTTCGGTGAAAGCTGAGCGGCGGAGATTTTATTTTGGTATTTTCTTGCCGGCGAGCCAGCGAGTGGTCGCGTTACCGCCGCTTATTTCGAGAGAGTTTCAGTGTTTTTTCGGGTCGAATAGAACCGAACTGAGTGAATCTAACGACTATAACAAGAATTAGGCGCGGCACAGAAATACACAAAAACTATGCGGTACTTTTAGGCGTCGTACGCTCGAGTTTGTGACAGTGTCCCTCCATTAAACCAAACTAACTGTGACGTCAGTGCACGCGACTGCTTCATATTTAGTGCTTGCAAGAAGATTAAGGTCGTTTTTTTCTTGTGCCTGGTTTTATTTCATGCTTTCAACACGCAACTTCTGCTGCCCCGCTGAAGTTGTACCCGAGTATAAACTTGTGGGTTGCCCCAGTAGAATGATGCCTACCGAGAGGCCTCGGCTTCCAACAGGCATGTAAATTATTAACTGCCGTGAACTTGTGCTTAGCAATGAATGCATACATATTAGTCAATGAGTCATTGCAGCTGGCACGAACAAGTGTAAGGAGGACATTCAAATTTACGAAGGGTAACCCTTGCACAAACCCGCATAGAACAGCTATTTAAACTTGAGGCACGTGTCTCTTCATTTCTTTGCATATACCACATACTGGTTGATGCCATTTAAAAACTGTAAATTGCTATTTACATATTCATAAAACGGATTACACTGTGTTAGGCAGTGTGCAGTTCTGGCAGAACTACGAACTTGCTCTCCCAGGGCAGTTTGATCATTTTCTGCAGACTACGCAGAGGCCACGACTTTAGTTCGGAAAGGTGAGACACAATGCAGATCCCTAACCTGGAAGACTCGAAGGGCATTGTGCACAGGTCTTCTTTCTCACGAAACTCCCGCCCAATTGTGCACAGCTCGCCTGAGATCTTCATGTGGGCTATGTTTCTCGCAACAACCTCATGGCCATCTAGAGGGATACAATGGTGCCGCTCGGTCATAGCAGTCGTGAAGTCTTTGAAGCTTATCTTGTCATACTCAGGGGGCAGCATTCCGGCAACAGTAGCCCTCCAGAATAGTGTCGACTCGCCCTTACGGCTTTGACTTCAGAACTGGAATGCTGACTGTGCAGCCGCAACTGCGCTTTCACCGTTAGGTTGCAGAGCTACTTCAATGGCTTTCCGTGTCTGCGCTGCTTCATTTTGAAAACCAGCATATTGTTTTCAAACAGAAAGGCGCTGAACGAGTCCAGTACGCCATGCCTTTCAGCATCCCTTGCGAGGAGTGTGAGGCAGTGGACGTTGTTTGCGGCATATTCTGTGCCGTGCAGCCCCAGGAAGTGAGACACGAAATACCTGAGCAGCTCACTGGCATACCCAGCGTGTTTTCGACACAAATTGTCGTTGCCGCGTATGGTAATCGAAGCATGAAGCATTAAAAAATGTTGATACAGGTAATAGCATACAAAACCTCAAAATGAAGGGACTAGTGTAAAACAGAAAAAGCCTAAGTTCAACCGCCTTCCACCGGTCGAGGTCGTCAAGACTTCGAGATTTGCGCGGGAATTCCCTGAGGACATGGTTGTGAACAATCGTACTCAACTCATCGAAAGTGCGTCGCTGTAGTAGCCAAAAACGAACCTTGACTGGTCCCTTTGACGACCACATGACTAGAAACTTCCTCATGACGCCTAGCAGCACAACGTGCATGTAATCCAGTGGCACGTCTCGCATGATGTCAATAGGCAGTTCCAAAAGCAGTGTCTTGTTCCTGTGATGTTCAGGGTCATGCTGCTGCCTGAAGCAAAGGTCGCTGTGCAATGGGCAGTCTATGTCAAGGAATACAACTTTGTTAGGTGCAGGCTCGCCCCCAACAGTGCATTTCGGACAGGAGTTGTAACCTGTGTGGTGTATTGTCCCTGTTATGGGGGCTTGAGCAGGGGCATCACAAATGATGCCCTTCAGGTTAAATTTGACAGCCGTGTTGTTGACCAAACCCTGTCAGTGTTCTTCCACAAAGGCTCTCAGTACTCGCTAGCACATTTTGGCTTTGACCACCCAGCAAATGCACCAACCAGTAATGGTGCTAAATCACCACAATCCTGAGGCAACCACTGACGCAGTAAAGAGTACGTTGTGAGCTTTTTGACAGGGGAAAACCATCCATGTTAGATGTCAGGGGTACCACAGCAGGCAAACTGACTTAAGGAAGGCTGTAGTCCAGCAGCAAGCCCAAAATGGCAGTAGTAGCCAGGTCTCGTGCGCCCGCCTTTTGGCAGGGAAGGCAGTTTACCTTGATCTCTTAGTACTCCTAGACGGTCTGTCAGCGCCTTTCTTTTGACTCAGTGGACCACAGCCCAGTCTCGCAAAGTATCGGGGAGCCCGTCGCCAACTGCACAGTCTTCGCTTCTGCCCTCTCGGGTGTTATCGCTTTCAGAATCAGTTCGACGAGGCCGGTCGTAAAACAAATTTTCGGCGTCCTGTGCTGCGCTTCCATAAACAAAACAGCGGAGCGGTCGACATCTTGCTGCGAAGAGGATGTTCCGGCCTCTTCAAGAGGAGCGTCTCTTGTAGGCGAAGCAAGGTTCGCCTGTTCAAATGGAGTAGGTTTTGGCCGCTTCGAGTGGAGCTCTACGTCAGGAAACGCAATTTATCTACTTTCCCCTGTGCTTTCAAACACCAGAAGGCTTCTTTTGGTCTGCCTTGAAGCCTTCTCGCACGCGTGCGATGGTTGGAACCTACGCATGCCTCTGTCTAGCGCGCGCACTCGGGCGTAGCAAACATTTTTAAAAGGTTGTACAAATGAAAACACCAAAGTTTAAAGAGTACCCAGAATGCTGCCGGTGATCAAACTCCACTTTCTAGTTCCCTGTGCTTAAAACAACTTTGCGCGGAGGGCATAAATCTCGGCAATGGTGTCTGACAACCAGAAATACGCGCACTGTGATTACGAAACAATGTCGGTAACGGTTACTTCGTTGAGGTATCTTTTACTCACCTTGTCGTCGCGGAAGAAGACACAGCCGTCGGTCGAGGCTCAATCTGTACTTGGCAGCCAAACAAAAAAATTACACCATCTTCCTCTGGCGAACCATCAGGAGGATGCGAAGCGCCATGAGGGTTCCGTGTAGGTTCCATTGTGTTGCCGTTATGTTGTTTCATTTATCGGAGCACGAATGGGAACGTAGTGTGAACCACCATGTAGAGACAGATAAATGAAGAGAAATGTAGAGACAGCGAAGAGACTGACACCCGCGTTACTTGATCGAACACCTCCTGGTACTCGTCTTTCTTTATTGCGTGCTCACGCTCCTACCCCACTGCCCGTCCTCTTCGTCCTCTTCTCTGGTTGAGGTGCAAGGTGCGTGGCGCTTCCCGCCACAGCTTTCCCACGAGAAATTCAAAATCCTCATCTAAAGTTTTCAGTTCGTCGTTTCCGTTGACGTTCAGCTTCGCGTGCCTTCGTTGTATGAGTAGCTTCTTGACGTAGTTTGAATGAGTGAAGTGGGTTTGTTGCGCAGTGGGAAGAGCGCCACGTACCTCCCGTTGCGGCCAGAGAGTCGTGGGATCGAAACCGGGCGCTGCTTATTTATTTTTATAGTGGACTGCGCTGACGTCAGCCCAAATGCTGACGGGGCTGAAGAGACGCGTATGCGCACTAGCGTGCGGACGGCGGACAACAACGACAACAAGGGAGGGAGGGACAGAGCCCTGAGCTTGAGATGCTTCGCATCTAATAATCTTAAGAATGTAAGGTTCGATAACTGGGTTGCAGTGATCAACCGAAAAGACCACCGTTTTTGCAGCGAGCTTTTTGGCGCCAAAAAAGCGCCAGGAGCACAAAAGAACAAAGGTGTGCGCAGGCGTGCGTGTACGAAACTGCGCAAAACTAGCAATACTTGTCGTAGACCAAAAAGTAACCATTATTTCTCTTCAGAAATATATAAAACGCAGGCAAAGTTATTATCTTATGACTAATAAAAATTGTTTTTTAAATATGCATTAAAAACTTTTACTTCATTGCCGCATAAAATTGAATGAGGCAAGCAACATTCCGAGTCAGCACCAAAACCAATCCAAGTTTCTTGTTTTTTTTTTTGTCCTTGTTGTTTCTTCCCTTCACAGAAAAAGCAGCAGCAGATATGGTTTTGTTCGCTTGACGAAAAAGCGGAAAGTCCGCAGTAGCTTACGAAGGGAGAAATCGTTAGCTTTGTTTTCTTTGTTTTGCCGGCTATAACCGCATTGGCAACGCCAGATTTCCTCAACCGGCAACCGTCACGCCTGCCCGCTGAATTCGAAGTCACGGAGTAGTGGTTATGTTTTCCCGACAGGTAAAAATTAACCGCTACCGCTCACTGTCTATCTGGAACCACTGTTAATTATTATTGTTTATTAAATATTATGGCCTTAACTGCAGCTAAATGAGCGACTCGGGCTGTTCAACGGTACAAGTTTTGCCGATTGGGATAAAAATCAGACAGCGATTGCCGTGAGTTGCGCGTTGCGGGCACGTGGGGTGACGCTTACGACACCCATGCCACTGTACCAATTGAAAGCACTTACTTTAATTATAATAAACGGAAGTGCTAGTCTTGAATCTCTCATTGTGACAAATTGGTTAGGCTGATCAAGAAGAAAAAAATGGACGTCCGCTTAACTTCCGGCAGATTTTATGTTCGGGACTAGAATGGACGTCCTTTTGGCCATGTCGCTGGGATGTCCGTCCGACGAAAGTGAGAACACTTTCGCATTTTGCAGAAAAATACATCCGAAGAGCACCCGATGGACTTCGAGCGCGGAATTCGGACGTTCGGCTGTAAAACGTACGTCCTACGGATATCTGTACGTGGTCCAATGGGTGGCGTTGGAGCTTTCGGGCTCCTTGTAGCTGTACCCGATGATACAACGCTACTAACGCGTCTCGGATGCGTCTTCGCTGTGGCACGGCTTGAACATAACAAAAGGAAAAACAAAAGCGCCGTGTCATCTGCAGCTGCGGGCGGGAGATGATCCGGAACGCGAACGTTCGCTTGCGGCATCTACTTGCAGAGCGCAGCGTTGAAGAAACGGTCGCAACAGTGAGCGATCTCCTTGGAATCAGCGTGCGTTTGGTGATGGACGTGAAGAAGGAGATGAAAAATAACGATGGCAATCTTGCGACGCCCTCCCGAAAAGTGCCCGCGAAGCGGTGGAAAGAGACGACGCACAGAAGTGTACGACGACTTTACGAAGTGCGCATTGCGGTCGTCCGTGCATCGCCTTTTTCGCCGCAATGTAATCCCGACAGTGAAGGAAAATTGCTGCGGATGTCAACGTTAGCGGCGATGTTACTCCTCTCAAGCCATGGACTGTGCGCCGGCTGGTGGAGGACATCGGGTTCAGGTATGAGAAGAGGGGCCGGAACTCGCTGCTGATCGAGCGGCACGACATTGTCGCGTGGCAGCAAAAGTAGCTCTATGACATCACCAGGTACAGGATTGAAGATCGAAAAATATTCTACTTTGATGAAACCTGAGTGAATGCGGGACACACGATATCGACTGTTTGACGGACACGACGGTTGCTTCCCACCACGGCGCGCGCCTTCATGCGTTGTCTGACGACAGGTTTAAAGCAGCCGTCAGGGAAAGGATAGCGCCTGATTGTAACGCACATCGACAGCGAGGGCGGCTTCGTCGGTGGGTGCCTGGACATATTTCGGGGTACGAAGACAGGCGACTACCACGAGGAGGGGGACAAACCCCGCTTTGACAGGTGGTTTGGGGCCGTTTTGCCACATCTGCCACTGGGTAGTGTAATTGTCATGGACAATGCGTCGTACCACTCGTGGCTGGAGAAGCAGTGCCTACGACGACTTCGCGCAAAATGTTGTTCAGGACTGAGTGACGTCTTAAGGACTTGCTTGGAATGAAAAAAAAAAACGCTTAAAAAGTAGGTGGCCTCCGTTAAGACACGGTAAATCAGGTATCGTATTGACGGTGCAGCTGAAAGGACAGGATGTATTCAGGAGGCCTGCCATTGTGAGCTCAGTCCCATTGAGCGCATATGGGCACAGATGAAGTGAGAAAGGCCATATTTAAGCTGGCAGATGTAGAGGTGCTTTTGAGGGAAGAAGTTGCCAAGGTAACAAACAGCTCAGCACTGGGCAAACACTGTTTAGCATGTGATCAGAATTGAAACAAAGTTCAGAGGAGACGGTGGAGCAAGTGCGCGTGTTCAACCTATTATAGTACATCTTGGTGAAGACGACATGAACTCCGACAGTGACCTATCTGCTATCGAGTCCTTTCAAGATGTGTAAGGCTGCGACCTATTCGCCAGTGCCGCCTCAATGCCTCGTTCAGTTAGTCTGGAGTGCGGCGTTTAGCTTAAATACCCGTGTTTCCATAGCTGCAGAAACAAGAACCTTTTCTACAGCAGAGAAGACCAGATATGCTGTTTGTGTGCTTTATTAAAACTTATTTCTGGAGGGAACTGAGCAGCCTTGGTGTGGTGCTAAAGTGAACTAGAACAGAGTGGCTGAAACGCCTATACTTTCAATACATCAGATGTTAAGCAAAAAACGAGTAAAATCCGTAAGGGGCGCTGCGATCGCAAGACTTCAAAGCTTAGCGCAATGGTAGAGTACTCGCTTCCCACGCAAAATACCAGGGCTCGATTCTCAGTTATTGTGTCGGTGTACTTTTCTTTATATAAAACGTTGCAAGCCTGCTACAAAACACTACTATAATTTATTTCATATGTTCAGATTTTACCATATGAAGTGCAATAGTTATATGCAACATTTCGTGTACCGTACGGTATACTAAACGTATGCGAAGCAACGCGGCGGTTCTCAAAGCCAAGCTTCGTTAGCGATAAAATCCTTGTAAATAAACCAATTTCGTGTCATTGTCAGACGTGACGCTGACTATATTTATGGGAATATAAAAGATTGTGTTCGTTCAGCTCTAGCCGCTGACGGCCAAGGATCCGCAGCGGCGCGAACCCACCCTCGTGCAGACGACAAATTTTCTGCCTCATGCTTACTGGGGCAACTTCCTATTAAACTCATATCGCAATAAATGACGGGCAAGGTGCGCGAACATAATTGAACACTACGTTTCGTAATCTGTTTCATAATGTTTTGTCTATTTTAGAAAGCAATAAAAAACAAATCGTTTTTATCTGTCGTCTGCTAAGTTGTAACGGTAATGGCCTGATGCGAGCGGAGTTCTTCCGGCGTCGTGAATCGCAGCCTGCAGGCTACTTCTGTTCCCGTCATAAAGGCAAGTGAATACTTGAATATTTACGATGCAGTGCACACATTACAACATAACACAGCATTTCAGACAATAGAAATATATAATGATAGGCTAGCTCATATACCAATGTCATTGCAAGCGTGCGACCGCCAGGTTTTGTCAGGTGCAGTTTCTTAAGCATACAATGAGGATGTCGGATAAACTGCAACAGCGGCGAGTGTGTGGTGCCTTAGAGTATTTCAGAAGTTAAGCGAAGAGCCGAAGCTCGGAAAAGTATAAGCTAAAATTATAAGGAGACCGGGCATGGGTTGGAAGGCGGGATGTTGAGAAAGCGCTCATGCAATTTTTTATGCCGGCCCACGTCTCTGTAAGCATGTTTTATATTCGCCTGTATCCCTTGGCGCTTGCTGTCTAATTAGCTCCCACCGAGCCGCAATGTCATAAAATAAACTACCCCAAACGGCCCTAAATCGCAGAAAGTGTCTTGAAAACACGCCAAAGGTGTGGTCGTATAACGGTGTACTAAAATTTCGAACCACGACACGTAGCAGTGATAGTTACGCCGCGAACAAAAGATCTAAAAAATGTATGTGCAAAAGGCCGGAAAAATTGCCAAATCAGTTCAATTTATGGAATCTGGGGAAAATCTTGAGGAATCCAAGTAACAATGCTCAATGGGGCTTACGCTTGAGAGTTTTTTGGTTCGTTTAGCAAGAAAAGGGCAGTTACTACATTAGCAAGACCCATAATTCAGCTTACTCTAAATTTTTGCTTGGCCGGAATTGACATTTTACTATTGTTTTTTTAGGCAATGAAGCGAAAGAAGCAGATTTCGTGCTGCGTTCCAGGCTGCAACACGAGTTACAGGAACAAAGGCAGCCAGGGCAAACTTTCACTGTAAGGGACAGCAAAGGGAAAAAAACTTGCCAATGGGCGAAAAGTCCCTGACGGATTCGAGCGATGTTTGCGAGCTGCACTTTTCTCCCGAATCGGTGAAGCGGGATTACGCGCACGTTATAAATGGCCGAGAGGTGAGGGTGGCCCGTGTACGACCAATGTTGGCTGCAGGAGCCGTGCCCTCAGATCGACGCAAGCTGACTGCTGCACCTGAACATGCAACAGGAATAGACCAGCCTGCTTTTCAAACGGTGTACCCGAACACAATCCACGAGCGAGCGTCATGAGGATGCGAGCTGGTGAAAAGGAAATGTGGTGCTGCTTACCAGCCAGACGAAGTATTTTCTTCGATAGCGCCAAGAAGAGACAATACAGTAAGCCTCGAAAGCGACGAACAGTTCGAGCAGGTTGGTGAGGCACCCCTGCACACAGATTATGCCCTTGATGCTGATGTGCTACGCCAGATTCCTAATCCTCCAGGCTGGACAAAACTGTCCTTCGTAAACTTTGACGGTATATGTCGTGCAACAGGAGGTCGGACCAAAGACAGAGAAATCTACCACGACAAAGTCATATTTCTTGAATGTGCGAAGGCCGGAATTTCTTGTAGAACGCACCTCAATTGGAAAACTCATACAGAGAAAATTGGGCGACCTTTGCCGGAGGCCGAAGCGGAGATGAAAACAGTGAACTCGAGGAGTAGAATTCCCATTCCCACTTACTGGGCGACTGGCAGCCTCTGTCCGCACGTACAAACAAGTTTTCTATAGCATCAACTGAAGTCCCCGAAGAAGGTACGGACGCTAAGAGATAACACTACTTAATTATGGGACGCGCATAATAGATTTTTTAAGCGGCTAAGCACCAAATACAAAATTATAAGTGCTTACTTATCAAGGGTGCGTGGTCCCTGTGCATGTCGACGAATAGCCGGCAGTATTGGACGTCTCTCTCTCTCTAAGGGTCGCGGGCAACAAAAGGCCAACATTTTTTTATGAATGCATGTACGTTAATTACAACTGCATTGGATGCTTCGCACAAAAGTTTGTAATTAACTTCTGCCTTCAACTAAAGCCCGACTGGCGCGCATTAGTCGCCGTTCTCTATTAATGCCAACGGTCCTAGGCATCACCTCCTGCTCTTCCCCATGTGCACCCTCGCTAGGCATGGGGAAATAAAAATAGTGTGCTGAAATTTACTTTGCTTGCACTTTAAAGTCACAGCCTTTTATTTATTTGGTGGGGGCTTGCATGTGTGAACTGCTGATGGGCATGAGAATTATATGGGGGCCTTAGAAGATTTAGGTTGTGCAACTCACCAGTGTAATGCAGCGCAGGCTGCCAAGGTTCCCACCACGGGTTCGAGCGAGACAAACCGTATAAGGCAAGGCGGTCCTCGCCACGCGAGTGCAGTCACTCCGAAAAAAAAAAGTAGCACCACAGAACCGGTTTTAATTGATGGTTTCCAATGATACAACAATCAGTTTTAGCAGAACACTCCTAGCCTTGAGGCAGAGAGGGGGGGTACCTGCCAGCCGTACGCATCAAGCCACAAAGCCCGACGCGCGGGGCCGGGAATCGGCAGCTCTTCGTCCAGGTTCGTTTCCCGGTTTGCGGCAGCCGCTTTTCTGATGGAGGCGAAAAGCAAAAAACGCCCGTGTGTACGAGATTTCGGCACACGTAAAAGATTCCAAGGTGGTCAGATTTAATCCGGAGCTCTCAAGTACGGCGCGCCTCATCGCCTGCGTTGCGTCGGCGCGTTACACCCTACAATCAATCAATCACCTGTTGGTTCAGCGGCGTGAGTCACCGAAGCGCTTCGGGTGATCGATTCTGGAGATAACTGCAACGGACCACCAGACTGACCAAGCAACAAATAACTCAAATCACCTGCGCAGGTAAGGAGCTCAAAGCCAGAGGGTGCATGAAATCCGACTCCTGGTACGAACGCCGATCGCACGCTGGTGGAAATGCGGTGTCCACTTCAAGCCGAAGCTGCGAAGCGAGCAAAATGCATCGTACCTGCCAGAGCCGGTGCTCGGCCGTCCCTCCCGGGCAAAACCGGCGAGCGCGGTCACTAGCGAGATCTGTAAAGGCGGCGCCACTACGTCACACCCCACGTGGTCCACGGGCCACCGCTCGTTAATCAACCTGTACCCTCTTACAGGGAGATAGGGCGCGAGGAGTAAGCCTCGCCCCTCTGGGAAAGGGATCGCGGGCAATGCGGGACCTCGTAATGGGAGCAGTACCATTAATATCCCCTGTGGGGTATCTTTCTGCACCGGTGCGAGGGAATTGTTCACCGTCATGCATTAGCAATAAGTAGAAAATTTCAAACTTAACTTTAGTTGCCCTTTCAGCTGCTCATAGTTTTTTTTTTTCAGGAGGCATGTGTACACCATGCGCCAGTGCAAGGCTCTCACTGATACGGAAGAAATACAAAACAAAGTTGACCATCTTGGCTGCCCGAAGGAAGTCTTCGCAAATGAAAATTTTTCGGCAAAGACACCGGAGAATGAAAATTCAGCAGGGAAACCTCAAAGAACGTCTGAAGGCAATGAGGAAAAAATCAGGAACTGGAAGAAGATAACTTCAAGGAAATGATCATGGACCTTCCAACAAACCAACAACAGGCCGCCCTTCATTTTTTTCGCGCCTCCAGGAGAAAGAGCACTCGAGGGATGGATTTCACCCAAGACTGGGTACTGGAGTGCATACTAATGGACATCAAGAGCCCCAAGTTGTACCGACACATGCGGAAAAACAAAATTCTGATCCTTCCTTGTAAAAACACGCTCAGGAATTACCTAGCGTCGTACAGAACGGGCTTCGGCTTCTGTACTAAAGTTCTCAGTGAACTCAAAGAACTGACCAAAAACATGGATCCTTTCAAACTGCACGGAGGGCTCCTTGTTGACGAAATTAAATTTGCTGAACATCTGTCCAGTAACTCCATCAGCACGAATCGAAGGATTTGTCAATCTCAGGAGATTTACGCCAAGAGCCAGAAACACGAACCCTGCGACCACGGAATGATAATCATGTTTAGTCCGTTTGCTGGCAAGTGGTCTCAAATCCTTGCGGTGTTCGGAACTCACGGAAACTTCGAAGGACAACTTTTAGCCAAAATCCTAATTCAGGCGGTTATTCTTGCGGAAGATACCGGCCTCCTTTGTTGACTTCGTGACATGTCACGGCGCCTCGTGGAATCGCAAAATGTGGAAAGTCTTGGGAATCGAGGCGACTTCAACAAACATCAGGTCCCGTATCAAGCATCCCAAGGATCCAAGTCGGTTCTTGCACTTCGTGTCAGACTTCCCGCACTTGATTAAGTGCCTGCGCAACAACCTTATGGAACATGACTTCGAGACCCCTGATGGCTTGGTAAGAGCGCGTGCTTTAGTAATTTTGGTGTATTATAGCTGGCGCTTGAAATACCCGGCTGATATGAACTCTCGTAATGTTAAGTCGATTATGTATCAGATGCAAAAATAACTTCGTAATGAAGTAGTTATGAGCATCGCCCATGATCAACCCCGAAACTAACGTCATTATGGTTGATTTCAAACGCACATGGCATTAAAGTGACCTAAATAATTTATTTTTGAAGTTTCTTCCCTATCGTCTAATCGCCAGAGTGTCAGTTTCAAACTTTATGACGAATTCTACTCATCCCACTCTGTGAGTATTCGAGCTTTGTGCCAAATTTCTACCGTGCCCACTTGTGAAAACCACATATACACAAAATGTGATATGTCCGCCTGTCGTTTACCTTCCAGGTCTCGCTGGATATCATCAGAGAGGCATTGGCGAAGGACGGGAGCAGCGTCACCCTTCGGGTCATGCACGGTATCCGGGAAAGGCACGTCAAACCTGATAACTTCGAGAAAATGCGTGTAAATTACGCCTACCAGCTGTTTGGAAACCAAGTTCTGCGTGGGCTCCCTTTCTTCAAGGAGGAGTTGAAACCAGGCTGGGGCAGCATTGAGCCTACGATAGGCTTCTTCGAGCGTAAAATCGTACTTTTAACTGGCATTTCACTCGCTAAGTAGAAGTTATGTTATGCAAACTTTTTGTAAAACTTTGTAACTTGTAAAACTTTTTAAAACGCAATGAAGTGGTGCGCTAAATGTGAAGCTTAGTCAGCATGATTAAACTTGTTCGAGTTGCCTTAGCAGACACTAAAATAAAGCGCTTAACGGTCACACGTGAAAATTACGCAACAGATATATGACGGCGGAATCTCTTTCCAAGACACGCATCTTTAGGTCTAGTGTATATCGGTTTCCTGGGGTACAAAACGTATACCATGGCAGTATTCAGTGCGTACATGTGTGCGATGTGTTTACATATTTGCGTTTTATTTCCAGGATGATCAGCAGCATGTCACAAACTCGAGCGTACGACGTCTAAACGTACCGTATAAATTTTTCATTTATTGTACAGCGCCTAATTCTTCTTACACTCGTCCGATTCATTCAGTCCGGTTCTATTCGCCCCGAGACAAGGCTGGAACTTTCGCGAACGAAGAGGCGGTAATACGATCACCCGCCGGCTCGCCGGCAAGAAAACAACAAAAATAAAACCCCCGCCGCTCCGGTTTCGTCGAAGCTTCCAGTACTTTCGAGGAGGTGCGCGTGGCCTTGCCAGTTCTAAAGAGCGTCGATGATTCTAGAAAGGAGAAGAGTGAAGTTATTCGCTGACGGCGGCGGGCGCGTTGTGTGTTGTGCTCTCCCTCTCCGCACCGGCGCGCCTATAAAAAGAGAAGCCGCGCCTAAGCAAACCAGCTACGTTTGGACGTCGTGATTGACAAGTGCACCTGCCAGTTTGTACATCACACCATCGGCGACCCGCGCCCTGGAGGACTCCAACGTGCTCCCTGGCATCGAATGACCGTGATCGTCTCGGACGGCCTGGCCTGCAGCGAAGCCACGCTTCCCAGGTAGCCGACTCGCCTCCGACAGCGGTGCATCGTCCGGCCCGGTCGGTGAATATGCTGGGACTCTGTCTCTCATAAGCATCGAACTGTTCATTTTCTTTTAGTTAACTGCTCCGATTCGTAATCTTCATTTGTTAACGCTCCTGTTTGTAGCATTTGGTCTAATTGGACTGTTTCTTATATTTGAATTCCAACTAAGTTGCCTGTAATTATCGATCCGTTACCTCGTGCTTGTATTTGTGACTTTCCTGTCTAAATATAAGTCTTTGTGCTGTTTTTCGTTCAAGGCTCTTGCTCATTCTTGCCGCTCTAGTCGGCGAAAGCCGCACATCAGACGGCCACCCCCTTTGTCACCTGTGCCCTGTAGATTCGGTGGGGTTTGTTGGCTCTCTTGAGTCGACTCCCCATATCTTCTGACAGTGCACCCTAATTTAAGGATGCGGGTGACACAGCATCATCTCGATCATGTCTTCCCGTAGATCGTACCTCGCTCTTCGATATGACTTACCAGCAGTGGATAGCCTCGTTTGCTTTCTCGCCTACCTAACGGAATGGGAGACCCACAGAAGGGGAACACGGGGCTTTTTAAGTGACTCCACAGCTACCGGTCTTAGGGTAACCATTAGCAGCACTCTATCGCTACTGGACTACCTCACGAAGCACGCAGGTTTCCAGTATTTGGTAACATCCAAAATGAACCAGGACTCCGTTGACAATGCTTTCAGGGTCGTCAGGCAGTGCGGTGGTAGTAATGATCACCCGACGCCCCAGCAATTTCTTGTTAGTGTAAACTTCAGCAACTTCTGCAACCTCGTTCGGTCCCCAGACCACGGAAACGCTCAGTCAGCGGTTCTGCGATCTCTTGTAGGCCCCGGCCTGAACACAACACCCACTGCGAAGCAAAAGCAAGCTTTAGTCGATGAACTAATCGGCAACCTAGAATTTGACGCTGCTGAGCAAGTGGTCCAACTCTTTGTTTCACAAGATGACCACTCACTTTACGCGGTAGCCAAAAGTGACCGTAGGCTTATTCACTATATAATCTAATACGCAGCCAGGAAATGCCTGCTCCCCTTAAAGTGCGCTCCGTGTGAAAAGCTGCTTCTGTGTTCCAAGGACGACGCAGACAGCAGCCCAGCTGAGCTGAATAAACTCTGCGACTATGGTGGGCTGCTGTACCCATCTTTGTCTCTTCTGAGGTTTATTACGTTCCTAGAAGACAAATTCACCGAATGCTTCAGCACTTCTCGTATCCACCATGACAGCATCATGAATGTCATTGAAATTTTGAAAGGGCGGAAAATCGGAATGATTGGCTGTGACGAACACCGCTATCAGCTGACGATGCGGGTAATGAGCTTTTATTTGCTCGCACGCATGCATTTTTATGTGAAGGCTGTCAACCAATCACGCACTTCAAGACGGAAGGCAACGCGTAACAGGAAGAAGAGCTGGTGCACTCTTTCGTTTTATTCCTGCTTGTGTCAATTTCCTTTCGTTTATATAGTAACGGCGTAGAGACACCAGCCAACGTACGACTATGTCGCTCGCTAATTATTTCATTACCGGCTACGCATTTGCAAAAAAGAGTAGGCGGAAGAAGATAACGGCTGTAGACACGTGCAGCGAGCAGGAATTATAGAATGCACTTTCTGACTGATGAGCCGCAACACGCATAAGCTTGGGCACAAATATTTCAAATGTTCTGTTCGTGCCATTAAGAGGTTTCATATCATCGTTTACAAGGGGCGCCTGTACGAAGGACGACCTAGTGTTCTAGTCAGAAGCTGCCAAATATTTCAGTGTGGTAGTTGTAGTATGCGCCTGGCATATTTGCAATCCTTGAACACTGGTGGCAGGGTTAGAATAAAGGGGATTTTAACTTTTAAGGCAACCACGAGGTCAAGTTTCTTTCCTTTCAACAGGTTTTGTAAGTAGACGCCAGCTCGCAAAGCTGCAAAAGTCGTAGAGAGCAATCTCGTCAACGAAGCTTCTTTGCATTTTTCGAGTGCCTATTTCTTTTGTTCCTCTGCCATTTGCGTGTGTCGTGTCGTTTTAAACCATGGAATTGGAGCACAAATTGGCAGCCACAGTCTTGAAATGCTGTATGCAATAAAGTCATATGTCCACGAAAACATGGATAGAAGGCTTACTTGCATGTAAACGATAAGTACTGTTTTTTTTCAGTGCACTTACTTTTAAAATCTGTCTTGTGGTCTCTGCTGCGAGAGGAACGTTAGTACAAAAATAGCAAGTGTCATATCATACGCCAACAAACAACACCATGACGTACACGCTTTCAAACGCACGTGGTTCGCATGCGGGGGGCGGAGGGGCAAGCCGCAGGGCCTTGCGCTCGTAGTAAACACTTATTGTCAGTACGCCCTCCCCTCCCACATCAGTTATCTGTTCTTCGTACATCGCCTAAACTGCAAGCCCTTAATTACGGTGAAAACAAGGAAACAAAGCAGCAAGAAAACAAGCAACGATCATCTCCTCGTGTTTGACAAGGTAGCTAACAGCCACAGCCCCCCCCCCCCCCAATCCCGCAATATTACCTATATTTTATTTCGTAAGCACTACGAAGGTCGACCGCATGAAATCTACGCCTGTGCGCGTACTGTGAAACCTTCCACAGTGCTTACCCGCAGAAGTGTCAGTGACAACGCTTTGTAAGAATACATGTATGCTTAGACTAATGCAGGCACTTTAAAAATAACAAGGAAGATATATTTGGGGCCCAGTAATGATGCAAATTAACCCAATGACGCTGCTTTGCGCACTTGGAACGAATCTGCATCAGATCGTCCCGTAATCTTTCAAGCGCTCCTTTTCTCCGAAAAGAAAACTCCAGGGATCCGCGCCTGATTCCAAATAGTACTTCCGCCAATGTTTCAAGCTTAGGCCAACTTTGGTGAGCTCTTTATCTAATTAGTGTATAAACTCTACCTTTCACCATCACAAATGTGTCTGAAATTCGCGCGCTCGCTGTAGCAAAGCGGCAGCTTCCGCTCGGCTCCTCGTGGTGGCGAGACGATCGCAAGACTTCAGGGGATTCCCCTTTTGATGCCCTTTTTTTGCTTCATTTTCTGGCAGCTCGTTTGAACCACTCTGTGTTCTAGTTCACTCTAGTGGTGCTTAACTTGCTCAGGGTTGATTGCTTTGACATGTAGCTATGAGAATCAGAAGAGACCATTGCAATGTTTGGTTTGTAATCTCATTTGCCATTACTTAGTGTTGTCTGCTGTGTCGTAGACTCAACAGTGATCTTCCAGTATAACAGTGAGGGCGGCAGAAGCTATTTCAACAATCGGGTTATGATCTCATTTGCTGTAGTGAACGGAATTGTGTGTTGTGTGGTGCTGGCTCATGGTTGATTGCCTTGATATGTAGCTATGAGAATAAGAAAAGGCTGTTGCAGTGCTTGGTTTCTGGTCTCATTTGTTATAAGTGGGGTGCAGAAATTAAGCCGAATAAGTTCAGTCATTACAGGATACTGCGTGGCAGATCTATTCATAAAAGGAAATCAAACCTCTCGAGCTAGAGAAAACCCGCACTGTTCCAAACTATTTTCTGGAAGTAAGGCCACGCTTACACAGTGCGATAGTTTTCGCGAGGGTGAATATTTGCATGTATAGCATGAGGTGTGTGCAAGCCGAGTCAAGCGAGTTCACAGATTCACTTCAAGCAGAATCACTTCTGCGGTCTGTGGCGTTGGGGATCCCTGTGCGACACTGTAAATTAGTGATAAAGGCAAGTTTCACCTACAGGACAAGACACTAGTTTGAGTTTTCACAGCAAATTTTTTACATTGTTTGGACACTTATGCACGTATGGGATGCAGAAACAGTTGCAAATAAAATGCCTACATGAAAGCAGGTAACTGAACATTGTGTGCTTTTGTTGCTGGCTGAGCCAAGTTGTCTTCTGATAGAGTATCAAGAACAAATAAATCTGCTTCAGTCTTTTCTTACTCATTTCATTTGCTCTGCATAATTCAGCAGTGTGCCTGCTTAGCTGTCTGAGCCAAATCTGACTCATAACAGCAGTGAGGACAAGAAAAGTTTCTTCGGTGTTTTATTTCTACTTTGATTCTGCTTAACTTCTATCTGGCTATCTGCGGTCTTACACAGGAATTAGGATAAATAGGTTTTATCTGTTGTCTAAGCCACCCGATAAAATGCAGAAGCACAACGTTAATAAAAACAATTCCCAAAGCTTTGGGAAGAGGAAACAATGTTGGCTTAAATCGATCCTCCCATGTATCGGAATTTAGTGCATTTTTGGCAAGAGAAATTTCTTCCTGAGCATATGATCCCATTCTGGCTCTTGCGTAACAAGAAAAGTATCATGCATTGACCAATTTCAGCGAGCGATATGTACCATATGTGTGTTTCCATGCATCCACTCAACCGACATGTCATACATCAACTACTGCAGATACCTTTTTATGGCAAAGATCACTAAGTAATCCTTCAAACATACTTCATTGCCCGTGTTATGAATTTGGCATCAATTGATGTGCTGTCATTGTGATTTACACACCCAATATATGCGTAGACATTGCACGTGTTGCGTTGTGAACAGCGCTGCAGCAATGAGCAGCTTACTATTCGACTTGGCATCCACGATGTTGAGCACTGCTGGAGCAGTGAGCTTCTCGCTCCAGCAGAAGCGCAGAAGAGCACAACAAACATCCCGGCGGCAATATTCCGTTTCTGAAGCCCCAACTGATAATAGAGCCGGCACTGATAATGCCAACCGCAGGCGATGAAGCGGCACTTCAAGGAGCTGACGTCTGAGGCTTGAAAATCGTCGACAGGGCAAAAGGAAATGGTCGACAGACTCTTCATTAGAGTAACTGCACATAGACTGCGCCAGACGAGACATGTGGAGGTATCTATTCAACAGCGGCACACGACATCGAAGGCTGGTTACAATCGCCTCCAGGTCGCGTGAAGGGCACCAATTCGGTTTCCAGGAGAATTTTAGATGTCAAAAATCTCGCAACGACAATAAGACTGATTCGTGCTGCCCTTGCAGCTTCAACAATCTACGGAACCTTGCGGCGGTTAATAAAGGCGTTGTCTCAATTACATCGACAACAGGCCCGGAGAGTGCTACCCTTGCCAGTGAATCTGCGGTTTCATTAAAGGTGATTCCCGCATGCCCAGGGACCCAAAGAAGGTCAATTTCAGTAATAGGAGGTGGTAGAAAGGATCGAAACGTCCGTAGAAGGGGTGAGTCTTTCGGAGAAGAAAGGGCTAAGCCTACGGATAGGGAATCTGTAATTATGACTGGGGACGACATCGATATGTCAAGCTTTCGCAGTGTCAAGACTATTGCCAAGAATTCCGCATAGAATGTAGTGATAAACTCTACCAGACGAACCGAACAGGACCAATTTAAGGAGGGGGAAACTATACCTATTCCGGATTTTTTATCTCGTTGAGAAGCATCTGTATATATGATAGTACCGTGCTGAATTGAGACCAAATGATCTTATAGGATACCATTGAGCAGTCGGGCAGGTAGCATTTTGGCATTTTGGGGAAAGATGTCCCGGAGGTTGACCGTTAACATATTACCCGTATCGAGAGATGGAAATACGTTATTGACCGCAACCTCTATTGGAGACAGCAAGCTTTTTGCTAGAGTAACTTGCGGCCGATAGGACCTGGGCCACTGGACCGCCAGAAACACAGCTGGCTCAGCCACAAAGATAAATTCTGCTCTGTTAGCCCCACTGATCTCCACTGAGTTGCTGGATGGCGCTTCGCCGCTGTCGCGACCGGGCGCGCGCACGGCCACCGGAAGTTCGACGGCTTGTCCCGGAAGTCAAGCGCCTGCTACGCTTCTCAACCGCTGATAAGCGTCCCCATTGACGCATTTTGGCATTTTTTTCTCACTTTATTGCATTTTGGCTATACACATCGCGTTCAGATCGCAACTTATGCTATACCGAAACATGCGACGTTAATATGAAGCAGAATTTTAATTGCAAAGGAGAACGAAAATGTCACTTGGGTCTTGGTTTGAGAGGAGACGACGCAGCTTGAACGGGATCTATGCTAGCGAGTGGACTTTATGATTCGTGTTAAGATGCACGTCTTACAATAAATTAACAGTCGTGAGGGGACTTGTATTAATCGAAAACAATATATTAACAACCGTGAAAGGACTTGTATTATCCGAAAACCAACTAGCTAAGCGAGTTCGATATCAAGACGGAGGAAGCTGCCTGAAACAGAAGAACCAATTTGAAGTTTGCTACGTGCCGCCAAAAAAAACCTGAAAATGACTGCGCGCAGCTTGCGCAGCTTGCTTCTGTTTTACCTTTGAAGGTCAGTACATCGGGAGCTTTTACAGTCGGAATTCAAGCATATGTGTGTTTGGGAATTATACCACTAGCATCTTGGACAGCAATCATACCACCACTGAGGCACATAACGCAGATAGCAGCATTTCAAAAATTGAAAGAAAAAATTGGGTACTTCAAATTTACGACCTCGCCCTTTGTAACGTAATGGAGATATTTTTCCAATTACGTTTCATTGCTTACAGTACATGGTTTTCAGAGTAAGTTTGCAAAACAATTCTTCCTCAACCACAGCTTTTCACAGCTCCATGTAGATTTTATTGTGCTCCGAGCTAATTTGTAGGGCGTCATTTTTAAAGCGACTCTGCAAATATACTACGAAAGAAGGTAGCGCCCATGCAGGCGATTTCAGTGCCTAATAAACGTAGCATCAACTGCAGGGGAAGTTATACGAACGCTAAGCAAGCGAACTGCGATGGCCGAACAGTAGAACAGTATTCTTTTTTTTCAGGGCCGCTATACCAAAATGCCGAGCCATGTCGTACTATACCTTTCAGGCTGTAGCCGAGTTCGTGCGCCCGTTCTGTCAAAACAGTTGTCAGTAAAGTGGTCACTGCAGGGCCTGCTGCCCGGGGATGGAACCCATTTATCCCTTCTTGAGTTTGCCACCCAACGCCGGTACAAATCAGGCTTAGAGCGAGGGAATCTGCGTAGTAAGAGCCACAGCATAAAAACGAGACTGATTTGACTGATTTGATGCTTCGGGAAAGAAAACAACGTGGGCACGGCGTCAGGCTGTAGCCGAGTTCGTGCGCCCGTTCTGTCAAAACAGTGGTCAGTAAAGTGGTCACTGCGGAACCTGCTGCCCGGGGATGGAGCCCATTTGTCCCTTCTTAAGTTTGCCACGCAGCGCCGGTACAAATCAGGCTTAGAGCGAGGGAATCTGCGTAATAAGAGCCACACCATAAAACGAGACTGATTTGACATTTGCGTTTCGCTGCGTAACATGCACGTCATACAGAATATTCTAATACTTCAAAGTAGAACGTCTTCCCTGACGACTTCTCTGGTGTGGTTGTGAAGTTGACGGCGCAACAATCACGCATTTTTGGCGGAATGTGTGCGCGAAACCAGCCCATACGTAGCATGCGCTATGCTGGAACGGCGGCCATTTGCCCGACTTCCGGGACGAGCGCTCGAACTTCCGGCGGCCGCGCGCCGATGAGAGACAGAGAGAAAAGCTTTTATTAATACTATGCATGCAGGCCCGTTTAGTCCTCACATTCCAGAGGACCTCTGGTGACGTCTTCAAGCCGCTGCCTGATGAACGCCGCCAGTTGCCTTTGCTCTTCGGTGGTGCTTGTTGCGGTCAGCCATCCTTTGTTGGGTGTTGATTGATTGATTGATTGTGGGGGTTTAACGCGCCGACGCAACGCAGGCGATGAGGCGCGCCGTAGTGGAGGGCTCCGGATTAATTTTGACCACCTGGGGATCTTTAACGTGCGCCGAAATCTCGTACACACGGGCGTTTTTGCTTTTCGCCTCCATCAGAAAAGCGGCCGCCGCGGCCGGGAATCGAACCCGCGACCTCGTGCTCAGCAGCGCAACGCCTTAGCCACTGAGCCACCGCGGCGGGTCTTTGTTGGGTGTGTTTGTAGTGTTGTGTATGGTTGTGCAGTTCCCGAGGATGTGATCTTGGTCGAGTATGACGTTACAGGTAGAGCAAGTAGGGGGTGGTGTGTAAGGATTTCCCCATATCTTGTGTAGTCTAGCTGGAGTGTCAAAGGTGTCTGTTTGAGCTTGTCTTATTAGGGTTGTTTGGTGTCTTGTGAGCGTGTCAGAGAGGGTTGGCAGTTCCCTCATTACCGTGGAGTAGTCCTTCAATTTAGGTGCTGTTGGGACTGTGAGCGTTTGATTTGGTTCGAAGTTGGCAGGAGCCCGGGCTGCGGCTTCTCGGGCCAGCTGATTAGCTTTTTCGTTGCCTGCCATTCCTTCGTGCCCAGGTATCCAGTACACTGTTACAGATCCATTGATACTGTTGTTGATGGCCGTAGCTATGTGATCTTGTGGCAGTTCCATGCTTAGCAGTTGGTGACAGGCGCTTTTTGAGTCAGTGTATATGTACGTGTGCTTCGTGGGGCTGGATGTGTGGTCAATGGCGGTGTCGATGGCGGTGAGTTCAGCCCAGATGGGTTTTATAAGGGGGATACACTGCTGGGACTCCAATTTTTCTTTGAGGTCAGCATGCTTGCTGCTGTGTCTGTTACTGCTGCATCTGTGTATACGTGGTTGTTGAATTGGCCCGCAGCTGCTCGTTTACCAAGGTATTTGGCTCGAATGCTCCTTCTGACCTTGTTGCGTTGGCAATGCATGTGTCTTGGTACGGGTGCAACTTTGAGTAGGTTGGCCGTGCGTGGGCTGAGACGTTCCAGTAGGCTGCTGGGGTGTGTACCCTAGACACTGAAGTATCTGTTGCCCTGGAACCGTTGCTTGGAGTCTGAGGTGTTGGTTGTACCTGTGGACAGCTACGATCTCCTCCAGCGTATTGTGCGTTCCTGTCTCAAGAAGTCGCTTGGTGCTGGCATTGATCGGAATGCCTAGCGCAATCTTCGTCGCCTTCCTAATGGAGAGAGAGAGAGAATAAACTTTAATTAATCCAGAAATGCTTGAGAGAGGCGTCCTCATTGCAGGATGCCTTGAGCTCGGGCCGCGTCGACAGCCCTTTCGATCAGGCGCAGCTGATCTTCGAGGCCGGAGCTGGCCAAGGCTCTCTCCCAAAGCTCTGTGGAAAGGTGGATGTTAGGGGGGTCTAGGGTGGACTTGTCGCAGCCGCCCACTATGTGTCTGAGAGTCCCAGGCTCTCCACAGAAGCGGCAAAGGGGAGAAAAGTGTGTCCGGTCAAAGAGGTGAAGTCTGGTGGGATGTGGGAAGGTGTTGACCTGCAGGGCACGCAATAATCTTTCCTGATCCCTCGGTAGCGATTTGTGTGGGAAGAGTAGGTTTTACGGGACAGCCTATAGTGTTGCGTGATTTCCTGGTAGGTGACAAGAGGTTGCATGCGCTCGGCTTCGGCTTCACCAGCGCTGGCTCGGCGGGTCAAATCTCGAGCCACGAGGTTGGCGATCTCGTTGCCGGGGATTCCGCTATGAGCTGGTGCCCATACAATCCTCACTGGTCTCGTTGGTAGTCTCTGATTGATCAGTCGAAGTGTTGTGACGTGCAAGCGACCGTTGGCAAAGTTGCGGCACGCCTGCTGGGAGTCTGAGATTATAAATTTGGCGTCGCTTTGGCTAAGCGCAAGTGCTATCGCCGCTTCCTCGGCTTGGAGAGGGTTGTGTCCGGGGATTGAGATGCTGCACCTGTGCTGCTTATTTAAAACGACGGTGGCTGCCATGGCTGCTCTTCCGGGGTAACAGGCTGCGTCTGTGTAGGCGGTAGATGGTGCATCTCCGTATAGCCTAAATATTGCCCGGGCTCGGGCTTCTCTACGATCCTCGTGATGCACAGGGTGCATATTGCGTGGTAAGACGGGCACTATGAAGTGTTTTCTGATGGAGTGAAGTACGTTTCCAGTAAGGAGAGGTGGGTGGCTGAGTGGGGCCGACAGCGCCAGGCTTGAGAGGATGAACCTCCCCGTTTCGGTTGCTCCTAACCTCAATCTTTGGCTAGACAGGTGCGCCTCTATTAACTCCTCGGCCGAGTTGTAGATGCCAAGTCGGAGTAGTCGTTCGGTTGAGGTGCTTGCCGGGAGACCCATGGCTTGCTTGTAGGCTTTCCTTTCAGGATGTTTATTTTCTCGAGCTCTGTGGCTTTAAGCAGGGCGTAAGGTATAGCGTACGTAATCCTAGACACGACGAAGGCCTGGACAAGGCGAATCGTGTCCGCTTCCCCCATACCCCTGGTTTTGGTCGTGAGGAGGTTGATTCTTTCTTGCTGGGTTTTAGTGAAGTTGGTGTATGCTGCATGGTACCTTATTTGCGAAATAAGAAGGGCATCCCGTAGTCGTAGGTGGTCGTGTTCCCTGAGTCCATTTTGTCTGTTCGTGATTCTGCGCATTATGTTCAGGACTTGTTCTCCATGCCGACGTATGTGCTGAGTTGTGGCATGGCCTCCCCCGTCGCTTTGAATGTAGTGTCCAAGTACCCTGATTAACTTTTTGCAAGGAATTGAGACGTTTCCGTTTTTAATGACAATGGGTGGAGGCTTCCATCTTGGGTTATGTGTGAAGAAGCTCCGACTTTTCCGGTGAGCACTGTAGTTCAATTTCTGCTGCCTTACTGATGTTATCGACTGCCTGTTGTAGCGTAGCCTGTATGTCGCCTGGTGAGCCTGTTTTAACCCACAATGTAATGTCATCGGCGTATATCATGTGTCCGATATTTCCAATTATCTGCAAGGCTCTGTGTATCCTGAGCATAGCAAGGTTGAAGACTGTTGGTGAAACTACGGAGCCCTGTTGGATTCCCTGTTGTGGGTGTTGCAATTGCTGTGATTTGATTTGTCCTAGGTGCAATGTGTACATTCGACCCTCGAGGAAACTTCTGACATAATTTTACATGCGTTGCCCACAACCAGTCTTGGCTAATTCTTCTAGCATTGCATCATGTGCCACGTTATCAAAAGCTTTCTTCAGGTCTTTAGCCAGAATTGCTTTGAGCTGAGCTATGCTAACCTCCTTATATGTTTCATTGTATACTACAAGTAAGGCATCCTGCGTGGATAGGTGAGCTCTATATCCAATGATATTGTGTGGCAGAATGTTTTGTTACTCTATGTGCTGTTGTAGCCTCTCCAGTACCATTCGTTCCATCATCTTTCCAGCATTCGAGGTCAGGGAGATGGGCGTAAGTTGCTGTATGGCGATGTCTTTTCCCGGTTTTGGGATGAAGGTGACATACGCACTCTTCCATTCAGTTGGCACTGTGCCTAGTACCCATGCCTCATTGATGGTTGCGAGCAGAATTTCCTTATCTGCTTCAGAAAGGTTCCTAATTTGGGCTGTGAGTTGATCAGGCCCTGGAGCTTTATTCTCATTCTGTGAATGGCCCTTTGAAGTTCAAGCAACGTAAATGGTTCATCGATGTCATTCTTGGTGGGTCCTTCATACTCTTTGTAAGCAGGTTGTTGTCCTGCTGGGGTGTACATGTTTTGTAAATCTTTCAGATGAGATCGAAGCGTCATCCAGCAACTCTAGTGGAGATCAGTGGTTAGCCCCCGCGCCATAGGCTCTCAGAAAAGTATCCACAGTGAGTATTCAAAATCGGTGTAACAAAGGGGGAACTTGGGCTTCCAAATAAAGTAACGCATTAGCTGCATTTTTGGGTAGCCGTAAACAGCAGCCTGGCGTTCCAGAAGAACTAGGCAATGGAGCTTATACGTTGCAGACCCCGAAAATAGAACACATCCGAACTCTAAAATACGGCGCACATACATACGGTATACCATCAGAAGAGAATCACGCCGCATTCCCCTCTTTCTATGGCTGACGCGCCTTAACATGCCTATACGGTCTAGCTATACAGTCTATACGTGGACTCCAGTCAATTTTAAAGAATCAACCTCGGATATGATGTGCTGACGATAACAGTGATATTAAAAAAATTGAACTGAAAAGCCAGGAATCTACAGTAATCAGATACGACGGCATTAATAGATACAGTTTGTGTATGTCAGAAGCTGGCGAGAAAAACGCGATATCGTCGGCATGAACGTAAGTATGGACACCCGAAACCACAGGGACCGAGCTTAACAGGATATTAAAAAGAACCGGCAAACGGACAGCTCCCTGTGGTAAACCTCTTTTCTGCAAGTGCCGAGAGGAACAAATGTTGCCCCTCACACAACAGAACTGCCTGTCCTTTAGGAATTCACACAGACATGCTATGATGTATCTAGGGAAATTTAATTTCTGTAACCTAGACATTAACACAGGGTACTCCACGCTGTCGTATGCTTTTGCAATATCCAAGGTCACTAGAGCCGCAACCTGTTTATATCGACGGGCAAGTTTTATACGACTTTCAAGGTCGATGTGGGCACTCCAAATAGAACAACCTGGGCGAAATCCAATTTTACTTGGGCTGAGGACATTATACCTAGGCGAAAATTCCAAAATTCGGTTAAGCAAAATCCGCTCAATTAGTTTTACTACGTTCGACGTCAGCGAGATAGGCCTGATATTATCAACGGCGAGGCCCTGACCAACATTTTTCGGTATAGGAATATTTTAGCTATCCGCCACACATCGGGTATTCGTGCATTCCTGAGAGAATAATTGATCATACTCAGCACGTCATCCGGTGCCTGATCGTATAGTAGTTTTAACATTTCAGTAGTAATGTCATCCGGACCAGGGGCCGCAGCTGGCATTTTCGTCATAGCATAAAAAAGCTCCGCATGGCGTAATTTCTACGAAGTTCTCTACCACTATAGATGGAGGAGACGAGGTAGCTAGAGCTGACGAAAAACGAATTTGCACACCCCTAGCAATCAAGTCTGGAGACTCGGAGATTTCACTGGAAGATAACACTACCGCGTCTGAATTATCAAATTGGGGGACCGCTTTCCTAGAAGGAAGAAATCGAAAAAGGGCCCGCTTATTAGTGGGTTCAGAAAGAAGTTAGCAGCGGTGACAGTCATAGGCATGTTTGGCATTAGAAACTGCTCGTTTGAACATCGCGGAACGATACTTATAATTGCTCCAGTTCAACGGGCAATGGTTATATCAAAGCTTCTTCCAGGCTGCCTTCCTGCGTCTAAAGCTGCGTGTACATTCTTCGTTCCACCAGGGGCTAGGTGACACAGCTCTCTTAGACCGTACTTTAAATAACGAGGAGTGCGCCGAAGTGGTTAGAGCAGCACAAAGACCCTACTGGTACTTCGTCTTCATCTGTACATAACCATCAGCATTAGCCCGCAGGCTTGCGGTATACGCTCTGTTGTAAATTATATCCCTTGAACTAAAATTCTCCAATCCCTTATATACACAGATTCCCTGAGTATTGTGCGGACATTGTCGTTTCAAGACCCTTCCATGTGGTCAATCTTGTATTTAAAATAATTTTGACAGTAGATGCTTTAAAACTCCAACTGAGCATATGCTCGGTTCCACGAAACTCTGGGATAGCAGGGAATGAGGCCGAGGATCAAATGGCCGCTCCTGCTGCACACACAAATATTGAGAAGACTGGAGTGGACCGACAGACAATAAACTACATATAATAAAACTGCCCTTGGGACGATACACAATCGATTCACACAACAGGCACAACGAAGTTGCGTTGCCTAGATTACGGATAGGCCACTACACATGTAACACACTCCGACCTGCTTACTGGATAACCAAGATCCCTGTGCAGCAGGCGCGGAGCCAGCCTATCTGTAATGCACATCCTCATTCAGAGCAACGCACTCAATACGACACGACGCTAACACTTCCCACAACTATACCGACACACATTCTACTACCCTCACCTAATTTTTAAGTGTCCATATCACGGTTTCCATTAGACGCTTTTTGAGTGTCTATTAAAGGCTGAATTTTTACACCTCGTTGCTTATAACGTATAGCTACAACCTTGCCCTCTACACCAGCCATGTTCAGCGCTGTTTGCCCCCGTTGGCCTTTCGCCATCGAATATCAAAAATCACCCCCAGCTTCAGCAGCAGCACAGCCTTCACGACAGTGTTCCTTCATCATCCCTGTACAAAATCATAATCATCGTTTTTTGGGCGTTCTCTCGACCAGGGCAGACCCCGGTCTCTCAGAATAAAAGATTTGAGACCGTCTCACGCAGTCTGCCTCGGACATTGGTCCTACACAGTTCATAGCTGATCACAACTCAATTCAGTTGGCGAGAACCTCCGTTTCGGTAAATCGTACATCCTTAAGATAGGGGAGTGCAATTAAACCTGATTCAGTGTGCGGATTGAGAAATCCCTGATTAGAGCCCCAGACGAAAACTTTAAAAAACACATTTTTATTCAGCTTCCCAACGTTACATTTTATTAGATACGTGATCAGATACGTGTTCAGATATTCCAGTACAGCACTTCAGAATGGATTTGAATTCTTTCTTCAAGCTTCTCGCTGGAAGGATTATTTTATGCACATTTGGACAGCTCGTGCATGTAGGCTGCAAACAGCTTGGCCTGAAAAGAAGAAACAAGCAAACAAAAGCCCTCTAGGTAACGTTTCAATGCTACAGGCGCGATTTTAGATTGTGTGTAGCGATGTGGCTGAGGCCTCTGTCGGGTGGCTGAGGCCTCTGTCAGCCCACATGCTTTAGCCAGCCTCCCTTGGTTTTGCCAAGAAATAAAAAATTAAATCAAATCGAATGTAGGACTGGCCTCTCGGGCCTCAGAAAAGGTATACAAATGCAGAGGTGCAGTGCCACCTCCCTCCCACTACATGTATAGAACGCTTGGTTACAGCCGCCGAGAGAGAGCCAGGCAGAAGTTACAATTAGGACGGGGCTTTGCGTGCGCGGACAAATAAAGCATTGCCGTCGTACTTCTGTCTGCTCGCTAGCCTGCCTTGGAGGCACGAAGTGCTTCGGCTGGAATTTTGAAGTGCCAGCTGTTGGCAGGAAGTTTTGAGGGGACACGTCCGGCCACGCTCTATCAGAATGCGTATGACGTGACCCGTTTCGTACTCAAGAGCGCGAGTCAGGTGCGAGAGTTTTCTCACAGATTCAGTGAGTTACGCCACGGAGTGCTGGTATGCCGTCCTCACAATCAGGCAGCCATTTTACCAAGGAACATCACACTCGCGAAGAGCAAGCTACATTGGAGGGTGAACACCAATATGAAGCGCAAACGCCCGTACGAGTGATCTCAACCGCACTGTAGATGAACGCCTCGGAGCGGGTTCTAAAGCGACTAAGGTAGAGCGAGTAAAACGTGTACTGGGTAGGTTTTTGCTAACCTGAATCATCAAAGCGGCATAGTAAACGTCATTCACTAGAGCAACTCTCTCCAACTGGAAAACAACACTGGCTACGTACACAACATTCGTAACCCTGCCGAGATATGTCGACTTACACAATCTATTATCGTTTTTCCAGTTTCACATCGGCTACAGCTCTTTCTTATAATCGCAACACTATGAGTGATCACTTGCGAATATCTCAAAAAGCGTATTTCGTGCTTTTATAGCGAGGTACGTTGCATGGCTGAAAATTGCCGTAGTGTCACTAAGATAATTGTTATTCACCACACCGACGTGAATATTTAATGTGGAATTCGCGATCTTTACTACATGCATTTCTCTGGGAAGTTTCCTGGCTCAGGAACTTAGGCGCAACGTGCGACTCGAAACTGTGCGCAAAGCAAGTTGTCACTCATATATTAGCAGCGCCAAAAATAATTTCATTACGATAAAATAACGGCAAAGTAATCGGCTGTTGAAAGGCTGCCATGAGCGGGAAAGCTGCCAAATGTGGGTTCACGCCACGACGTGCCTTACTAACACTGCACTGATGGTGCATTGTACAAGGAATGGAAGGAACCATCCGTGAACTTCGCCACCCACGCTAGCAATGATACGACTTAACGTGCATCTCTTGAGAAGAGCACGTAGGACACGTGTGTCCAAAAATAATGTTGTCCATTGTTTACGCTCCTTTCTCAGAACGTTCATGCCCACCTAGAGATTCTAACTGTGTTATTGTGCACTGCATTTTCCCGATAATCCCGTTGAGCTAGGTACAAGTCCAGCACTTTTGCTGCGATGCAGTACGCAAATGAAACGTGTTGATCAGCGGCACCCTGCCTCTAAACCAAACTAAAATATTTCAAACCGCTTTTATTTAGTAAAAAATGTGTAGCATTCAGCTAAGATTACGCTGTCCACAAAAACACCCCGGGTCTTCAAAAAAATTTAGTGGGGCCATGGCTGGAACCCAGCCCGTTCGCTCCAAACGCCATGATTCCACCCCTAGGATGCCGATTTCGGATAGTGGGGCTTCTTACGCAGTTCTTCACATAATAGACGGGAATATGGCGCTGGCGCGCACGGAAAGCTCCTGGCTTTACCCAGTGTTCAGCTGTCCGGAGTCAAATCTTCTGGTTATTTCTCTATAATCGTGTACTTTTTAAGACCGACAACGAAAGTTGCCCCTGCGTCTCACCACCGTAGTCGGCTGTTCCCCCGCCCGGAGCAAAGAATGTCTTGCTGCGAGTATTTTTAACGGGACACAAGTCGTTTCCGCGATTTTTACTTCACCTGCTTACAGATTACTGCAGCAACGGACAAACTAACTGCGTGAGAAGAAGCAGACAATATCACGCATTAATGGCAATCTTCTTTTAAAACGTGCGCGTGCGTGTGGACATCCCGGTCCGTCGCTTCGGCGGAGTGATACACTACATGAGCTATTGCCGTTCTTAACTTTAACCCGTGTATACTAACGTTGTATAAACCGAATTCTTTCTCACTCCATTGACGAGATCTGTGATCCGGATGTGCTCGTTCTGCGAGTGTAGACCGCAGCCGGCCGGGTTTATGGTCATAAGCATCACGTCGCGGCACACGTATTGCTGCAGTAGCCGCGCCGACGTCACCGAGCCCCCGCCGCAGGTCTTGTCTGGTGAGACGCCGTACACTGCGAAACAAACGCCTGTTGAAAATGCAGTGTCATTATTTACGCCTTGCTTAGTAGTGTACAGCATTCCACATCTTGCTTCCCTTTGTCATAGGCATGATGAAGTTAATATTAGGTTCTCTGCGGCGCCACTTGATGCAGTGAGAACTACTATTCTTCCGTTCTGGTTGATCTTCCTGTGCTCGATTTATATTGTTACGGCAAGCAGAAGTGGACACTGGCACACAGCTCCAGGGTCCACCCACGCCGAGCTATCGACCGCATTGAGCTCGAGCTATCATGACCGCATTGTAAATACAGTTAAATCTGCATATAACGAAGTTGACAAAAATTCGCAATTTTTCGTTACATGCAGGTTTTCGTTACATGCAGATTTCGGGTTAAGGATTGCGGGAATGAAGCAGAAACGAAGCCAAAATGCTAGACATCAGTGAGGGTGAACTCACCTTTTAAACGTATTATTTCACAGTGAAAAACTCCGTGATTTGCGCTGCTGCTTTCCCATGAACTTAGTCACTACACGGCACCCCAAAGCAGCAAGGTCACTTACCCCCGTATTCAGAAACGTACCTTGAGCATCATTTTGCTTTTGACATTTTCCGGTGCCTTAACCCCTTCCACGGACCAAGCTTATGCTGAAAGTGCGCTTTTTTCGCGAACTTTTTGCTCTTTGCCGCATTCAAAATTGTTGAGAGGGTGCTTGCTTGGTACTGTACTGGGCTGCGACGTTCTTCTTTCTCGCCGGCGCAGACGGCATTTAAAATTGCGAGCTTGTCTTGAAAAGACAAAACTTTTCGTTTTCTGGCACCAGAACTCATCACCGACGAACCGACACCACACATGGCACTGGAGACGCGCCGACAGACAGACCTAGCACCTAACTGACACCGCACTCTTACGGGAAACGCACGGTAGTTTGCTTTGCAGACGAAGTTGGCTAAATTTCTGCATTTCCCTAGCCGATTTTTCAGAAAAAGTGCAAAAAATAATCGCTCATAAGGGTAGCGAATTCTTTAAATCAAGGTTTAACCCTTCGCAACGACTTCTTTACATGGAGGTCGTAAACACACGGGCTCCTATGGGGCGGCAACGGGAAAGTTGAAAAACTTCGTTATATCCGGGAATTCGTTACACAGAGGTTCGGTGCATCCAGGTTTAACTGTAGATCACTTTACAACTAATCGCCGCGCGTCTTTTTAGGCCACCGGCTACGCACACATCTTTGGTGAAGGGTGCGGTCTTCATCCCCATACTCGTGCCCAAGCTTTACGCCGTCTAGGCTCTTCAAGAGGTCGCCTCGAAGCTCGTGGACAACGTCGGCTGCCCTAGCACCGGTGAGCCATTAACGAGTCCATTCCCCAGCCCCGCGTCCCCAGCCAATGACCCACTGAGACCAGACGAGATGTGAGCTGCCGCGACCTGACACAGCGAAGATGCTGTTCTCCTATCCCGTCTTCCGGCGTGTCTCCAGGGGCTTCGGACGTCCCTTCATGGCGTCTGCGGGCACAGCTGTTACGAGGCCAATATTCATCAAGCTCACCATCACGCGTGGCGCGTATGGCTTCACTGTATATTTCCATTTTATCTAATCATCATTCCACCAGGCTAAGTACTATGTGACTGGGACGGTTGTCTTCGACGAGGGGGAAATGTTACGGAAAGCAAGAGTGAACACTGGCACATAGCTCCAGGAGTCCCACGCCGACGACGATGAAGCACTGGGTGGCACGGTCTCACCTCGAGCTGTCATTACCTCATTGTAAATAGATTCTCGTTCTTTGTAAATAGATCACTTCACCACTAATCATCTCTCGTCTTCTTAGTCTTGCCTCCACGTCACAATATTGTGGAGGCCTAAAGGAAGTTCGCGATAATTCTGTGTAGCAGCGTGACTGTTAATGGTTTAAATGGCTGTTTGGCTCAGCCGCAAAATGACACTATGTAGCTTTGTGGTGTACGTGTGCAAGTAGGCGGCACAAATGTCTGATAAAGTAGCCAAGCGTGAGTTTTCTTCAGTAATGCGTTTAAAAGATAGATGATTACAGTGAAAGCTCGTTAATTCTATCTTCAATAGTTCGACCTTATGGACAATGCGAACTGTACGATTTGGTCCTGCCGAACTGCATGTAAGTCGATGTATATAAAAACCTGTTTATTCGAGCGCAAGTAGGTTAATGCACGGATAATTCGTACTATAGGCTCCTCCGCGTCGGCGGTTTGTGGCCGAAGAAAACGCACCCACCGCCTACACACGACGCAGTGTCTTTTCGGAAGGACGAAAAGAATAGAGAGAGAAAGTAAATTCATGGAAAACCAGTTTAAAAGCTCCATGGTGGGTTTTTCTGGAAAACGTATTCTCTGCGGACTCAGTCGATGTGGATGAAAATGCAGTCGTGTGTTCTGTGGTGAGACCAGTTTAGAAGCGCGGAAACTGTTAGTGCCAGTGACAACGACGAGAACGAGGAGGCCGAAAACGAAGAGGAGGACCCTGTGCTCCAGAAGTCATGAACGTACTTGTCCAGTTTTGGACCGTTGGTTGCAGGTTGTCGCTTTCAAGGACAAAAGGCAGATTGCAATTACGAATATTTTTCAAACAGTAACGTCAGCTTCTGAATTGCAATGTGCAGTGAAATCTCGTTAAACCGTACCTTACGGGGACGCGAAGAAAGTACGCACTACTCAACCGGCACTACGGTTTATCCGAATTCATTAGGTTAAAGGGAAACCGAGTCCGGTATTCGGCTTAACTACGTATAAAAAGCAACTACGGCTTATGCGGGTACGGTTTAACGAAATTCCACTGTAGTAATATTTATACTACGCTTCCATTATTTCGAACTTTCAATCAATCGAACTGATATGTTCTCGAATTAATCAGCTGTTAGCGTAGTTCGTCATGATTGCTATAAACTTCGGCAAAGCTTTTCACTGTCACCGCAGCTGACTGGGTTGGAGCCGCTGCCGAATGTTTACCTCCGCATAAGGCAAAGCAACTGCGGACGTAGCCTTAGCAAGCAATTTGCGATTCACTCCTGTCTCCTAGACGCAGGCCATTGTTCCTTACGTTTGGGTACACCACAGTTTCCGTAGCACCGACGTTATTCAATGTGGTGATAACGAATGTTGACTCAGTCTCCCTTCTTGTGCGCATCACAACCAGCTGCTTTACGGCATAAGCCAACACGCGACAAACTAAACTATTGGCCGCCGTTCGTTTTCTGTAACAAGCGCTCGGCACGGTTACCGATATCCTACCCATGACCGGCATCGCTCTGCGACGCGAACTGAGTACACCACCATATGCGGGTCTCGCACCGCGGCGGTTCGAGTTTTCAGCGCGCTAGGAACCGGTGGATAATTGGGCCTGTGAATCTGAAGCCTATCCGTGTGTCGCTTTCCGCGAGCGCAATGGAGCGATTCATTGTATGCGAAAAAATAAACAGAAACAAAAGCGGTGCTCAACCTGTTACGAACAATTTCTCGGCGGGTGCCGAATGTCTCGGTCACCCGGTTTTTTCGGCCCAGCGCGGGAGTGCCGAACGTGAATGGCGAGCTACTTCCAGGCGAAAAAATGCTCCAGTGGGTAAATGAGAAGCCAGAGGCCAAATTCGAGCTCTGCCAAGAAAGCAATTGCCGACTGCTTGAACAATAACCGGCATTTTACCAAGCCAAATTCAACCGGTTAACCGTTGTTTCCCATTGCACCAGGGATTTTCAAACGAGTCAAGTAGAAATGCGTGAAAGAACTCTGACTGGGCCGATACAACAAGCGGTGTTCCCGAGCAGCGCAGGGCCGTAATCAGCACGTGCTGCAGTCGGCTTCACCGTTGGGCTTAACAGGCATGGACGTCCGTTCTTTTTTTTTTTTTTTTTTTACAGCGGAGCTGTTTAAGCTTGAGCTTGGACCGGTGGCGTCAGCAAAAGAAAATACCGAGTGAAGACGCGTGCGGCGCTTCCGGGTGAGGAGGGAGAGCGCGAAAGCAGTGCGCTTCAGCAAAAAGCGGAGGGAACGTGCTAGCCTCCCGGTCTAGCCTCCCAGCAGGGCTCAGCTGTAGTCGAGTCCAAATTCGAGCAGCGTCAAGAACTAGCCTCGCAATCGGGCTCCAAGTCTACTCAGGAACGTCCGGTGTAAAAGAAGGCCCGACTGGCGCAAGAACAGAGATAGCGGGGCTCAGCCGGCGGGCGGCCGTGCGCTCGAAAAAATGGCGCACCTTGCACTAGTGGTATAACTGGAGTGAGTGAGTGCGTAACTTTATTTTGGTTGAGACGGGGTGAGGGAAGTGAGGTTGGAGCCCTCTTCATTCTCCCCATGCCCAGACGGCGGCCAGGAGTGCTTAGGCCCTGGCGCGTCTTCGTCCATCTGGACGGCCCGGAGATGCCCGTCACGGTCTGAACTGAGCACCACGGACTACCACTCATCCGAGGAAGTAAGTGATGTGTAGTGCTTAAGTGTGCTCCTGGCTTTAAGGGGGCAGGTCCGTAAAATGTGTTCAAGGTCGGCCCTTGCTGAACATAATTTTCACTTTATTTTCACAGATCCCGGGGAAACAATGACTCTACATCACTGTGGAAAGTGTGGGAGAGTGTAGGGGAAGTGTAGGAGAAACAGCGGAGTATGCATCGACCCAGCTTATCCCCCTGGGATCCGCTGTCAGGGTGGGCGACCGACCTGAACGGCCTTGTAAAATCCGGCTAAACTAGGCCTCACCCCTCAGGACTTATCCTATCCTACCTAAGACCGCAAAACCTAACAAAACTTAGCAAAACCGGACATTGATAGGTCGATCCCCTAGCTCCGCAGTTTCTCCAGCCTTTCACAACTATTTAGCTGCAGCTGGCGAGGCTCAGCTTACGCCGCCGTGCCCGTGGAGCACGGCTGAATGCTACTGCTTGAAGTGTTCTGTCAACACTTCAACGCTGCTCTGCACAGCTGGAGGAAATTGCGGAGAATGACATAATTGCGTCCCGTGAACGAAACCCATCGCACCTGATTCCTAGAACCGTCTATCTATAGGCTACTCTATTTTATTCTAACCAAAAATAATGGGCAGCAGCTTGAGACCATCTAGAGCGCCCCTGTGCGTCTAAGCTGGTTCCCACGACACACAATATTGAGGCTACCAACGGGAGAGGAGTACTGTTAGCTAAGATTGGCACTGTTCTTAGGCTATTTCTTTCAAACCCGCATTCAAGCGTTCTGTTGAGTGACGATTTTCTCCTGCAGTACGCTGTTCGATAAGGTGTTCTTACCGTGCTTCACTGCAGCATCGGCGGCGCGGAATTGTACTCCGTGAGGATCCGTCACCCAGGTGTCAGAACACTCGGTCATCATGACCCTGGTACAAAAGGAGACAGTTATCAAGCAGCAGTTAGCTTCACAGGTGCAGGGCGCTGATCTTGAGTGAACTTGAAAACAAAACAGTCGAAAATCTCTGATGCCAACTATAATGCTTCAGAATAAATTTATTTCGCTAGGGGCAGGCAGTTATAGCAAGCTGACTCATCCGGGTGGCACAAAAAACTATTTTGACAATATGTAGTACTCATGATGCGGTGGCCTCTTTGGCATTCAGTGACTGAGGCCTAGAATTTAAACACAGCAGCGACCTCTACCATGCACATGATATTGATACTGGATGTTCCTCTGTATAAGCTGCATCAATAATTCTTAAAACACATTGTTCCTTTGAGGGTTCCAGAAATCACACGTTATTTTCTGCGGTGCCAGACAGCTAAGATTCAGGTGCAGTGAAACAACTCAACAGTCTGTCAGGAAGCTCTATTCAAGCGTTGGAAAATTCTCAAAGCAACAAAAACAGGGATTTCGATTTTTATTTTTCGTCGTCAGTCTTTTTGCACGCTTTTTCTTAAGGAACTCATCACTGCTAACCCTATTTAGGTCCCTCATTATCGCACCCTCCACTTGCCACCGTGAATACAGTACTGTGTGAGTCGTCTGCTCATTCCGCTGATGATTGCGCGTGAGGACCGAGTGCCATTCATCGAATGCTTCGTAAACCATGATGCGGACAGTGTTAAGGTGTGCAGCCAATTGACAAGCATATCCGAACATAAGGCGCTGTACGTAGGATTGTTCGGTTAAGATGACGTCGCACTCAGTTATTGAATACGACGTTAGTTAAATTTTTCGCTTTGAGTGCAGCCATTTTTGTGACGTGAGCTTGCAGGATAGTTGCGCGGAATTTTAGTTGGTGACAGCCAACTTAAATTCATGCGCAAGTCGCGGCTACGATTGTTGCCGTTTGTTGAAGTGTGCACTTTTAATTATGGAGGCCAGGACGCAGCACGGCTGGCAGAAGCACCGTTCTGCATGCGTTAACGGGCGGCAGATTTTGCCGTGCAGTACGTTGGCGGTAACGACCACGACCGGACTGCCGCATATGCACAGCATAAGTGTGACAACCTCAAGGTGTGTTCCGCTGATTTCGTGTGTAAGGTGTGTTCCGGTATACCGCTATTTCGTATGTACGTGAAGGCGGAATGGACACCAAATGTCGCCGTAATTTGGTTCTAGGGCCTGATCACTCAAGTGGAACGTGAAGGGGCCCCGGCCGTGTTCGTCTTCGCGGTGCTGCCCCGCTGTTTGCAGTCGGCAGATGCGGGTTCATTCGTCGGTCGCTGAACAGGAAGACAACAGCAACGGTGAAGCGTAAGTGGAAATCTACGTCTTTGACGCGGAGGTAACAAAAGACGAGCTCGTATTGGCTTACGCATATTTTATTGAAGTCGCCACATATAGCTATATTTTCATGTAGCCTTAAGGATATAGAGAATGTACAAAACTTCGGCCAGTTTTGCTTGTATGTATGTGTATAAAAGGTACGATTCTGCTGCAAAAGGATGTTGACCAACCACGTGCATCGTCTGCGACTGCGGTATCTCTGTGTGCTGAAAATGCATGTTATCCAACTTGATGTATCCATAACGTTTGCACTGAAATCCGTATGTAGCGTAGCGCCGGAAAGAGGAGCTAAACAAAACTAGGTGTTATATGTCTCTGTGTACATTGTTTCTTCGTATGCCTTGATATCGAATGTAACCATCTATCTGAGCTGTCAGTTGTTCTTTGCTTCACGTGTTCCTACATTTCCTTCTAAAGACTGCTTAGTTTGTAGAATTTGATGACAGCACCGTTTCCTGAATGCATCCAAGCAACCGAAACGCTTCTTGTTTACCGTGGATGTATAACACGCGTCCAGAGATCCTGGCATCCATGAGATATCCGCGATCGTTGCGACATTCAAGAGGTACGGGCAGAGCATATTGTCACCAGGACGATCTGCACCTAATGCCAGGTATACCGTCTCTCCCGGTGGCGAACCGCTGTGGAGCCAAGGGCCTCAATAACTACTGATGCTTGAAGTACCCATTGCAGTCTCAAGGGACTGTAAGGCACCACTGAAGACCATCGGCTTCCTGAACACGGCCCTTTTCAGGGCCTCAAGTTGCTTTCCATGTGGGATTCGCGGCAGTCAATTCCTGCCACCCTGTAGCCTACTCAGTCTAGGCGTATGGCCAGCATAACTGCCTAGTTGTTGAATAGGTGCTGGAGGAAATTACTTTCACTATCATTGCAGCACCGGTTAACCCTGTATAGGAACACACAGCCCTAGTTTGTGCATTTCCTAGGCTGAAAGTTAAGATATTAACTATTTAACTTGTTATACCGTTTTAATTTGAAAGGAAACAAAACTTGTGTGTCCTCTACAAATCACCACAACTTCGTTTGGTCCGAAAGAAGACACTTAGCATTCAGGTTACTGAAACATCAGCCTAGGAAAATCTCTGTCCTAGGAATCCTCGAGACATCAGCATGCGAAATTAAGCTGTTAGCGTATAAGCATACATTAGGCCTCAATTGGAATATGCTGCAGCATTACGGGACCCATACACGCAAACCAATATTATTAAGTTATGTAATGTGCAGAGGTAACCAGTTAGGTTTATTTTCAATTCCTATAATTAGCGTACGTCTCCGTCTACACTTTTACATACAGCAAACGAGAAAAAGCATTTGTCTCAAACAATTACAGCGAAATCACCGCACCTAAAGCTAGTTATACATAGAACAGAACCAACAGCACTCAACACGGTCCTACCACTCAAAAAACAGTGAGAAATTTTTCTGTCCCATAGATGCTTTTAAACAATCCTCCTTTCAACGGACAGCAGCCGATGGAAACAGTTTACCTTTTAGTACAGCTGTACTTCTCTGTAAGATTGGATTCCTAAAGCGTTGCTTTAGGAATACAAGTACATACATTTTTCTCTTCATATTGCAGTGACCTTGTTGCGAATTCTTGTGTTCTTATTTTGCAACGAGTCCGTCGTGGTCCTGCTTTTTGTATTTGCGCAATTTTTTATTGCCAAGTCGTTTGTTTTTAGCTATTTGTACATACAAGTGTATGTATACACATAATATGTTATAGTATTTTACCATTCTCCGTTTTATTGTCAACTGAACTGTCTTTCTGCAGGGTTGTTAATCGGCGAATGTTCTCCTGCTGGCACTGCAGGCTAGTAGTATGAAAAAATAAAATAATATCTACCGAACTTGTCTAAGCGCACTCGTAACCAGCTGTCATACTTCTCTTCTGGGCATTCTAGTATTATGGTTTCATAAAACACGCTCAGTCCTAATTTAATTATGACGAGTGACAGTGTACTTAATTTTTGTTGTGTCTTTAAGCATGCATCGCAACACGAAAGATTGAAAAAAAATACAAAAAGACCTGTATACTTGTTGAAGCTGGAAGTCGTTCAATGACGTCACTCTAAAAGACGTGGAGCTCCGTCAATCTACAGTGAGTGTTTGGCGTTCAACAAATTACATGTAGAATGCAAGCAACTGGCCGTTGCGGTAAAGCAATACCGACATACGTGCGCCTGGCCTTGTAAACCTATTTTACCTTCTAAATACATTGTCGAGGCGCGTTGCGCTTGGAACTGCTTTGCTTTGTGTGGGTGGCCTGCTGCGCTGACATTTCAGCGCGTGAGTGGAGTTGAAGTCTTCCGTCTCCTATCTGTATTCTTTGAGAGGCGGTTGCGGTAAAGTGTAGCATAGGATTTTTAGAGCGGTAGCTTGGTTATTGAGAATGTTAAACACCTTTTGCAAGCTGCCATTACGCTCGCACACCTTAAATTGTTCGCGCTGGCTATTGAGTGAGCTTAAGTTGACACTCATCGCGAAAATAATAGTTCACACTTACAGCTGTCGCCGCAACAGCAATTTACATTGTCCATATTAAATCGCAATTAGGAACCATTGCCCTAGCAGACATCAAGAACATGAAAAGTGGCGTCATTTAGACAAAATATTGTTCAATATCGGCAAAGCGTAAGAGCCGCCTGTTGATGTGAATTATTTAGATTGTTGTTTACGCTGGTCCAGAAAATGCAAGGAACTTCAAACAGTCGAACACTCACCTGACTTGGTTCATACTTGCGCGTTTGGAGAATTGTTCTTGCAAATACTTGTCGACGCACTGCTTTACCTTCTGGCACGACTGATTGGGCACGGTTTGTATCGAGAACTTTCCGATCACCCGTCCCGGTATCACCGCCTTCTCACCAGTCGACCAAATTGCGCCTTCGACGCCTGCGTTAAGCGTGCACGCGATACGAGCGTCTAAGGCAGCACACACTGACACCCATCACTCTTATCACTTATCACCCTCTTTGATTAGATGAACATTTTAAAAATGAAGATTCGCAATGAAGCAAATCTAGTGGCCAGCTAGTCAATATGGCTCGGCAGTCTTTTGTTCTCAGTTAACACAGGGGCTGACATTTTGGAACCGTTCCTTTTCAAATCGACCAAGGATTACCTTACGGGGTCTTCTAAAATTATTATTAATTCTTTTTAAATCACTTTTCGTCTATTTTGGTGGGAGCTTTCACTCCCACCGACAAGTAGTAAGCAGGGGGCGCCTGTAATGAGTTTTTCTCATGGGTCTGTAGTTAAAAACCGTTCACGAAGTGTTGGAACAGCACCAACACGATGAAAAAGTCTATCAGTTTAAAGGTTATGTCTTGATTGAGTGTTTTACGCACCTAGCGATTAGGTTTTCACTAGGGTAACTTATTCTCAGTATTCTCTGCATATTCTGCGAATTCTGAACATCATCAGTTGTTGACGCTGGGTAAACTCGAAAAAGGATCTCGATTTAGACGTGCAGCTTTGCCTCACAATGTACGTTGAGAATCGGTGCTTTGAAGACAATTGTTCGCGGCTCTTTTAACAAATTTTATAAAAATACCGTCTACGTAATATGAACGCAACTAAAGAGCCGACCTCAGGCAGTACATAGCGCAGCTAAATTGTTCCATTGCATTTCTCTCGAACCTCTGTGAAGACAGCATGAAACTCTTTTTCATTGTATAGGGTGAAAAAGAAGAATTTGAACACATTAATTTGAATTTGATTATCTGAGTTTAATTGAATTCGATTTAATTTGAATTTGAATTATTTTGAACTTGAATTTAAGTACCCCCATTCATACATGTTTGAGCCACGACCGCGACCCATGGAAGAACCAACAAAAACAGGTTTCGCTGTGTTCCTTGGGTGCGCTTGCATCATAAAAGCACACATACATGAAGTATCAGATATAAGAGGGTCCAGGAATAGCCATTTCCGTATATCCTGTGTCGTAACGCGATAACTTAGCGTTCGCACACGTCCAAAGGAAACCACGTCGGAGGCCATCATTTTACGGAAATCATCAATGTGCGCATTTAGCGAAAAAACCGACGTCAGAAGCCCAAATCTATAGCTCCTAAACTACCATTGACTACGACCCGTTTCATAGAGTGTGCATCAGTACAAACACAAATCTTCGGGCCGTTCTATGCTGTGTGATATGAAATGAAACCAAAAAATGGCCGAGTGTCTACTGCTTCCGTTGCAAATGTCGCCGAAAGACGACAGTCGACTGGCGCCCCTTCCAAGTAACGGCATCCCTTCTCTTTCCCGCTCACCTCTCATGCTGTTCCCTTCCCGTCTCGTTCCTCCAGAGGTAAATACGCTAGAGGTTTGCTCAAGTCACTTTAAATTTACCGCGTTCTACTGCTCCAAGTCGGGTTTCTCGATGCCAGGGCTGCCGTACAGTGGAGACGCGCGTGAATTGAGGCACCCTACTACAACATTTATAGAACCACGATACCCTACTGTACGAGCGTTCCAAGCGGAACGTGCACCCCATCTAGTGGAACCTTTCGTTGCTATTGCCGTTTGATTTCTTAAATGCCGCCAGGAGGTAGCGCTGGCAGCATCAGGTGACAGTTTTCGGCCGTTGATGTAGTATTTCCTTTGCTTCGCAAAAACCAAGCATCCATGTTTTTTTTTTTGTTAAAGAACACTTCAAATATCACTCATGTATTCATATTATACCTTATATTTGCGTAATGTCTTGTTTTTGTTAAACAATGTTGACAATTAGGAACACTGACACCGGACTTAGACGTTTAGATTTGGCTGTGAGTATATAAGACTATTGCGCAGATTTTATTTCACTTTGTCCGGGTGGCTGAATCGAGTCACAGACCGACAGACAGGCAGACCAAACTTTCTGCATTTTAGTAGCCCAAGAAGGAATATCGTCTTTAAAAAGGGTCAGCGCAAGACTTCGGAGCGGCACGTGGACAATCGGAGAGCGCCCCTAGTTAAACTGCTACCTGTTCGGCCCTGGTGTGCCATATCAAGACATTGCCCAAAATTCTTCTAGCAAGTTCAGAACAAAACCAAAACAGCTAGTCTTTCGGCAAATAGTTCTTCAAGGATGCCTCTTTCGATACATATCAACATTGATCGTTTTTTGCTTCAGCTGAACGCTAGACAGAGTAAGGCATTGCAGTGAAGGCCAGGCTGACGTCGGAGTGACCCTAAGGATCAAAGTCCTAGTTTGATGTCGCGGCTGTAAATAAAAAAGCACTTGCACTACCACCTTTACTTTTTGCATGTGGACTCTGCGTTCTAAAATTTAGAGAAACAAGTAAACAAATCTGTCTGTTAGAATTTAAAATTATAACTGTCTGATGACCTAGTTAGATGCCATACTTGTAAATCACTAAGTGCTTGCATCACAAGCTCAATGTTTCTTTCGTGAGCCTGTAGGGTCTACATAATAAAGGAAACACACAGAAAACGTCTTTTCGAGCGAAAGAAAAGTTTAAGGGCTGAAAGGCTTAATTACGCACTTGCTTGCGCCCTCGCACACCGAATTTCGTGCAGACCAGGCTGCCCTGGGACATTTAAGAAGACACAAATGCTTCCCCATTCATGACTGATTAGAAATACTTAGGTGTCATTAGATATTTTAAATAGTTTCAAAGGTGAATAGCTTGATTTTGCTAAACTGCTTTATGTCAATCTCCTCGTATTGTGATCCGGCTGGACCCCGGTTTGTTACGCGAGACGCGAAATGGACTAAGGGTTTTCAAGTGGTTCTACTGTGACTGCACGTCCATTCACCCGTCGCGGTGGCTCAGTGGCGAAGGCGTTGTGCTGCTGAGTACGAGGACGCGGGTATATTCCCTGGAGCGGCGGCCGCTTTTCTGATGGAGGCGAAAAGCGAAAATGCCCGTGTGTTCAAGATTTTGGCGCACGTTAAATATCCCCAAGTGGTCAACATTAATCCGGAGCCCTCCAGTAGAGCGCGCCTCATCGCCTCTGTAGCGTCGACCCCATCACAATGAATCAATCAATCAATCAATCAATCAATCAATCAATCAATCAATCAATCAATCAATCAATCAATCAATGTGTCTGCAGCGCAGCCGAAAATTGCCCAAAGTAGTCAGTACAGAAAGTGATTTTTTTTCACTACTGAGGGACGTCTGTACTGCTCCTGCATTTGCACGCATACATTTATCGCGAAACTGCAACAGATAGATTAAATTGGCCTTTTACTCTCACCGTGTATGGAGAGCGACGGCTGCCGCCAGCGACGGCTCAAGATATCAAACTTGGCGCTACTGGGAAGCCTGGAGACCCCAATTTCTCGTTTGTATGCTTCCTGCAATCGTAAAAAAATTCAGTGTCTGTTATGTTATCCCTAAGGCGAATTTAAGCATACAGCTGGAGAGACGATGCATTAAACACACACCTACGATGACCCCCCCCGAGGTTCCCTCCTGTTCGTTCGCGTTGGCGGGACACGTCGCATTTGTACTCGTGTACTACTTGGCAGAAATAATTAAAGGATAGGAATGGGATGGAGTGCATTCTGCAGGCATTCTCAGATAATGAATGGCAGACTACCATTGCCCCTGAAGAAGAAAGTGTATGACAGCTGCGTCTTACCGGTACTCACCTACGGGGCAGAAACTTGGAGGCTCACTCAGAGGGTTCAAGTTAAATTGAGAACCACTCAGCCGGCAATGGAGCGGAAGATGGTAGGTGTGACATTAAAGGACAAGAAGAAACCGGAGCGGGTCAGGGAACAAACGTGTGTAAAGGACATACTAGTAAAAATTAAGAACAAGAAATGGACATGGGCGGGGCATGTAATGGGAAGGCAAGATAACCGGTCGTCATTAAGGCTAACAGAGTGGATCCCTAGAAAAAGCAAGTGTTGCAGGGGGCGGCAGAATCTTAGATGGGCCGATGAGATCAAGCAATTTGCGGAGATAAATTGGTCGCCGTTAGCACAGGACCGGGGTAATTGGACTATAATGGGAGAGGACTGTGCCCTGCAGTGGGCGTAGGCAGGCTGCTGTGGATGATGATGGTTACTTTTAGCCGTATTCATTCTATAGCCCGAAGAGTGCTAGAACTACGAAAATTCCAGGCCAATGAATGGACATAAGCCATCACCTGAAAGAAGTGTTCTTGTACCTTTGGGAGAGGCCTTCTTGCAGTGGATACTGCTTGGATGATGATATAGTTCGCCTAGCGGCGCTATTTTCATCTCTACTATCATCGCCATACCTTCCTTCCTCTTTTGCCGTGACTGTTTTACCTGCAACCCTTATATTAATACCCACACATATTCCCTTTCTCATTCAGTTTTATGCACTTTATTAACTTCATCACCCACTTTATATACCTGTTTATTTATTCACCTTATTTGGCTTAATTAGCAATTCATTCCCCATATTTACTTCACCCATGCCTTTAAATCACTGTCATCTACTTCGCTTAGTTATTCATTTTAAGTCACTTCGATCGACTCTGATACACTTCGATTCACCTTAATTTCATTACTAATGTAGCCTTAGTTCCCATAGTGATGCACTTTTTTTCATTTTGGGTTACTTTGATTTCTCTAAGTTTTTTGAACTTACCTTGATTCCCTTTAATTCAGTCTGATATACCTTAATTCACTCTGTCCTGTACCAAGTAATCAGCAGTACGGTGCACGCTGTAGGCGAACTCTTGTTCGAGGCAAACAGAGTGGTAATGTAGCACTGCGGTAAGGCCCTCAGCTGCTACTCAGGGAACCCGGGTTCGACCCCCACACGAACTGAAATGCTCCCATTTTGTAAGGGAAGGGCAGTCGTTCACGCGGGGCTGTAGCGCTAGCTAAATTTTAATTATGTCGAAGTTAGGAGGTGCATGATTGCTATATAATTATTTAAGTGTTATCGCTCACTAGCCGGACAAGATAAATATAGCCGTAAAATGAGCAACAGAAATGCGACCACAGGAACAATCTGTAATGCAACATTGAAGAATCATATCGCTTGCGCTCCAGCCTTCCCACCTCAGAGAGGTTGGCCGCATCCGAAACATGAATTGTTTGCCCGCAATGTAATCGTTTTTGTAACCCTGCTATACCAAAGAAACTTAAGAATGCGGCCATTAAAACATCAATGCGGAAGAATACCTTCGCGTTGTGTTCTACCATATTTATACTAAGCATACCGTATTATGCGGAGCCCACTCGTAATGGGCGCGTTGGCCGAAACTATACTCACAAGATCGAAATCGATGTTCTCGTACAGCTTCCGCTCCTCTGCGGAAACAGGCTTCACATCATCGTAGATTCCCGGGATTTTGATGCGTCCCTCAGGGTCCACCAGGCCGTTTAGCAGGTACATCAGGTCGGACATAGCCTCGGCCCTGCCGAAAAAACAATATGACTTCTGGCTTTGACGTCTTTCGAAGCTAGGATACTTGAAATACAAAGGGTGTGGTGGTCCGCATGTGAACGATCAAATTCGGTGTCGGCCACGTAAATCCAACAGGTACTTCAGCACTTCAGCTGCCCTTGTGTGGCGGACAAGAAGGCACTCACTGGAAGGGCATAAAAGACGAAACCATATGTGTGCACCTACACGTGCTCACACGGCACGTCAACTGGTTGCAGGTTACAGTCATAAAAATGATGGCGGACTAAAGTACGACATAAAGAATAGTTAAAGGGGCAGCCAAATGATTTTTATTTATTTTATTATGCAGGTACCCCTAAAGGCCCTCCGCAGGAGGGTATTACATAGAGGGATCATTCGCATACATCGAACTAAGAAAACATGAATGGGTGCTAACAAAATCACAGACTATAAATATAGAAAAACACAAGCAATAAGAGCTTCTTAAACACATAACTACAAAACACGTAACTACAAAATCACATTACTACAAAAAATAAAAAGGAAAGCGTATGAAAGCAAGCAAAAAAGACAATTAGGTCGCTTCAGTCCTTAACAAGTCTTGAAGTTCTGTTATGTTAGCTTCAGTGGCAATGTAGTGTGGTAAGTTATTGCATTTTACTGTTGTGCGTGCAATGAATGACTGTGCGAACGCAAATGAATTGCTGGGTATATGCTCGTAATCCCAAAAGGAAGCGCATTCCTTAAACCTTGAAAGGAAAGGATTTTTTCTAATAGGGCCCTAGAACGTTTGAGAGCGGAATTTTCAGTTCTATCAGCCTTAAATATGCTGGCAATTGTAAAACCAAGGTTAAGGCAACATATATACTTTAAACTGCACGTGAGATGAAAGAGGCATTAAAAAAAGTGTTCCCAGCTGAAACGATATTGAAATGCACTCTTTCCTACTCTTTCATGTGGGTTTTGTACGACGCATCTGAAACCAATGCAGTTTGTACTAAAAATATTAATAAAGTAAATGTAAGAAGAAAGGTCAAAGAAAAAAATCGATTTGAAGTATTATTGTCCACCGAAAATCCTCCTCAAATTCAAGAAGTAATGATTGGCCCAAAATATAGAATTGCTGAAATTATATTGGCAATCACGGCTTCTCACGCTTAGACACTACGTGGCGCCACCTTCAGTTGTTGGAAATTCAGTGCCAAGTTGAAATATTTCTGCCATTTATTAAGGCATTCGTTGTGGTTGCCGCACTATGTAAAACTCTGGCTTTCATACGAGCCTGAAGACTGTCTGTTTAATGTAGCGCTGGAAATATGAATGTCCTTACAGGGCATCTGCGATTGTTTACTCCTCGCTATTGTGTTCCGCCTTTGACCAACTGTTCTCTATTTAATCTCCACTGAAGTTTTCTACCGCGATTTTCACGGCTGGTATTAAACCCCTCAGCAATGAACCCGCTTCAAGGGCACGGTCGGCTCGCTTCCCGCATGAGCACAAGATTCTGCCCTTGTCCGCTGGCACTGTTCCGCCGGTCAAATACACTGTACCGTTCAAACTCCGTGTATCAACTTTTTATTGGCAGCGTCACGGCAACTTGTATTGACGACGGCCACCAGTTGACTACTGACGGCCTACTCTGCATCGTCGAAATGTAAACCTATTTTCGCCCTTCCGCATTGTATGCGATCTCTCTTATGACGTAACACCGGTGCTGTTACGTAGATGCAAATTTGTTTACGCGTAATATCATGAGTCATACCATTTGGTGAAGGGGTATGAACAACGCAGCCTCGTAGCACATGATAATGGTTACATATAATATAGATGAAAGGTGTGAGCAATTTTTATTTCTCTTGAGTTTTGGCAATAATGCCCAAGAAAGGCGCATATGCACGCGCTCGCGTTTGACTCGACTGAGTGATGGGACGTAAAAGCTCAATATCAAACGCCTCGCGCTTCAAAGACACGAGGAGCCTCGGGAGATTTTCTTCGCAGACATAATAAATACATCGAACTTAGCCATATAAGCTTCGCTGAAAACGCCGGTCAAATTGTATCGTTCTAAACCACTGCCACCTCGTCGATAGGTTCGGGGCTCGTTTCTCCGTTCTTTACCAAAAAGTATTCCACGGTAGGCACGCTTAGTGAACGTAGCTTCTCTACACGGATTCTGGGCAGCCGGAATCATGTTATAACAAAAATTGCTATCAGCCCGAGTAGCGAGAGCACGAAAGATATCAAGCATCACATTGAAAATCGCTACGAATCAGAAAGCAAACCTTGGGGCGGCGAACATTCGAACTCAGATGTTACACAGCAGATTTTAGTTTTTGCCTGCTACAGGCTTGCGACTTTGCGGGGAAGCAACGCAGAACAGGAACCACAGAACGGCTGACAACTAGGTGGACGATGTCTAACAATGCTGCAAACCCGTGAATTTTATGTCCGCCCATCCGCATCCAGTGGTTCATGACGATGATGTGACCATGGCCTCGTTCATATCAAATCTTAATGATAACAGTAACAGCCAACATTCTCCGTCAGAGAATGTTTTCTCTAAGAATTGTCTATACGGGAGAAAAGAACAGTAACAGCCAACGTTCTCCCTTTTCTGGCTTACTAAGAGAGGCCAGCAAACGCACTTACGTTGTGCCTCCGTAAATTCCTGAGTGCATGTCACGCTTCGCACATGTCACTTCAACTTGGAAATGGCACATACCCCTGAAGATGAAGATGAAAAAGAAACGACAATGTTACGTTGGTTTCACAGAATATGATACCGCTGCAAACAGACAGAACGGAACACTATTAGTGCAGGGCATTCTTCCCCCCGGTACGCCTCCGGCCCCAACCGCATAATTCCCTGCACTAGCACAAAAATGCGTAATTGTCGAAGTTAACCCATGCGATCGTCATAATAGGGCAAAAGAAATTATTGGCCACAGGGACTTTTAAAAACCAATACGCACAATAATAAAAACGGAAAAAGATTTTAACGAAGAACGATCTACATCAAAAATGTTACAGCGCCCTACAAAACGAAGACAAAATGAAAAGCCCGGGAAAGAGGACAGAAACACTAATAAGAAATTTTTGAACATGAACGAACAGCGTAACGCCCTGCATATGAACGAAAATGCATAACTGGAGTTAACATTATTAATGGTAGCGTCGGTTGAAATAATTGTTCGAGGGGAAGATTGTAAAACCAAGAACCGAGAAAAATTTTTCATACGAAGGAGCCTGTGGAATCAGAACTATGCATCTTATCCACCCGCGTAAAACACAAAAAAAAGTTTGCAGAAATTCGGAGAATTGTCTACTAATGCGTAGCATTCCTACGCCACTTGTCTTGAGATAAGTTTTTACAGTCAATTTTTTTTTTGTTTTTCTAAATCCTGTCCATCCAATGACCTCCATTTACGCTATTATAACGCTTTCAAGTGCAACTTTAGCGAAAAATGCATTATCGTGGAAACGCAGGGCATCACATGGTTCGCCATTTTCCTAATGTCTTTTTCTATTTTTCTTCTTTTTTAGAATTTCCAAATTTCCTTCGACGATTTGTTTCCAATTACGCTATTATAACAATCACAAGTGCAACACTCGCGAAATCTGCATTATTGTGGAAATGCATGGCGTTACACGGTTCCCTATTTTCCGTAATTTATTTATATTTTTCTTACTTTTTTTTTAGTTTTTCAGAATTTCGTACGACCAATTCTCTCCATTTACACTATTTATAACAATTACAGGTTAAACTGTTGCGAAATCTCTATTATTGTGGAAATACCACGCGTTACACGTTTCGCTCTTTTCCCGTAATTTTTGTTGTTTATTTTTTAGTTTTAGGAAATTTTGTTCGGCCATCATATATCCAGTTCCGGTACCTCCTCGTCGTCACTGCTGTCGTCTTCCGCGCCGGTGACCGCAGCGACGATCGCCTCGTCGGTGAGGTCCTCAGGCGAAAGCATGGCATGCGAGCCTCTTCGTCGAAAGTGCGCTATCGGTATGCGCCATTTTGGCATTGTCGCAGCGTTTTTGCAAGGGTTAGTGCACATTTAATTGTTATAACATATTGCATTGACAGCATTGTTATAAGCGGTTATTTTGCTAGAATACAATGAAAATCTGACCGTGCCGCGGCTGTCCATTGTTATATCCGCTGGTAGTCGTATCTCCATTTACGCTATTTTAACGATGGCAGATACAAGTTTCACGACATCTGCGTTATTGTGAAAATGAAAGGGTTATACACGGTTCGCCATCGTAAATTTCATATATTTCTTATTTTTTAAGTAGTCGTACATGATGCTATAGTGTTATTAATTAGAAAAAAAAAGAGTCGTGAACATCTTTTCCTGAGTTTGCTAGTGTTGTCCGGTGACTCGGAGCATGCCGTGCCCTCTGATGTATTGTGCAAAAATATTACGTACTATCGGCGTCAAATGAAACGCAAACACAAAAATATGAACCAGAACGTGCAACATTCAGCAATACTATTCGCAGAGTTCATATAATGACAGGCTAATGGTATATTTGGCAATCCACATTTCCCAACTTTCTTTTTGTAACTAAGCCACGCGTCATTTTGGCTTGCATGGAATGAGATCGCGCTATTGGTGTGTTCAGGTTTATATTTTCGTGTTCGTGTTTCATTTCACGCCGATGTTACATTAACAATACGCCACCAGCGCCTCAAACGAGAGGCAAACCTTCGTATAGACAATATCCTCAGGGCATGAAAATTTGGCGTGCATAATGCGGGTTTTTCTTGACTATAGTCTAGCTGCCGTACCGGAGTGCGTATGTGAGACAGGGCTTTGTCGGCCCCAGCCAGACCCCGCACGAGATGCAGACGTAGTTGACGTTGTTTAGGTATGGGCTCCTGTTGGCTGAGCTCAGGTAGGCCTCCAAGTTTTGTGAGCCGACCTCCTCCGCGCTGTCGATGAGGAACTGCAAGTACGGGGGGTGGCACCATGCGGGTCAAGTGTGGCTGGAAAAGGCTAAATGAACGCTCGTGGAGCACACTTTTAGGTGCGAAGCACCTTAGGACCTCGCAATGTCCGTCCGTTGGCGTCGTTGTACACAGAATTATGGACGAACGGCTCGAAAGGGAGTCGCAGAATAAGACGGAAACCAGCACCGGCAAGATTCGCAACCACCGACTCCCGCAACAAGCGCGCGACGAATGCCAATACGCTAGCCACTAGCACTACAAGCGCCAGACGGAAATTTGAATAGAAAATAGGTACTGCATCGTACAGTGACCTCGCTATGTCCATTGGCGTCCGTGCACACAGCAATAGAAAAATATGAGTCAAGCCACCTAAAACGGTACAAAACGCAAAAAAAAAAAATAAAATCACACATCTCCACGCCGTGAACGATGCCGAGAGTGCGAAGTACTGGGACGCGAATTGTCTTTCGTGTGGCGCTTGTCATTTATTTAAAAGCCAGAGTGCATCAGCAAGCACGGACGATAACGCTCATCACACAGGCAATACACAACTTGCGTCCCGGTGCTTCACACCCTCGGCATCTTTCACGGCGTGGAGATGCGTGATTTTTGCCGCACTTCTTTGTATGGGGAAGATTGCTCGGGGAGGTATTAAAGGGAGGCCGGAAGAGCGAAATGCCGCACACAAAAGACCAAATGCGTTTGTTCTGCCCTTTTTTTTTGCTACCATAGCGTGAATAAAAACTATTCACAAAATAGTCATTTTTAATGGCTCTTTTGATATGCGAAGCATTCTTCGGCGTGGAAGGCTTCTTTGCTATTAAGTCACGGGCATTCCCTAAAAAGGATCCCTGGATCCTATAGTAGGAAATCATTTCTGCTTTCCTGGAAGCCTCTGTGTATGAAAAGGTGTAGCGCCCCTAATGTTAACGGTGCTGCTCTGCCGCTTGTAAGCGTACTGCGCGATCGCTGGCCAGAAAGCGAGTCATGTGGGCCATAGAAACAGGAAATAGCGGAATTACCAACGAAAGAAAGCTTGCCAATATTCAACCTGTAACAAAGCCCGAATTCAAACGAAAAGTGCGATGTGTAGATCGCTGCCTCAGGAAGTTATTTTTTTGGCCACTGCTGCCGACATCACCAGCGAGACACAACACGTGTACCAAACACACTGTAGTGAAGATTATTTATAATCCTGATAGGAACCAAAGTATGTGAGTGAATGTTTTGCGCATGGTACGTGAAGTCTAAAATAACTTTGTTGTAGTTCAACCGTCGCAGAAATAATCGTGAAATAGCCACTACGTATATAACAAATCTGAAATAAAATATTAGTCGTACATGTAGACGAAGAAACAGGTGTTCACTTGTCACTTAAAAACATACAGAAACATAACAGTGCGACATGAAGCACTAAAACGGTGAATAATTTATAAGCGCGAAGGGCGCACTAAACAAGACGATTAAATTTGAAACCTATCGCCCGAGAATTAAGCCAATATTTTAGGGGCGACGCCTCTTTAAGGGCTCAGACTGTCGGCGTCTCGTGTCGTCGTCGTCTTATGACGTTTGTAGTATCATGTAGTCACGGTACTAAAACACCGGGACACTCGTTTTCCAACGCCTCGCTCTAAAACGTCACGCGTATTAAAAGGGATCCTCGTTTTCCGACGCCTCGCTCTAAAACGTCACGCGTAATAAAAGGGATCCTCGTTTTCCAACGCCTCGCTCTAAAACGTCACGCGTAATAAAAGGGATCCTCGTTTTCCAACGCCTCGCTCTAAAACGTCACGCGTAATAAAAGGGATCCTCGTTTTCCAACGCCTCGCGTTAGAACGTTTCGTATCCGTGGGAAAAACGCGTACTGAAAGAACACTTATACACTGCATGCTTTGAACCTCCCCAGGTTTCACATTAGTGGAGATGACCCGGGAGTTTTTTAGATGCAGAGCATCTTATAGCGGCGGCCTGTCACGCGTCGTCGGCGCGCGCCGTCCGTCCGTCCGCACCCGCCAGCTGTGCGATAACGCGCGCTCGTACCCTCCTCTCCCCTTCTCCTCTCCGCGCCGTCTGTGCGCCGACGCGCTTCTCCCTCCGTGTCTTCACCCCGCCAGCTGTGTGATAGCGCGCATGCGCGCCTCTCTCTCCTCCTCCTCTCCATGGCAGCTGCTACCGCGCGCTCGTACCCTCCTCTCCCCTCCTCCTCTCCACGCTGTCTGTGCGCTACGCGCTTTCTCTCCGCGTCTCATCCGCAAGCTGTGCGATAAGCGCGCATGCGCGACTCTCTCTCATCCTCCTCTCCACGGCAGTTGCTTTATATGCCCCGTGCGTGCGCCGCTGGATCAGTTGCTTCTTCGGTTGATTTGCGCAGCGCCGTCTCGATGTGCTGAATGGACGCCAACGAATCTGCCAACGAACTGTCTGGCGCACCTTCAAACAGCGCCAGTCAATCCGTTATGCTCTGCATCCTCACAATCCCCCTCGGGGAGGTGCGGTTATTTTTTTTCCCATACGTAACAATGATGTTCTTGTAATGTTGGCAGAGGCCATAACCTTTCTCCGGGCTTCGTTATTCTGAGACAGGTGCGCACGTTGGAGTGGCATTATAAACTTGGACTGGAATAGTACTCACATTACCCTACAGTAGAAGTTGATGATAGAGCTTTGCTGTGGAGCGCTTTCGTGTAAAGGTATCATCCGCTAATGCCAGAGCCAAGGTGTCAGTTTATTCAATGTCGCACAGATGTTGACAGCGCCAGCAAAAAACCTAGAGCAAAAACTAAACCAGTTCCACCTAGTGTGAAACCGGTTGGTCGTCTTTACGAAGATTTATTTTAGCTTGTCACGACCACCTTTGCCCGCTCTCGCAAACAATGAGGGGCGCCAACAGTTGTATTTTTTGTGCAGGGCGGCCGCACGTGTGTCGAAGTTGCTGGAGTTACTGAGAGTTCACAGAAGTGCGCGAGTACGTTTTAAACAAAATATTCTTACTGCATGAACAAGACGAGATAACATGGGGACCGACAACGCTTGAAAAAAGACAAGAAAAAAACCTTTAGGCGGGCATAGGCTTTGTGCGCTCAGGCACAAAGCGGGGGATGCTGTGCAATGGGTGCACGTGCGCGCTGGGCGGCTATCGCATGGCGTGAACTAGACAAGCAACAACACAAAAACATATGGACAATGGGGGAATACAGAGACACTCTCTGCGGAGGCATACATCTTAACCCTAGGCGTGGCTATGATAACCGCAAGCTCAATGACAGAAAGTCAAGCCGAAGTCGAGTCGGCTTCGCCGGGCAGCCGCTTATCCTTTTCGGTGTCAGGGGTGCGGAGTCTGGTCGGCTGTGTGACCTGCGACAGTGTGGCGAGCTAGCTTGATAGGTGACGGGTAAAAAGCGCAAAGGCTCATGGGTACATTGTTTTCTCCCGCGTAGAGCCGCCACTTCCGGTTCGGGAGCTCTCCTGGCCTCCCCTACTCCGTCGGCTTTCACGCGCGTGTGTGTGTGCTGGTTCTTTATCTGTTTCGACAGGGGTAAAAAACACCCATGCATCGGGAATTACATAAATAATAATGACTGACCCTACTAGGGGTTTATCTGACAGGTAAGTACCCTGTGACAAATAAACAACACGCACACACGCGCTGACAGTCACCGGCGTACGCAGGCGTACGAAAGGGCAGGACAGATCTCGAACCGGAAGTGGCGGTAGCAGACGACGTACCCGTGAGCCTTTGCGCTTTTTACTGGTCACCTGATGACGAGGCGCTGGTCGTCCGGCCGCAAGCCTACCGACGGACTTCCGCTAAAGCAATGTCAACCCCCGGACCCTCCCCAGCAACTTCCACTGATATATCTTCAATCGACTGCCCCTAAGCTCCCGCTCGCAACTTCTTAACTAGACTTCGCCCGATCGCCGGACTGTCCTGCACATTTGCTCCACCGCCGTCCCCATTGGTTCTTTTTTTTCCCCTTGGCACCCTCCACCACGCCGCAGGTGCGAGAGCGGGGCTGCTCTCCCTTTTGTGACGTCGCCTTCCCGGAATCGCGCAGGCGGCCCGAGCTGGACCTCGTCGGTGGTGGCTGGACCCTACCGGTCCCTCCCGGTCCACTGACGTCGCCTCCCGAGACATTCATACAGCCGCAAGCGAACCGAACTGCCGTGGCCCAGCCACGTGTCCCCTTCAAGGCAGCGACGACGAAAGAACACACAAAGCAGGCGGAGTGACTCAGGTGCAGAAGCTCCACCAAAAATGGCCTTCACCTGCCCAGGAAGCCGCGATATCGGCCGCCCGAATGAAAAAAATGAGGGCCTGGCCGGACGTTTGTGACATAGCTCCGATATATTTCTTGTGCGTACTGTTAGAGTCGTCTTGGTGGCTAATTTTCGTATAATTTGGTTCCGGATAGTCCTGGAAAAGCAACCGTTACCCCCGTTTTCTATAACAATACTCCCTCCGTAGACGACCACGTATTCACAGCAGGCAGCAATTCTGCAACGTTTGCGACTTCACTGTGAACTAACACGTAAACCAAATTCGGCGTAATGGTAGAGTCTTTTTAGCGTCTAAGTGTTATGTAGTTTGTTTCGGGATACTTTTGACAACACAGCAGTTAGAGCTTTTTTTTTTTCGAATCATACTCCCTTCGTAGATGGCCATGTTTCACTGTACAACACGCAATGTTGAAAAACAAGCTTGCAAAGACCAAGCTTACACCGATATCCTTAAGGTCGGCTTCATCTCTGACCACACGTGCATTCCTGGAAGACATTTTTTTTTTCATGTGCGATATCATCCGTCTAAGCAAAATATGAAGGGCCTGGTACTTTTATTCATTTTTACTTAATTTTTTCTGTATACTGGGAACACTGTTTTGCGTGGCGAAGAAACCTGTTCCAGAGAGAGCGGGGCACGTTAATCGACCAGATTTAGGGGAAATCCCCAAGGTGAAGGAATTTTCTGCGAAGGAACGTTTCACATCCACCTGAGTGCAGCCCGTCGGCTACAATAGAAAGCTGTACAGCTTGCTCAAAATTCGTCCCAGACGAATTTTCACTGCGAAGCAAAATACCTCTAACCAGCCAAGGAGGTTTTCGTGTCTGCGTCAGCAGAAAACTCCCACGGTACTACTGGCTACAGAAATCAACTGCTGGCGCCGCCAGGGATCGAACCCGGGCCCGCGTAGAGAAAAGGAGCGAGAGTCCGTCGTCTTGCCGAAAAAGCTACGCCCAGACGTGAAGGGGGAGGATACAGCCGGGTGTTTAGATTCAGCGTTCGGGGAGGGGGAGGATGCTCTTTGGCGAAGACCCATGAAACAAGATTGAGGGGGAATCAGTGAGAAAGAAGACACCACAAAGTACGAGGCCCACCTCAAGCACAAAGCCCACCTCCTCAGCCTTCGAAAGACGTTAAAAGTGGGCGCCAGAAACAGCGCGTTCCAAACTGAGCAGTAAGGTGCCGGCACGTGCGACATGAAAGCAAGAAAAAAAAGAACAGAACTCCTGCTAGGGATGTTCAGGTAGAGGGGGGGGGGGGGGGGGAGCACTGCTAAGGCGGGAAATACGAATAGCTTTGGACAAACCTCTGTTAAATTCATCGAGAGGAGTCACGAGTGAGACAGGGAGGCGAATTGCATGGTGGGTGGGGAAAGTGAGCGGATACCACCTGTGTGAATTGAAGTGACGCCGCATGGGTAATCATTGAGGGTGTCGTTTACAGTTTCCCAGTCCAACCACCTTCCCAGCGTGGAGTGGAGCGAATTTTTTTCACCTGCGTAGCTTCTGAAGAAGCTGTACAGCTTTGTATTGTAGCAGAGGCCCGAAGGGCTAAATTCAGGTGGATGTCAAATGTCGCTTCGCAGAGCGTGACAAACAGGTATGGACTGTCGTCAGGGCCATCCCTAAAAGAGCTCCGCTGTCTGTCGTGACTAAGCGCCCCGCCTTTTACATATTCGTGGCCTTGTATATGTGTGTGCAGATCATGATGTACGGTATCAACGGTGGGAACTGTAAGCATTTCGCCTGACGAAAACTGGGGCTCGTAATATACAACCAGACAATAGATAAATGAAAAGATTATTTACAGGTCAAGGCAGACAGCACACACGCACTGTTTAATAATCCTGGCGGCGCATACGACAGCATATGACGGCCGTGATCCGTAATCGTGTTTCGAATATACCGCGTGATACCTGTACGCGCAACATGAGTGTGTTCGTTCATTTCTAATTCTAGGAGTTACCAAGGCAAATAAATGCTCGTTATCGGGACTGCTTGTACGGTTTCAATGACTGAAAAAGCTGCTACATGACTGGGACAAAGCCGATGACGTGAATGCACTACGTCTTTTTAACCCGAAAGTGTTTTACGCACGAGCACACCAAGATCTTACTGACGTCATATCCGTCACGGAAGTGAGGTTGCCAGAAAAAGTGCCCTTGACGCGGAGGCACCCGGAGTCGAGCCCACGAACTCTCTCGCCACAACGGGAGGTAGGATGCGCGCTGCCAACTGCGCTATAAACTGAGACGTAAGTAGCTCTACGAACTCGCCTTTTGTGCTTCCTATGACTCATTCAGATGGTGCTGCCGCCTAGGAGAGGCGAACCGAAGTAGTGCATCGTGACGCCTCGGTGCCAGCGCCTTCGTATACGGGAGACGCGCGTGAATTGAGGCACCCTCGCGTTGTTCCCATTACCGTTCTGTGTTTCAGGCTGCTGTTTATGTGCATGCCATTTTTTGGTTTTGTTGTCCCGGAATACACCGGTTATTTCTTTGTTTCTTGCGTGTCGCCGTCACTTCGTTTGGCTGGGTCAGGCTCTCGAACCCTTCGCACATGAAGTAGATTCCCTTAACATTCGACTGCTCCTCTGAAGGCACCTTTCACTTCCGTGTTTTACCGATTCCTATGAAAGAGGGATCAACCACAAATTTTTCTTTAGTTCTTGAATGTCATTTAAAAGACGGAACGATGTAAGTTGATAGCTTGTGACCACCTCTTAGTGCCAAGGTACAGTTCTGTTTATCTAAATGTGTTCCAAAGAAAAAAAATCTGCAGAAATTCAGAGAATAGTCTACTAATACGTAGCATCCTCATGCCGCTTGTCTAGCATATAGGTTCTTCACAGCCAATTTGTTTTTGTTTTTGCAAGATTCTGCCGGACCATTTATCTCGATTTAGTCTTTAAAACGATTTCAGGTGTTACTTCGCCAAATCTGTATTTTTGTGTAAATAAAGGTTGTTACACGGTTTGCCATTACCACTTTCTGTTTTTCCTATATTTTGGTTTTTCAAAATTTCGTTCGACCAATTATCTCCATTTACGCTATTATAACGATTACAGGTGTTACTTTCGCCAAATCTGCACTTTTGTGGAAATGCAAAGCGTTACATGCTTCGCCGTTTTAGCTATCTTTTGTTTTTCTTATTGTTTGGTTCTTCAAAACTCTCTCCGGCCCATTATCTCCATTTACGCTATTGGAACGATTGAATGTAGAACTTCCGCGAAACGTGCCTTTTTGTGGAAATGCAGGGCGTTACACGAGTCGCCATTTTCGTTTTTTTTCTATTTTTTCTATTTCATGGTTCTTCAAAATTCTGTTCGACGAGCTATTATACCAATTAAATGTTGACCTCCCGCGAAATCTGCATTTTTGTGGAAATGCAGGGCGTTACACGGCTCGCCATTTTCACAATTATTTCTATTTTTTTTTTCAAAATTTCGCTCGACCACTTACCTCCGTTTACGCAATTATAACGACTGCTGGTGTTACTTCCTCGAAATAAGCATTTTTGTGGAAATGTAGGGCGTTACACGGTCCTGGCTGTGGGATAACCGGCAAAGAGTGCTACACATTAGAAGAGAACCTATTTTGGGAGGTTATTATCGACGTAAATGCAATTCGCGTTGTATTAACGGTGGCGAGTGCATACAATCGTTGAAGTTACTCCTACTTGACCACGGAAGGTGCAGTGCGGACGTGGAGAGCAGATGGATGGACCATTAATTTAACGAACTGGCTACCAAAGTATCGTGTGCGAAGTAGGGCAGACCAAGACTCGGATCAAGAGATGAACTTAGAAAGTTCGGAAGTTTGGGTTTAACAAACGGACTAGCATACCATATGAATGACTAGAAATCTTTGGGGAGGCCTTCGTCCTGCAGTGAGCACAAAAAAGCATGACGATGATGAGGATGACGATTATGGTAATAAATATACAACTCTGTCCGCAGCCTAAACCAGCATGCCCATCCCCGTTCGTATAATCCTGGTGCGGCACGAGAAGAAATATAGTTTTTAGATGTGGCCCGTGCCATTGGATAGTTTGAACACGTGATGACCACAATCTTTCTGTATATAAGGTAGGGTTTTCAATGCGGTAGGGTGTTTTCAATAAAGAGCCGAGTTGGTAGCCATCTCGTTTTGTTTGTTTCCATGACCTTTTCTTGTCCCCCTGTACTTTTAAATGCCGTTTCCTCTCACCACAAGGTTGAGGGGCGGCCTTCCCGCGGTGTCCAGGTACGAGCACAAAGCCCAGATCCAGGCCACCAGGGGACCCTTGTTGTCCGACGTTCCTCTACCGTGCAGGCGGCCGTCCTTCTCGACAGGCTTGAAGGGCTCCGTCTCCCAGCCGTCGTCCTGTACAGACGCCGTGGTCATTTGCCCGCTACTTCACGAGGAACGTGCGGACGCACTCGAAGTTTTAAGTGCGGAGTACCTTAGGACCGCACAATGTCCATCCGCGTCCGTACTCATAGCATTCACAATCGCAAAAAATCACACAGGCACCGGCAGGATTCGAGCCTGTTTCTGGTAGACCACACAGAGTTAGTGTCAGTCATCTAACCCTTTGGGATACGACCGTGAGTTAAAACCCGAGAGTCAAACGGCTTACTCCCTGGCCTGTAACGGTGCGGAGCACATTCGGACCTCCCAATGTCCGTCCGCGTCCATCCGTGTGCAGGCCACCATCAAGCGAAAATCAAGCGAAATTCGATTTGAGCCGTGAGTTTCAGTCCATTTAGGGAATAATAAAGGTGCAACTCATGGCTCAAATTGTGTGACGGTCGGGGCGCAACTTGGATATCATTTCGAGCCCCCGTACTCCGCGCCCTCGCCATCAACGACGGAATGGAAATGCTGTCATTTTTGCCTCCAGCATACTCTTGACCGTACAGTTGTGATTGAAGTATTAGCGCAGGCGGTGTAGACACGGAAGTATATAAGGGAAAACATAATTCAAGAAAAAAAAGAGGAAAATACTGCACAACGAAAAGTGAAAATAAAAATTATGAAGCAAAAATAGCGATGGAACCACATACAATGAAGAACAAAAAATAAACAATGTAGAAACAACACAAATGAAAAACTAAAATATCTAGAAAGAAACAATCAACATCTGAAAAAATTGGCTGGCGGTACTCCCTAATGCGATATTTGGGCGCAGCAGCAGTGCGCTGAAGTAGCACTCACTCGTGGGTTCTCTCGAGGGCAGCTATGGTGAGCCTCTGCGTAGGCGGCGCGATTGATTGTAGGGTTTAACGCGCCGACGCAACGCAGGCGATGAGGCGCGCCGTAGTGGAGGGCTCCGTATTAATTTGACCACCTGGGGAACTTTAACGTGCGCCGAAATCTCGTACACACGGGCGTTTTTGCTTTTCGCCTCCATCATAAAAGCGGCCGCCGCGGCCAGGAATCGAACCCGCGACCTCGTGCTCAGCAGCGCAACGCCTTAGCCACTGAGCCACCGCGGCGGGTGCGTAGGCGGCGCGAAGTGCGTCTCAGGAAGGGACCGCGAACTGCGTCTTAAGAAGCGAACGCACATCATAGTCACGCATACGCCCCCTCATGATTTCGCCAAGCGTCGCGCCGTTGAGCGCCTCGTGCGGACAGAGTATACTGCCCCCTCCCCTCCCCCACCGCACACTTTCGGAGAGCGATGGCTCGCGCCACCACGGCAAACCGCCCTCCCCTCCCAATTTCGCGACACTCTCCTTTTTTGCTTCCTTTCATCGTTCACTTTTTCATTCACTCGTCTGTCTTGCCATCGTTCTCTCGGTAACGACGACGGCGACACGGCTCAGCCCATGAACGGGCGACAAAGGGCTGCGCCCTAAAAATAAAAATAACGAAAAGCCAAATCTCAAAGAATAATTTTGGCATCGCGGAACCACCGCCTGCCTTTCCGAAGCCCGTTGTTGTGGAAAACCAGAAGACAAAGAGCCGCGACGTACAATAAATTCAAATTAAGTAACAATGCTGACAATGTTAGCATGCGCGGTTAACGCGCGAGACTTCTTTCACAACACCCGTGCAAGTGCGACGCGACCCACCTTGAAGGCAGGCTGGACGTCCACGTGTCCGTACACACACAGCGTCTTGCGGCCGGCATTAGGATTCGTGGTTGCTACGAGGACGGGGGGGCTGGGTGCTTTCCTCCCTCCGAGAAGCCTCTGGTCATTCAGTGCGTCCACAGTCACGTGGAGTCCGAGCCTCTTCAGCCTCTGCACATGAACGGGAATGATGGCACCGCTCTAATCTGGCCGTGAAAAAAAAAAACGCTTTGTTCGATTTAACAAAGCGTTTGGTAACAAACCTTTGGTAACTCACTAAGGGTTATAACAGCCACGAAAGACATGTTTAACAATGTACACGCGAGAATCCAGCTTTTAACTCTAGGTCCCGCCCCTGCGACTGAACAGGAACATATTAGTCGGGTCTGTGACAATCCCAACACACTAGAAGCAATAACCTAGTAAGCCCTTGAAAACGGTCTTTACAAACGGGTGTAACGGCTTCATCGATTTCCTCGTTCTGCCTACAATGCGAACTGTTTGCAGCGTGAACTGTCTTCGGTGTGAACCGCATTGTCTAGTGTGGGAACTGTGCATTTCAGAGTTAACTTTGCATTTGGGAGCCACTGGCTGACTTAAACGTGTTAATTTTCTGATTAGGACCCCAGGACTGCAACGGTATTCATTGTGTGCGCTGGGAGCTTCCTCTTTTCCCCTCGTACTTGCTCCCCCAGGGGCCTAATGGCCTCTGGTTTAACAAAATGTTTTATTGACTCACGCAAAAATATTTTAAAACGTCCAAAGTTCGCGCTTCAGTGACGACTAATATAGGCAGGAGTGACGTAATATGGGCCAGCAGCACTGAATACATAGTTACAGTGTGTTAGCTGCAGGCTAGCATTCAAGTGAAAGGATCAAACGCTTCTAGAGGCCCCACTTACAACCGCCGGGTCGTGTTTCTTGGCGGTGGCCTTAGTGGGCGGCGGCCAATCGCGTGAGCAGGATTCTGTGACGTCACAGAGAAATTGCTGCGAAGTGGCTGGGAAGTCCAACTGCTTCATACGTTTTCTTTGGTACCTTGATTACTTCTTTGGAGTTTGCGATATAAAATTAGCATCATTGTTATCTGGACAGAAGCAGTGCTTTTTTGGGCCAGACTTTTATGGCCACCGTTGGTGACGCGTCTGGGTAAAAAACTATGGTTGATTCGTCTCTCATAGAAATGGGTAAAACACAATGTGCAGCGAAATCTGAGCTGATCATGATTTGCGGGTCAGCGGCTGTCTTGTGGGTGTGCTTGGCGAGCGACGTCCTGCCGGCTAGTCCCTTGGGAAAAGGTGTACTGAGTCATTTCCGTGGCGGATATGACGTCAGTGAAATCTTGGTGTATTATGGCATAAAACACTTTCGTATTAAATATAAAAGCCGAAAACGAACAACCCCGAGTATAACGTACTTTTTGGTACTAAAGGCTGCTTCTCCACAACAAGGCCCTCTGTGCAGGGGTGCACCCTTTACAGGCCGCTTGCTTCGTTGTACTGGCGTCGTTTCCGCATTGAAATCTGTCTATCGCGGAATAAAACATTCGTGTTAAAAACGGACGCCATCCCGCCCTGCGAAAGTGGATGTCCAGCGCAGCTGTTATAAAGCAATACACATGCTGAGGGGGGAGGTATGAAATTTTTCTGGTAGTCTCGGCGGGCTTGTCGCTTGCACTCGGCTTCTCTGGCGGCAAATGCTGGGTCCTGACGCATGCTCTCGAGTTCTGGGGGAGAACTGCTGGGTCCTGCCTACCTGACGCACGCGCCAACTCTCGAATGTCGTCCACACCCCACCCCTCTTCGAAATCAGCTGGAAACCTAATCTTTTCCCAGAACACATTGGAGGAGGGGTTGCTCACCGGAGCCTTATCCATCATGCGGTTTCGATACGTTTTTAGGGGCGAATCCTAAAGCCATGGGTCTGTCCATCCCTTGTGTCTCGTGGTACGTGACCGCCGCCGCATGCTTTCGGGGATGTCGCAAAGTGGGCCGCGTTGCACGCGCAAGAACCGGTGCAACCGGCAGCGCAAACTTCGGCACAGGGAGCGCGAGCTGTCTCTGTTCGCCAACGGAGGCGCGAGCGCACAGTGCACTGCGAGGGGGAGATCACGCCCACGAACGCAGGCAGTCGTTCTCGGAGATCGAACGAGACGCAAGGACCTTTGCTCGTTTCCTCTCGTCTGTGTTCGCCGGAAGTTCGCCCTAAATAAAAGTTCTTTCTTTACCGTTGTGTCACATCCTACGTGACAAATTGTGGGGGAGGTGGGGGGTAGTCCTCGATGGCGCGGGGTCTTTCACCAGGTCTGGGCCTGGGAGCATTGACTCCGAAAATAAAAGTTGTTTTGTACAATGTACACACACAGTCTTACGTCTTTCTTAATGATGTAATGGGCGAACTTTCACGGGAGAGTTACGGTTACCGATGATCTCCCCCTCTCGAGCTTCGCCCCACTTATCATCATTCATTCCGTGGATATGGCGTGATTTTTTTGTTTCGTGGTTTTTTTCTTTACACGAATACTGAGCTCTATGTCGCACGCATGAATTAGCCTGACACATGCGCTCGGCGTCTTGGATGAGAGCTGCTGGGTCCTGCCTGGGTTTTTTGTTTACGACACAAAATTTCGCGACCAACAAAAGGGTCCCGTCACTTTTACAGTGAAGCTGTCATTATAAAAAAGGCTGTTGCCACAGTACTGTACAAGAATTGCACAGTTATCTGGTCGAGTATTGCACCAGGTATAGCAACGAAACCGACAGGAACTTGTTGACGTTGTTGTTGTGACAGCGCTTGGGCTGTCTTCGCCTTCCTCTTTGTCGTTGCGGCGCTGTTTACTATGTGCAATGAAACAACACGGCCAAACCTTTTAAGGTCTCTGGAATGGCATAGCCGATGGCGATAAACTAAACCCACAATTGTTTCTACTATTCCAGAAAAGAACTCTACCGTTTTTATGTGCGTTCAGAATTTGAATAATTGGTTGTAAACTGCCACACTTTTGAACTGCAGAAAATGCATATCTTCCCAACTACACGTGCGTTCGGTTCTTACATTGTGGCATTTTCCATTGCTTAATAACTTCCATGTAGTCTTACACTTCCAAATGCTGCTTTTCTTTTGTGTTTTTACCATGCTGAATGCTTTATCTTCTACGGGCTCGGTTGTTTTAAATGAACCGCAACTTGCATTTCCCGCCTACGAGTCCGAAGAGTCACATTAAACAAACGTCGTGAATTTTTTGTTTTAAACTAAATATGAGGAATACACGCCTGTTGAGATATTTGAAAAAAGAGCACCGGTGTTTCGGCTACAATTTGCTGCTTACTTGTATAAACTGTGTTGTGCAACCAAATATTGCATTACTTTTCTTACTTTGTATTATTACAGAACACTGACGTTGTTTACACAACGAGGAGGCTCAATTCCACGACCCTTGCCGCTTGGGCCCCGGCCTCGTAAGGACTGCTGAAGCAATACAGCTGACAAACTTTTACCCAAGCCAGCAGCAGATGGAGGAAAGAGGCCGTGCCCAGCCAGCATATGCAGTATTTTACGGTACCGCATGGATAACGAAAGAATGAGCATGAAGCAAACACATAAGAAGAGACTCCTAGACGACTTGCGCACCGACTGAACATCCTGTTCTATCAAGTTTAACAAAAGCTGCAAAGTTTTTATGCAGTAAACCGAAGCAAAACGGGCCCTGTAAGACTACATGCGAAACAATTGTGAAGCCCATTGAAAAGCGGCAACAGATAGCGGATAACCGGAAGGACTTCTGCGCTACTGGAAAGGGGACTATAAAACGTACAATACAAGTGACGTACCCTAGCAACGGCCTGTGTGAGGCGCTGATTACAACCTAAGGGACACTGAAGACAAAGTACAGGTTGCTCTAGATCGGTCGATTAGATCACCCAAGAACACGGATATACCACTCTTATGCGTAGGTTTTCTAAAATCGAGAAAACGTGAAGATAGGTATCGCTGCCACCGGCCGTACCGCGCAACTCACACCGGAAGTGGTTAAAATTGCTTGACAAATATTTTAACAATACGCCTCCACAAGCTTATAAAACTTAACTGGACGATTTTGTAGTGTCATGTTTCAGCGTAGAAGAACCAGGAAAAAGCTAGAAACAATATTATAAGAGCACAGCCGATTGAACACGCGGCAACAGCAAACGTCAACAAGTTCCTGTCGGTTTCGTTGCTATACCTGGTGCAATACTCGACCAGATAACTGTGCAATTCTTGTACAGTACTGTGGCAACAGCCTTTTTTATAATGACCCTCTGCGCTCTTTTTCAGCGCTAAATATGAAACACGGGAACGCTTATTTTGGCTGAAGTCCACATATTCAAGTGTACGCAACTTTTAACGTACGCAACGTCTTTCCCGGCTGCCTCTGGATAGTGCTACTCGTCCACGTCAGTGGTGGAACCACCACGCCAAGAGGCGTGCGTGTGCTCCGCACGATTGCTTTGTTTGACGCCAACGTTCACGCGGCCTAAAAAATGATTTTCGTTAGCAATGCGCCAAGAGTGATCACGTGGTTCATCAAGAAACACTTTGCTTAGTGGTCCGAAGCAGCAAAAGACACGAAAGTTCGCCACAGCACGACTGATTGGACCGAAACTGACAAAACCGCTTGGTATGTGGTCGCGTTGTATTCGGTTTCTTCTATACCGCTACGCATCACTGGTCCCTCGGGTTATCGTGCACGCGAACAGCGGCAGCAACAGCCGCTGTTAGCGTCATGGAATCTCTGCGAGGAAAATGAGGGAGGGAAGTGCGTCGTTAGATCAGCGGTTTCTCAGCAGTTAAGGCATCTTTCGGCACGGAATCAACCCAAAATGGCTACAAGAAGGTCAGACTTTCGTTTGAAACGAACTTGCTGGTTGTTGTCATTGTCACTTTAAGCCGGAGTTCGTACCCCAACGTGTAACGCGGAACAGAAGCTCCCGGAACGCATTCTGTATGCGAGGAGCAAAATACGTCATCGCGACAATACAGGGCATTCGAAAGAACCAAAGACACTTTCTTATGTCCCCTTCCCGCAGCGCCTCAACTCCTTAACAAAAAGGTTTACTTTCACTTTGTAGTAAATTATTGTTTCATTTATCTGGCGCTTTTCTCAACAATGCATTTCAACCTAAGGAAAGACGAATCTCTTCTCCGTCCGGGATTTGCTTCTTCCTGATGGGGTGAAGATGCTTGGAATAATTATTGGCCTCCCTAGCGAACAAGCGCTATTTTCTTCACACGTAAAAAGTCTCTCGTGCAGCAGCGCGTTGGAGCTTTCGCGACTTCGATCGATCTGCGAAGCCGACCTGCGAGTCTTGTTTTGTGCACCTCTGCGTTAAACAAGCCTTGTATGCAATTCTTTACTTATATAGGTGGTATTCAGTGAAAATTTTAGCTGTCAGTTTCTTCGATTGGCAACACTGGAAACGGCCACGGACATGGCCGCTTCGCCTCGGACATGGCTCGGCTTGTGCTGCTGCGCCCGCACGCCGAAGACCGGCGTGCGTCGTCTGCTCCGTCTTAACCCGATTCTCAACGGTGGTGTCAACAGAGATGTTATTAATCGCACTCACATTGGAGTCGAGGCATTACTTTGCGTTTGGTGGGGTAGAGTTTGGAAAGTCCAACACAGATCATCTGCTTAGCACGGACAAGTACCGCCATCCCGCGCAGCCCGACGTAGCCAGTGATGGCGCACTCACATAGTTGCCTGCATGCGTGCCTCGCCAGTGAATACAAGCTATAGAATTAGAAACCGTTGGCACACACCTGTTCCAGAAGCTGAAGAAGCCGCAAGATGTCCTTGCGGTGGTCAGGATCGGCCGATACGGTCGGAATGGCCACCAGTTCTTTCAGGCAGGACACCATGGCGTCTGTGTTGTGCTCGATGACCCTGCACCGGCAAGGGTGATAATTTTTATCTTTGAACATTATTTCTCATGGCGCGTTTTTTTTTTTTTTTCAGTGCAGTGCGTGTGCCGATCCGCTGCGGTGTAAGCAGCTTTGGAATAACGTTGAAAGCCACCAGCTGTCGTGTTATTGTTCCGATTGTAGGGGCTGAAAGCTTTCTGCAGTGAAGTGAGGGTTTTGTAATGGGTACTTTTTGTGGTCGAATTTTCAATTTGCACAAATCGTTCCATCCCGCCGCAGTAATCGGCATGCCTAGGCGTAAGCAATCGAAACGAGTTGTGAGTGTAATTGAATGCAACAGAAGAGTTGCATTCAAGAGGGAAAATATTGGCCTAAACAATTAGATAAAAGAGAAAGAGGGCGACGGCGTGGATTGGAGAACAAATTTCGATGGAAAGATGGTAGTTAAAATAAAGCGAAAGAAATGGGAGTAGGTCGTATCATGCGGATGACGGACACCAGGATAGACAATATTTCCGAAGTTATTTACAGCCTGCCTACAAGTGTTTACAAAACTCAATAGGAAAGCATTAGGAGTATGTATGAACGGGGACTACTTGAGCCATTCGATATTTGCAGGTGACATTGTATTGTTCATTTGGTTTCGCCTGGACTTGTCAAAACGCTTCGGGAACTCATCATGAGAAGCAAAACTGCGGGTTGAAAAACTATTTTGGCGGACAAACATGCAGGCAATCGCCCTTTGGAGGCAGGCAATTGAATATTAGAACAAGTAAATGGTTCCATCTTGAACACATATGTGCTGATCGAAATCACGAGATACAAATCAGGCGATAGAGTACCGCGAAATTTTCGGCAGTAAGCTACCTCTGTCACTACAAAAAATTGATGCATTGTAGTTACGGTTATGATGTACGAGCACAAATCTGGAACCTTCTTGGCCTCCCTGAAAAAAAATTGTAGGGGTAACTCTTAGAGATAGGAAATTGGCAGCGTGGTCTAGGGAACAAACTTGGGTAAAAGACGTCCTGGCTGAAATTAGGCGAAAGAAATGGCGTTGGACAGGTCATGTAATTCGATGGACCATCGATGTAATCTATGTGAGGTTATGTAATTTGGCAGACCATCCGTTTAACAGAATGGGTACCAAGGACTGGCAAACGAATTAGGGGAAGACCAAAGACTCGATGGAGGGTGAACTGCAAAATTGGTACGGTAAAAGTGAAATCAGCAAGCTTTGAAGAACGGTGGGAGGAAATTTTCGGCTGAGGCCTTGTCTGTAAATAGAGTGATGATATTGATGATGACAATAAATACTCATCAAATCAGAAAAACAATCAGATTGCTGGTTAGTAGCCAAGGCGTCCATGTCTCCTCTCCTTCCTGTTGACCATAATAAGGTGCGTTTCAGGTAACTTCACGGAATACGCAGTTGTATCCAAATGTAATGAGACAAGTTTTGTGACGCGCTAACACTGGCAGTATGAAGCTACACACAGACACAGTAAGTATCGACCTTCGTAAGTCAGTGAGCAAAACATATCGTCCTGTGTACACCTGGGCGATATACTGTCTACTTTCTACACTTTCTATTCAGACCAGTGCGTTACAGGTCCGCGATTTCATCATGAACAGCACGTTACAACAGAGAGCAAGAAATTTTGCTCAAAACTGGCTGAATTTTAAAGAGACACATTTGGCATGATTCGGTAAGTTTACTGCGATGCTGCATGCAAAGTGTCGAACAAGGGATTCTGGGGGGCACATTTAGCTACAGAGTGCCAAAACACCAACCAGACATGACGAGAGAAGCCTATAGCGCCGAAAAACTAAGTGCGCCACGACGTAAATGAGCCCTCTCACAGACTTACACTCACACGGGAGTTCACCGCCCGAAACAACACAATCTGATTCCCTGCACATGGCTTACCCTCCATATGTGCTTCCAGTAGTCTTCACTCTGTTGTCAAGTCTCAAAGCTCGCCGTTCCGACACAATGGCAGATGTCTAGCGCAAATCCCAGAAGGTGCTATACGAGCTTCGAAAAGAAAATTCGAGGGCGAATTGCGGCAGTGGCAGTTTGGCTCGGGACGCTGTATTGCTGCGAAAGAGCTCCGGGGAATAGTGCGAAGACGTAGTCAAATTAGGCGCTTCCCTGTTGATACAGCCGCTCTGCAAAGTCTTCATATCACCACGCTTATATATTTTTTATAGGTAGATGTCACACACCACCTTCCAGTTTACCCAAGCCTGTGTTCATCACTAGGAAAACTAGGAAAACTAGGAAAAACGATGCAACGATGTCAAACTGGAGACTGCTCAACAGGCAACCTCATTAACAGTAGTAGAATCAAGGCTACGGTCGGTGTACTAGCACCATTAAGGCTTTGGAATAATTTCAAACATAATATTTATGCAGAGCCAATATCTTCGCAAGCCATGAGAATTACTTTGTCAGACAACTTCATCATTATTGAACAGAGTACACATGACGCCTCCCTGGTGTAGGGTTGGGACGGCGTCGTGCATGCCTACATGCATGGCTATACGCATGACGTCGGTATCTTCCGAGATAATTTTACGTGGCGGCAGGACAAATGAGGGGAACCATGGTTGAGGGTGAAGGGATCTATTTACAAAATGGCGGTCATGACTGAGCCCGCGAAGCCTGCGCGCCACACACAGCTTTTTTGTTGTCGATGGTTGAGACCACTGTGGTATGCACTACCGCCCTCTTCGTCTTCTAGTGACAATATAAACACTGTTTTTAGGTCCGCTGTGTCGACAGCAGTCTAAAACGCACCACCCCACCTTAGCTTGTAAAAAGGGTGCGTCTAATCTCACGGCAACCATGAGAATTATCTCCCGGAAATTCTCACGGCAGTTTCCATAAGAGCTGCAGCTGGCTTGAAATTCGCTGAATAATATTTAACTTTCAACGTAGCCTAACAAAACCTAACCTAACGTAACCCAACCGGACGCGTCATAACCTACCTAAATCCAGCCCAACTACAACAATCCTAGCCTAACCAATCCCAACGACACAGAATACAATCCATACTTAACTTAATCCAACCTATTCTAGAAGTCCTGTGCGTAGATATTCTGATATATTAATAACCAGGATAAAAAAAGCATTAACAAAATTACCATGAGCGAAAACTTCAAAAATTTCGAAAGTTAAAAAAAAACTTGGGCCATGCCGGAAACCTTTTTTTAACGAATATTGGCTGAGCACGCCTGGGGGCGTGCTCAGCCAATCAGAGGCGAGTGCCGTGATAAATTCCTGGCGGTAATTCTCACGGTTTCCGGGATAATAGACATTACCTTTAAAAAATACCGCAAGTAAGGGTAATAAATTAACACATCCGAACTATGAAGCCAAGCTAACACCTCGGCTTCGTTGCCGGTGTTGAGGAAGATATGGGGTCGTGGGTATATTAAGGAAGATATGGGGTCGTGGGTATATTATGCAGGTAGGATTGCACGACGTCGTGTGTACAGCCACCATCAGCGCGAAGAACGCATCACGGTGACAAAACAAGTTGGTGCACATATCTACGCAAAAGCACTTACTTGAAGACCACTGCCAGCTCCGTAGGTAGGCTGCTCTTGTCCATGATGTCTGTTGCTGTTCACGCAGGCAAGAAGGGCCAGCGGGAACTTCGTCTCCGTCATTCACACTTACACAATGAGGGGTTTGATCCTACTCTAAGAGGCGTTTATTCTCAAGGGACACAATTTTATTGCTCTCTGATACAACCTTGTGTCCCTGACCATTTTTTTACCTCTCCACAAAAAGATTTCAACACGACACCCCGCCAAATCCGTCTGCATTTTAGCCATTGGTTGAGCGGGGTTCTTAACTTGTGGGTGTGAAACATAGCTCCCACACCGTTACTTACCCACAGAGCGCACACACCCGTTAGGTATACTGGGGAACGCTTTAGAGCACTTTCAGCGGGATTTTTCTGTTATAAGGCCGAATTTTACTTTTTTTTTGCAATAGTATGCCCTTTGGCATAAAGTCCTAAAGGTACTAGTTGGCACCCCTTTCCCGGCGGAAGTCCAGAAGACGGTGGTGGGGCCCCACAGCCATCGCTGGAGATCGGGGAGTGTCCCAGGATACACGCCTGTTCCGCGAAGGTTTTAAGTGCGATGCACTTCTTAAGCGACCCTGAGCCTGCGTCCACCGGCGATGTCCGCATAGCATACCCACGTGGGGGATTGGCCAGGAATCTCCTCGTCTTCCTTGGCAACGGGGGAGATGGGGATTGGCCAGGAATCTCCTCGTCTTCCTTGGAAAGGGGGGAGATGGGCGCGCGCTGCCTGGCCGCTGACATGGCACATACCCACGTGGGGGATTGGCCAGGAATCGGGCGTGTGAGAAGGGCTGATGCACCCGCTTAAAGGAGTACTGACACGAAATTTCAAACCTGGATCCGCTCTAGCAATCAATTGGCGATGTCCGCATAGCATACCCACGTGGGGGATTGGCCAGGAATCTCTCGTCTTCCTTGGCAACGGGGGAGATGGGCGCGCGCTGCCTGGCCGCTGACATGGCACATACCCACGTGGGGGATTGGCCAGGAATCGGGCGTGAGAAGGGCTAATGCACCCGCTTAAGGAGAGTACTGACACGAAATTTCAAAGCTGAGATCCGCTCTAGCAATCAAGTACAACGACAACACAAATAGGTGTCTGTCAATAAATGCATCTTTCTTTCTTTGTAGTTGTGTGTGTGTGTGTGATCTCTCTTTCGCGAACATTACCGAACCGCGCAAATTCAACTCGTGCATTCGCACTTTCACATTCTTCCCCTCGGGGAAATGCGGGGAATTTTTTTTGGATCTCGCTGCACTCAGGGAAGGGCACGTACATAACAGGTGATTGTTGTCGGCGTCTTCGGCAGGAGCCGTCACGCTTTGAGGTATCACAACGCTAACGCATACCCGAAGCTTGGCGTATACAATGAGCTTGATGTTGCTTGGCATAACGTTAGGCCAAGCTCCACAACTCCACGTTGGGGTTACCTGTCATTAAGCCTACGAAAGGCCACATCACGTACCCGCACCAAAGCTTACCATTAAAATTTCTAGTTTTGTGCAAGTCCCCGTACTAAAAGGGGCCATGAAGGCAAAATGCAAGCTTCGGTCATTCGAAAGATTGCCTCGCTGAGAATAACGCTAACACCACTTGTAACACAAACTTCATTTAGGCTGTGTAATTAGTGGAAAAAATTCACGCATCTCCACGAAGTGAATCATGACGAGTGGGCGAAGCACTGGGGATCGTTCTTACCGTAAATCACCCGTGACATTGCCCACTCGCGCATGTCAATAATTTGACAGCACGTGTGTACAGTATATACTCCGGGGTAGCCTGTTGTTGGCGTTGCCGTTGAGCCGCTGCTTCCCGAGCTCTCGCCTCTAGGGTAGCTTGAGCGTAGACGTTGAGCCGCCGCATGCCGCGCCTTATGTTCGTTTTCATCCATGGCAGAAAGAGAATGTGGGGTCTGGAACACGCTTATATACGAATTTGCACCGCAGCGCGCTCTCTCTCTCTCGCTCTCTAACCTTTTGTGAACCTTTTATTTTGTTCTTGTGAACCTTTTGTTCACAGATGTTTCAATTTACACGGTGCTGTGCGTCTCTCTCTCTCTCTCTCTCTCTCTCTCTCTCTCTCTCTCTCTCTCTCTCTCTCTCTCTCTCTCTCGCTCGCTCTCTCTAACCTTTTGTAAACCTTTTATTTTGTTCTTGTTAACCTTTGTGAACCTTTTGTTGACAGACGTTTCGATTTACGTGGTACTGTATCGTGAGCACGGACGCCCGACGCACAAGCCTCGGCCCTAAGGCCTGCTTCGCCCCTAAAAGAGAATGGCCATGCGACCCACAACCTTATTTCCCGCTCTAGAATCTACGACGCATTATGGGCAGCTGTGCAATTATCTGAGCCCGTCGAGAGTAAACGCATATATGCAGTAAAGCAGCGAGTTGGAGTACGTTCCTGATGGTCAGCGCAGACGAAAACAGGACAAAAATCGTTTTACTAGTGTGGATGACACGAGCGCTGTCTAGTAGCTTAGCTTCTATGAGACAAAATACGTGTTATGTAATCAAGAAAAGTGGGAAAAAAAATCAAAAGACCACAAGCCGCTCAAGAAACTTAAATCACGCAACCACTTAAGCCGTCGACTTGTCGAGGAAGACCTAATCGTCTGTTACCGAAACAGACGGATGGCTCACGCATGCGTCTCCACTTTTTAAAATCTTATACATTTACGGCTATTTCCCTCGTGTGCTGGTTATTTCTTTTCATCATCACGACTGCCCGATTGAACTGTGGAGTGCAGCCGCACTCTTTGCAGTGGCGGGACCAGCGCGAGGATGGCACGCCCTTCAGAAACGTGACACGTTCTCTTAAAGGAGCCACGAAGACAAAATACAAGTTGGGTTTATTAGAAAGACTGCTTAGTCCCGATAACAATGACACCAACATCATCGCAATCTTCGAACAAATAACGGAGACATGAAAGAAAACGTGTGAAGCAGTCGCGACCCCCTAGCCAATTTCCCGCAACTTTTCTATGACGTCACGGACCCTTGTTTGTGCGTATGCCGGCCGCCTAACTGACCTGTCGCGACGATACATGACTGGACGTCTGTGCAAGAAATGCTGGCAATTCGGCCATAGTGTTGGGGGATGCAAATCTTCGGCTCAGTGTTGTTCTTGTTGGGGTGATCATCCTCCCGCACCATACAATACGGAGGAAGCAACTTGCTCTCTGTGTGGCAACTCTCACCCGGCGGACTACTCAAGGTGTCCGGTTCGCGAGCAGGAAGTAAAGGTCCTTGAAGTGATAGAGAAACGCTGGTACACGCAGAGTGAGGCGATGACAGTAGTTAGAGGAAGATCCATAGGCGAAAAGTTTTCACTTTCCCTGGACCCCCCCCCCCCCCCCCGGAAAATGAAAAGACGACGCAAAGACGACGTGAGCTTCAAAATCGTGGGCGGCGTTCGCCGAAGATCCCCGCGACGCCCCACGTCAAGCGCTGCGGCGGCTGATGGGCCTGCAGCTCTGCCGGCCGTCTGACTCAGTTACGTCCAGGCGACTCGTGGGGGGCATCGGGTGTGAGAAATTGAAAGCGCGGCGGCTTAGGTGAGGTCCGCTCTGGTGTGAAGTGGTCGAGATCATTCCTATCACTACGCAAAACTGTGGAAAAAGAAGTACGGTTTCCCTCACATGCCTCTTGCCTAAATTCCTACGTGAAGAATAATTCAGCACCAAAGGGTCTACGGCTCCAGTTATTACCGTAAATGTCTACGTTTAGTGACATCGAAAGAAAGGAGTGGGAAAAGATTTTAAATGGCGCGTCCGCGAGCCTGACGAAATTGGTTATGGAGCACAGCAGTCGGAAGGCCGAGGAACTGAGATCAGCTGAGCTGGTAAAACAAAAGAACGCAGTTCTCTCTAATTCGGAACAATCTGAACCGGAAAGATACGAAAATAAAAAACCGGAAATTTCGGAAACCAAAAGGCAAAAAAAAAAATGCGAAAGAGACAAAATTTCACTTCGCGGGAACGAGGGAGCTCTGACGGCGATTTCCGAGGTGGAGGACCAAAATGTGAGGGGGGGTGGGGGGTGGGGGTCGACTGGAGGCTGTATTTCTCTAAGTTCTCTAACTTTTTGAACGTCCCAAATAAACAGCCCTCTCCCGCTGAGCGGAAACACTCGCGTTCTAACGTTGTGAACATCTCAAGTAGGGAGCCCTCTCCAGCGGAAATCAAATTACTGTCAAAGGGCCTAAACTTCTGCCCTTCCTCGGGAAACGTTAATGTATTCGAACTATATCACAACCTGGCCAACTTTGCGAGAAACCAGCGCCTACGGGAATACTTTCACGGGCGTCCCACTGAAAGCAAAAATTACTTTCTGCCCATTCAGACAAAATGTGGACTCTAAACGAGCAACGGGATAAGCGCTTGGATCTATCATTTCGGCCGTGCAAAAAGACATTATAAGAGAGTTCAAGAACCGGTTGCCCATCCACGGCAACCTCGCTAGGGACGAGCGGGAAACACTGAAGTTCCTGAGTGAGGACACTGCCATTGTAATAAAACCTGCAGACAAAGGTGGGGCTGTAGTAATTATGAACAAGACTGACTATCTAAACGAGGGACCGCGACAGCTAGCTGACGAGGTCATTCTACCGCAAGCTCACAGACGACCCAACAGTGGGACTTGAAACTGAAATTGTGAATACGCTAAAGTCCTTGCTATACGTGATGGTAAAATAACCGAACCGATGTATGAAGCGATGCTACCCCAAAATTCTAAAGCAGGACGTTTCTATCTCCTACCTAAAATACACAAAGAAAACAATCCTGGTCGCCCCATTGTATCCAACAATGTAACGGCAACAAAAAAAATCCAGTTTTATTGACCACCTAATTGAGGACATCCCCCAGACTTCCCCTCGTACGAAAAGGATAGAGGCCAATTTCTTTCTCCACGAGGTTTCAGGCCTCGAGGTCCCAACCGGCAGTTTTCTCGTCACCATGGATGTTACGTCCTTGTACACTAACATTCCTCATTCTGATAGCATCTTCGCCGCAGTCCCATGCTACGGTGACTCTAATTTCTGCTTGTACGTAACCCCTGGCACGTCGGAAGCCCTCCTGCAGCTAGTGCTTGAATACAATCACTTCGAATGCGACAATACCCACTATCTCCAAACTAACGGCACAGCCATAGGGACCAAAATAGCACCTACATACGCCAATATCTTTATGGCGTCATTAGAAACAGAGTTTATTGAAAAAATTACGCCCACCTCCCCTCGCGGGAACCCTGGTGTGATGCGACGCTGAGGGGGGTTCAAGCGCATCGGAGAGCAACCGTCGACCGAAAGGCCGCCGGAAAGCGGCACACCTGTTATATGCGCAGCACGCCCGAAGGAGAGGAGACCGCGGTGAAGAGAGTACTGCACAAGCGCAGCGCGCGCAACGCCGCCCACCGGCGGAGTGGGAGCGCGCTGGGGCCGCACGCCCGCATGTTGACAGAGATGTTTCGCTCTCACCTGGCCACGCGCCGGCGCCAGTGCGTCTGCCGCGGCTATGACGCAACGCAATCCGACACAATCCACTTTAATCCAATCCAAATCCAAGTCAAGCCAAGCCAAGCCAAGCCAATCGAATCCAATCCAACGCCACTCGCGAGAGAGTGTTCGCTATCGGAGAGGAGAGGGGGAGAGTGGAGGATAGACGCAGCCTTGCGGACAACAACAACGGACGCACGCAGGAAGGCAGCGTGCGGACAACAACGGACGCACGCAGGAAGGCAGCAGCATGCGGACAACAACACGGACGCACGCAGTGTTCGCTATCGGAGAGGAGAGAGGGTGAGTGGAGGATAGACGCAGCCTTGCGGACAACAACAACGGACGCACGCAGGAAGGCAGCGGTGCGGACAACAACGGACGCACGCAGGAAGGCAGCAGTGCGGACAACAACAACGGACGCACGCAGTGTTCGCTATCGGAGAGGAGAGGGGGAGAGTGGAGGATAGACGCAGCCTTGCGGACAACAACAACGGACGCACGCAGGAAGGCAGCGGTGCGGACAACAACAACGGACGCACGCAGGAAGGACAGGGCCGCCGACAAGAGATGCTCTCAGCGTCGCATCTAAAACGCTACTCAAAACCGATCCTTAATAAACGATTCCTTGATGACATCGTCTTCATTTGGAATAATGATGAGGCAAGCCTTAGGGAATTTATCTCAGAAACCCACTTTCTGCATCCGTCAATCAAACTAACCTATCAGATATCAACTGAAACCATAATTTTTTTTGGATATCACGCTAATATTGAACCAAGGGAGCGCCTCAACAACATTGTACAGGAAGCCCACTGACCGCAAACAATATCTTCACTTCTACAGCAGTCATCTCCGCCATTGTAAAACAAGTATACCTTACTCACAGGCACACCAGTACCGCACGATATGCTCTGGACGGGATGATTTCGAAAAACATGCTGGGGAGCTCAAAGACCTCCCTGTTTTCTCAATAATATCCCCAAGAAATTATTGACGATGTGATTCGCCGAGCACGCAATTTACAAAGAAAAGACATTCAGACAACAACCCCAAAGGAAACCCACCATGAGACTAACTTAGTTCTTACGTACTCGTCCAAAACTTCCCAAGTGGACAACATCTGAGACATTTTAATATCATAAGGCAGAGTGAGCGCTTGTCGGCTGTTTTTCAGCCCCCCCCCCCCCCCCCCATCGCGTGCTGTGTACAGACGGGGCAGAAACTTGAAGGACATTTTAGTCACGGCAAAAACGGAGGTACCTGAGCGAGCACTAGGCTGCCGGCCATGCGGCAAGCTGTAAACTTTGCCCCCACATGGAGACCACTAACGTTTCCCAGGCCAGCAGGTCAACCTTTGAGTATATATGCAATAAAAGACAACCTCAACTGCGACCACCCATGTATCCTACAAACCCCGTTGCCTTTGCTGTTAGGAGGAATATATCGGCCAAACAAAAACATCTTTCCGCAAAAAGGTTAACAATCGCAAGTCGCACGTGAAGGGCCACCCCACCTTCCGATCTCTATAGGCACCTCCGGCTCCTAGGTCATTGGTTTGAAAAAATACAGGCTCTCTTAATTCAGTCCGGTTTCCGCACCACATACGAGCGGGAACAAAGAGAATCATTCTTTATACATAAATTTCGGACGTTTGCCGAAGGAATAAATCAGACGACAGGGAGATTAAGTTGCTTTCGAAACGGACGTAACCACCCTGAGATGCTGTGGGGGAAGGCGAAACGAATGGTTATGCAGTCAATTTGTTGGTGCATTTTTATTCTTCTGCTCATTTAATTTTGTAGAACACACCCTCTGCCCCCGATAGGATCCGCGTTGTGGCGGCATTTTGTGAGTCGAGGGGGACGATGGGGGTGAGTGGTGTGCGGAACGTTCCTCGTGATAACGGCCCCTCTTGCGGCGATGAGGTAGTGGAGAGTTTTAGCAGCCCGTCTGTTCCGTCGTTTACGTGGTTACCGTGATGACCGGGACCCGACTGCGCCTGCGCGCGCGGAAGGGCGAGGAGGCGCGCACCACCGTGACGAATGCACGGGCATGGCGAAGGCTGGCCCGCGGAACTATCCCCCCCTACCCGACGAATGCGCATGTGCCCAGACAGGTCCCGGTCAGTACGGTAACCGCGCACAACACGGACCATGCGGAGTGCTAAAACTCTCTAATAAATCCTTCGCCGCCTGTGGTTCTTTACGAGGTATTAATCGGTTTATACGCAAACTTTTCGTTCCATTTCACTCAGACGGACCTGTACGAGCCTCCGTGCACTGGTGCCTCCCTGACCATTTTTTTCGAAGTCTGTTTCCAACAATGTCCGTGTCCCTATTGGCGGTGAGATGTTTGAGTGGCGCCCCCTGGCTCTGACGTCGGCTTAGGGACTCGCTCCGCTGTCGTCTGCTACACTACGCTTGTGAGGGGCAGCAGCGCCTGTGCTAGAAATCGCCCGCTTTTGATGCTTTAGTGCATCAAAAAGCGTATTTCTTGTAATTCCGGTATTCTTACCAGCTTCTGACACATATGAATAATTTCAAGCTGTATCCCCCACAAGTTTGCAACACACGAGGAGAGAGAGAACAACTTTCTACAGAGCATCGGTCAGAAGATCGTGTGTAACTTGTCCTTTCTAGCTTATACGCGAGGTTCAGCGCACAGAGCTTCCTGATAAGTATTCAAAACGTGTAGGCTTCCATACAGTATTTTTTGGATGCTCTTATGAAGACTGAACAGTCTAATGCTACTTGCCAAGCCAAGGGCCCCTACACGCAGCATTGCATAGCAGGAAACAAAGCGGCTGTCTTCTATTTCTTTCGTTGTTGACTTGTATCGGGTTGATTTTTTTTTTGTACTGTGCCCAAGGCATTAATTTTTCCGCACGATCACAGGATTTGGGATGTTTGGGAGGATCACAAAGATCGTGTGGATATTTTCTTCAGGCTGTATAGCATACATTCCCTTCTTCACAAATTCGCTTTCGTTATGACTGCGTGCAAGAAGATGCATATTCGCAGCGTCCGTTGTTTGTTCACATGCAAATAGAATGATAAGGTTTGTGCTACGCCACCGCGATCGCGCTCCAGACAACGTACGTTGTCCATAGTACTCGAAGACGGCTTTTGTGCTGCGCATTTCTACCCTAACCATCGTTATCATAACGAGTTTATTCTGAACTCAAATAATTATGATATGATTACGGTGTTGAAGGTGTGATATACTAGCTAACGAACGCAATAGATAGTGTACGTCCATATATTACAAGAATCGAAACCGATGAATATTTCCAAACAGCTCTTTATTGTTTGCCACCCCTTCCAGGCGTAAAGAACAAATTCTAGTCTACTCGGGATGGCGTTCTATGAATCGCAGAAAATTACTCTCTTGTCCTGGACTGAGGACCAGGCCCACTAATCAGTTCGATTTTACTGTTAAACAAAGTTTCTCCTCCTCCTGCTCCTCCTCCTCTTGAGCGCAGTTTTCCTATGACGCATATCTGAATATTGGGGAGATAAGGCTGTGGGAAATGTACCGAATTTTCCTCCAGGTCTGAACAAACATAGTGTTACTGTATATTTACCGTAGACGTTACTCGTTTTGCTCAATAAACCGGATCCATACTGGTTAGAAGCGTGGTATACAACCAACACGCGCCTATACACACAGTGGGTTATTTGGAACTCAACCTACAGTTTTTGCGGCCCATAGTGCATGTCGGCATAATTTCAAGCTATTACAACGTAAAGTGATGTGATATAACGCTTTCGATCTTTCGGCGAGGTCGCAAAAACTGTTTTGCCTAACTTATGATTACCGGATATCGTAATGCCTTCTGCCAAATCCGACAGCCCCGAAGGCATGGTATTTGTTTTGGTCTTGCATTTTCGCTGTTGTCACTACAGCTGCCGGCTCCCTTTGCTCTAAAGATTGCTCAACACTGAAGCTGACGCTTACTCCGACTCTTCGCGCTCCGCACAGGGCCGGCTTCGCAAAAACTGGGGTGGCACCGGTAATGTTTCTTCCGGAGCGGTATCAAAAAACCGTACTTTAAATAATGCCTTCAGCTGGTGTATGCGATTTAAAGTGTTTTGTTGTGATAAAAAGTTATGCACACGCAAAATCTAGTGCGGACAAGCATCAGACGTCAACCTAGCGCAAAGAAACAGCAGGGAGAGCGAGCCCGAGTGAAGCAGACGACAAATGCGAGAGTCCCTAAGCTGACGTAACGGAGGCGCGCGTCGCAGCGCCGCCAGTGGTCGCGCTCACCGCCAATAAGCTTCCTTCGGCCACCTTCTGGTCATGTGGCACTTGTCGTTATCAACTGTTTCAAAGCGCAATTAACAAATGCTGTTTTTCGTTCTTTCTTACGATTTATCACTAGTGGGCGGAGGTTGGCATGGTTCTCTGCCATCCAGAGCCTTTTCGATCGGGTTCTCAAGCTTCGACTCTTCCACACGCAGACGCAGCACGCCCTTTTGTAGCGTAAGCTACACTGGCCGAGGTTGAGCAGTTTCGCGTGTGCAGTGAAGGGCCGTTCTGCGCAAGCGCGAGAGGCATTGGATTGGATTGGCTTGGATTAGCTTGTATTGGATTAAAGTGGATTGTGTTGGATTGTGTTGCGTCATAGCCGCGGCAGACGCACTGGCACCGGCGCGTGCCCAGGTGGGCGCCTGAATTGCGCAGTAGCCAAGTCTGACGCTGCACCGGAGCCGCTTGATAGCCGTTTCGCGTGGCTCGTGAAGAGCCGCGCTGAGCATGCGCGAGGAGCAGTGACTGGACAGGACTGGGCTGGACTGGATTATACTGAATTGGACTGGTCTGGACTGGACTGAACTGGATTGGACTGGATTGCTGAACCTTAGCTCACGCTACGTATATCCTGGCAAAGCAGAGCTAAGCCACTACTAATTTTTTTTTTCTGTAGACATACTTGGTTGATTCATGGTGAAGAACAGCCCAAGGAACACAGGGACAAAAAGGAAGAGTGGACGACGCACAGCGCTGAACTCGCAACTGAAAGTTTATTAGAAAGAAAGCACATACTTATACACAATAACCATACTATCGCGTGAACAGATAACATAGACAAAGCGTGTGAGCGACAACAGAGTAACATCTTTAAAACACTGTGGCACGCGACAAAATTCAGCATCCAAGAAGTTACACAATCTGCTAGCGGATAAGAAACTGAAATTCCTTGTCAAGTAATGACAGAGAAGGAACACTAACGCACTTGCCCTCGTTCCTTCTAATATGGAAGGCCTCTATTATCTCTTGACAAGGCCTCTATTACTTGACAAGGAATTTCAGTTTCTTATCCGCTAGCAGATTGTGTAACTTCTTGGATGCTGAATTTTGTTGCGTGCCACAGTGTTTCAAAAGATGTTTCAAAAAGCAGTGCAGTTGGTCTAGTGAACCCTACCTGGCTTAAGTTTCGACGAACGTCTTTAGCATGTCAGAAGCTGCACTGTTTTCTTTATTTCCGTTAGAGAATTATGTTTCTTAATTCCGCACTTGCACAGCATTTATTTTTCCGTGGTTTCATTAACTTGCCTTGGTTTGTGGGCACATATTTAACGACGCACAGCTAGGCTTGGAATATACTTAACATTTTCGCATGGTTTATATGCTTATAACAAGGCATAAGTTATTGTCCGGGATTTGGGTAATCACATCCCCGAAACATATTTTTCTGCGACGTATATATTCGAAACGAAGCCGCATTCGTTGTCGACGCTGCAAAATGAAGCCAACCTCTCATTGTGCCAGTATCAGGTCTAAACTAGGCGACAGTAGAATTCATTTGTGCCTGATGTTTTGGAGGTGACAGGGGTGATATGCTGCTACCGTCGCCGACGCCCGGAAGAGCGGTGACGAAGCACGCAGAACCGCGTCCCCGGGTAGCTCTTGCAGGCGATCGCGTACTCTACGAAGACGCGGCTGCTTTTTAAGTGACCTAAACGTACTCTTTGCCTATAGACGTCACCATAACAAGTTTTTTACAGGGCGCGGAAAGGCGAAAAGAAGCGAAACAGAACCTAAACACTGCACGCGGCCCTATCAGCCACGCAGCGCAAATCCCGTCAACGCCGCGGAGAAGCGGCGGCAGGCGGCGCAGCGATCGCGAAGCTGGAGGCGTATAGCGCTGGCTGCGGGTTGGAACGTCGGCGTAAGCACGTAATTCTTTAGCTTGAAAGCCATTCTGAGCAACATTGGCGCGTCAGCGGCCCTCGTTGACCAGCTGGTCATAGTTCTTCTGGCGAAGAATAATAAAAAGTTCTTAGTCTGGCTACATATAAAATGTTTCTGTCTCCCTTCGCCGGTGTATTTCACGCTAATTACGCGCTCATCCCCGGTTGCCGAATTACGCGTGCGCGGGTTGGGGGTGCAGCCACAGGAAAGCTTAGTGCCGCCACCGATTACATACCCTTTGTGGTGGTGGGAGATTTAAACGTGGGAGTCTCATGGCTCAGTGCGCCCTGCCAGCTGTCCTCCGCAATCGAACGATTCGGGTCTGGGTTGGTGTGTTGCACCGACAATGAGATGCTTTCGACTGGGCAGTGAAAGGGACAACCACGTCTGTGTCTGCTAGAATAAAGGTCGAGGCCACGGAGCAAGATATAAAGAGGAGCGCCGACTGTGGCCCAGCAAAAATCATTTGCTCGGGCACCCAGCCGCCGACCGCCCAGCTTTCCCTTTGCTCTCTTCCACCTTCGTTCGCCCTCTCGTCGCTGTGCCTGCCTGTGTACATGGCGCTTCCCTTCTTCGCTCTCCCCAGATGCACCTCTTCCTTTTCCCAAAGGCACAAAGTAAAGCTGTTCTCTCTCTCTCTCTCTCTCTCTCCTCTGTACTGGTCTCTCTCTCTCTCTCTCTCTCTCCGCTCTCTCTCACCTCTCTCCTCTCTCAAAGGCACAAAGTCTCTCTCTCTCTCTCTCTCTCTCTCTCTCCTCTCTCTCTCTCTCTCTCTCTCTCTCTCTCTATCTCTCTCTCTCTCTCTCTCTCTCTCTCTCTCTATCTCTCTCTCTCTCTCTCTCTACCTATCTATTTATCTCTCTCTATCTATCTCTCTCTTTCTCCAGAGGCGTCTTTTCTTTCGCAGTAACGTCTGTCTTATGCCTGTCCTACTATGCAGGATGCATGAGTGTACGCGCGGAATTTAAACACCGTGCGCGGCCGCAATAGACGGCGCTGATAATCGCACGCCACCGCATACATGGCGATCGCTTATTCCCTATCAGGGAGCGTTTATTCTGACATTATGAAGACCCGATAAAAATATTGTACTAACCCAGCAGATGTAAGACGCAACTGAACGACGATGACTTCCGAAGCACCAAAGAATGAGCAAGAGTAATATGGAACGCCACAACATACAATCTAGCGTGATTGTGCTTACGACAAATCGACGCAGCGCAAAAATTACCCTCTGTTGTTAGCCCGCTCTCCGGGCGCGAGCTTAAATATTTATGCTGCTTCTGCGCACAAAAAACGCTTACAAGGGTCGCCCGGAGTCTGCATCGGCAAACAGCACTGATGCACCTTTCTGTTCCACTGACTGAATTGGACGGCTGCCCTGTTGTATTAAATATACAAAAACACTGTCAGCGTGATAAGGCGACCCAAGAATATCGAACGCAATCTTCATTGTAACTCATGTCGTAACTTACCGCCCGATGTTCACTGTCGCTCTACGGTCGTGTTATCTCGTCGACAACGCCGCGGACTCCAAATACAATGCTGCGATTTCTATGGCTGCAATTTTGGGCCTACCAGGGTTCCCGCCGCTTTTTTTTAAGCGGCTTACCAGCAAAACAACCGGCTTGTGAAACCTTTTCTTTCGCGAGTTATCACCACAGAGATATAAGGCCCGGACGAATTCAAATATCGCGAAATTAGGCTTGTGAAAAGACCGCACTGTCAGGGCCTTGATCTTGAGCAGATTGCTACGTCGCGGGCAGTCGCGGGTGATGATATCGTATTTTTGTTCTTTTCTGATGAGTGTGTGAGTGCCGGACCGTGTTCTAGGCACAGTCTGTTTTGGACCTCGAAGCACGCGCAACTCAAGATGGAAAGCTCCAACTTCCGCGCCACTATCGCGACGAACTTGAATTTTTGAATTCAAAAGGTGAGTTTTTGATGTTTGACTGTAGTGCTTGACCAAGTGCTCGACCTTATTACAGTGGCATTGTGACTATAAAATAACTAGGGTAATAATTTTCTCGTGTAGCGACCACGACAACCAATGGCGTGCTTTGTGACTGGCTGCAAATCTGGGCACTCAAAGGGAAAAGAAAAATGTCCTCTCTTCAAGGCGCCGAAAGACCCAGCCTTAATTCACCAGTGGAGCCAGTGCATCCCAAGTAAGAAGGAGCTCAGAAAAAGCGACAAATTAGGTGCAAGGCACTTTGCGCCGCACCTCATATTTGGCAGGTATTACAGCGAGTACAAGGGCAACGTATTGCTGAACGAACCAGAAGTTCAGAGGCTGCGAAAGGGTGCTGTGCCAAGTATATTTGAATGCTGTAAACCTCAGTGAGTTCATCCAGACTCGCCAGAAGGACAGAAATCAACATCAGCAGCCGCTCTCTTGCGCCCACCTGAAGGCCATGTTTCGCCGCGCGTGTCAACTCTCTCGTGGGCAAGTCAGATGAATGTTCAAGCAACGGGATTTGAAAGTGAAATATTCGCCGGCAGTACGCAGCCAAACCAGTGCGAGAAAAAAAGACGTGAGGGCACTACTCGTCACACTGAAACCCCAGATGCACCCGGGACAAGCTGTCCTGTTCCTGCATATGGATACAGCTCAGACTGGAGTAGGGTGGTGGAACATCTTCTTCAGCATCCTGAAGATGTCAGTCTCCCGCCCCGGTGGAACTATCACAAGGTGAGGAATGGTAGGCTCTTCTCGGTTCCGCCCTTCTGATACAATATTGAGCTACGAGCAGGGGATGGTTATATGATCCGTGAAGACTGCAAGATTGTCCGACAGTTTTGTCTCTTTTTGTTTAACATTGGTTTCTCCTGGGCTCTAAAGTGTGATACATTTCAAATTGCATTGTTTCTGTCGTGTTGCCCATATGACTTCGCATTACAGGCAACGAACGATGGGGCTTGAGGCATTAGGCGCCATAATCTATGTAGAAGGCAAATACGTGGGCGTGTGGGTGGGGAGGGGGTGCATTTGCGCGTGCGTGTGTGTGTACGTGCACGCGTGTGCGTGCATGTGCGCGTGTGTTTGCCTGCCTGTGTTTGTGTGTGCGTGCGTGAGTGGGTGTGTACGTGTGCCTGTGTATGTGCGTGTGTGTTTAAAAAGGAAGGCACGGACACACGTTGAAGATAGTGATATTCACTGCAAATGTGTCTCTTTGGTTTTGGCTTTATTTTGTCTCCTAATTTGTCCTCAGTGGTGTACAGTATGAGAGAGTCATAGAACAAGGAATAATTTGTTCGTAAGGCTGATAAATGTAGTAATGAGATGAAAGCGTTTTGGAAAGATTTTGTTAAGGGTAAACGGACACATGGATCTCGAATTATTTGAGCATAAGTATCTCGTGACAACGTAAGCTTGAAAATCACATGTACTGTGAGTTCCACAACCGCTATACCGCTGCCGCTATAGGAATGCTAAAACCGCGCAACATTCTGTCTTTCTGTGATCGCCTGATAATTTTTATTGTGTAATGAAGCACTCCACATTACACAACTTTTATTTTTTTGTCCAGGTGGACACGTTTGAAGGAGACCGCATCATCTACTGCGAGATTAATGTCGCAAGCGATGGAACCAGTCCTGTTGTCACTAAGCACGTGACCGTATGCGGACATCACCGAGACCAGCCTCTTGAAGCGTTTATTCTGAAAACTAGGTTAGGAGACCTGCTGGAGACTGCTGGAAACCAGCCACCGTTCAAGATGTTGCGAGTCTTATTCAAACCATCGATAACATTCCCATGTGCGGAGGTGGACCAAAACATGCATCCTACCCAAATGTCCGGCCAGAATGCGCCTTCGTGGATCCTCTTGGAGCATGGCGGCACAATAAATGTGAATGTTGTGGGTCTCAGCAATGCGCTAAGTGCACCAGCCTCGAAAACACTCTGCACCGTCATGCAACGCGGCAACGCAAGAGGAAGCAACTGCCAGAGTTAGACAACCTCTTTCCCCGGCAAAAAAAAAATCGAAACTGCAGCTTTTCCAGAGGACCCGAAGAATTCTGTCCAAGAGAATGTCTTCGGTGCGCAACAGGCAGACGCTACTCGAACGTGAGCTCCAGCGTTCGCAGTAAGCACTGAGCAAAATGAAACAAGAACAATTTCATTCAGTTCTCGCACACCTGCCTGAAGCTCAGCGTTTTGTTGTCCGAGAGTGTATACATATGAGCAAATGTGCAACACCGAAAGGACATCGTTACTCCTCGAATTTCCTGACAATGTGCATGCTGCTGCACATCCGGAGCCCTGCGTCGTACTCTTTTCTGAAGGAAAGCAAGCTTCTGCCGCTGCCAGCCGTATCCACAGTCCGCAGATACATTCCTATGGTCACACCTGAGTGCGGATTTGACGAAATTTTTTTGGGAGCATTCAAACGAAAAATAGCCACAAAAACGGACATCCGAAGGCATGGGATGCTTGTATTTGACGAAATTCAGGTGAGAGACGTAGTCGTATTATCGACTTACGTTCAATTTAATGAATGAAGGTGTGGTTTCTAAAGTTTCTAAACAAAGAAACAATTCAAGCTTGAAATTACCTAAAACAGTCAGAACTTGTTTTTGAATAGATTAATTACGTTGATTGTAGGGTTTAAAGCGCTGGCGCAACGCAGGCGATGAGGCGCGCCGTAGTGGAGGGCTCCGGATTAATTTTGACCACCTGGGGATCTTTAACGTGCGCCGAAATCTCGTACACACGGGCGTTTTTGCTACTCGCCTCCATCGAAAAGCGGCCGCCTCGGCCGGGAATCGAACCGGCGTCCTCGTGCTCAGCAGCGTAACGCCTTAGCCACTGAGCCACGGAGGCGGGTCTCTCCTGAAGTAAGTGCGTTCGAGTCAAGTGGCTCCAGTATTTGCCGATACCTTACCGTAATAATATACTTGTCGGAAAAATAGCCCGCCGAGAAACATGGGGCTTTGGTAGGGGGGATGATTATGATGATGATGACTGTGACCGTAGTCGAATAAGGGTGATAGCTACTTCCGGATAATGTGCAAGCCTAGAATTTAAATGTCATTTGACCTTTTTCTATGGGCCACACAATGCAGTCCCACGCACTTGGGATGAACGCCTTGTGGTACTAAGTAATTTCTGCTTTCTTGCTGCGTATATGTTCTTGTCCGATTTTCTTAAGTTTTGTACCGCTTTCCAGTGTGCCCTGGGCACGTAAACCCGCGTTGAACTAAGCAAAACAAAAACAACTCAAGCCATTCAGCTGTTCAAACGTTCGTCTTACGTGCACGTTTATATAATATTCTTGAGGGTACAGACGTTGAAATTAAAAACCTTGCCTAGAATGTGCCTTATCCCGTTTCATTTCGTGGCAACCGGACCATGTAAACAGGACGTCAGTACTTGTTGTTAAAGTGGTCATCATAACTGACATCCAATGTGCCACCGCGCTGATTTCGGTGTAAGCTGGGAATTTCCCGAACACCCTATTCACCATTTTTTTCCCTCCACCCACGCCTGCCCCGTGCCTGCACCAGTACATACGCGGCGCCATTTTCAAATGGTCCTTTACAAAATTTTTTTCGCCGAACGTTTGTTCCCATTCAGAAAATTGCGACGAAAGGCAATAGTTCTATCTAAACTGCGGCGGACTTCCCGGCAAGCGGTATTACATCGTACACATGCAAAGCGCAAAAATATAGACGCATGCTGAAGGGCGATGACAATGGCAAGCGCTCGGCCCTTGTCCACCGCATGCCCTTGTCGTCGCCCTTCGTTCTTCATCTAAATTTGTGCGCTGTGCACATAGACAATAAACGGTGGCGCTAATCCAAGCGCACAGTTACACCCACGGGTTACACGAGCAAAAGGTAAGAGGTGACATTTTTGTAAAACCTGAAGTTATGTGACTGGGGATGTAGTTACGTTTTCTGACGTAAGCCATAGGGTCTTGATCGTCGTACGCGAGGGAAAGAAAAACGTAGTATGATTTAAGTAACGATAACAAGTTATACAAATATTTATATATCTGGGATGTTGGATCACGCACAGCAATGGCTGCATTGACCTTAAAGGGACCCCGAAAAGCTTTGTGAAGGTGGTAATCAAATGCATTCAGGTGGTAGAACACATAACGGGAAATTTTTGAGCCAAGTGTGAGCCCCTATACGTTGTACGGATAATTTGTAAACAATTTTTGAAGATCGCCTTTCTCAGCCGATGAGGCCCTACGCCGCAGCGATCCGACCGCGGCTGCCGCAACGGCGAAGGCGCCCCCTGATTCGCCCAATCGCCGGCGAGGTCGGCCGCCGGCGGCGTGACTGCCATTGGCTTCCGGCAGCTCTTCCTCCTTCCTGCGTGATCCCGAGGCAAAGGCGGCAAAGGCGGGTCCGCAGCGATTGACGCGTGCCTAGGCGCAGGAATGTAGCTAGCGTAGAACGGAAGTCGAGCGTCGCGATGTCATATGACTATTCCCAGTGTTTCCAGCTGCTTTGAAGGAAGCAGAGAGGGAGGAGGAGTCGATCGGCAAGTGGGGAGAGGTGCATTTAATTGCTTCTGGCGCAGCTAATACTGAATGTAGATCAATAATTCCAACGGAATTGCATCGCTATATTGATGCTACGCGAGAATACAGGCCTTTTGTTACTTTTACAGAAGGCTTTTCTGGGCCCCTTTAAAGGAATTTTCGTGCAACGATTCTTTACCTACTTCGTGGGTGTCGTTCAACGCTTCCGTCTGGCATAAAAGGCTGGGCATGACAAGGAAGGAATGAGGGTAAGTGAGACGTAGCAATAGCCTCGGGATGGTGCAGCACAGTTTGGGAGGGAAAGAGAGAAGAGGCAGGGGGAGAAAAAAAGAGAACGAAGAAAACAGCCGTGGGGGGAGGCGGAGGGGGCAGGGTCAATCAGTTTGCTCGGGCCGGCATAGGATAAGAAAGACGTAGACAACCCCGTCACAAACCCCGACACACCTAAACCCGTCCTCACAATATCCAGCACCTCAACTGACCGCGGTCATTTCGCAAAATCTTCGATAATCACCAGTGTGGTTTGCTTACATTCCTCGAGTTTTGTAAACTTTGGCGGTGTAAAACTCTTCCCTTACGCAGAAGAACAAAACTACGTAATAAAAAATTAGTACGTCAGAAAACAGGATTACGTTTAGTAACAAAAGGCACCATGTGAAAAAAAAAATATCGTTTGTAACATCAAGCAAACGCCACTTTCGTCAATAATTACAGCTGTTAAAAGGCTCAAATAATTTTAATTTGAATACACTTGCTTGCTGTTACGCAATTACTGTGGATGCCTTCTTTTCTTTTTTAGGTGTCGTGCTCGTAAAACTCGTCCTGCAAGCAATGTCCTTACTTGAAGCGGCGGGTTTTTTCGTGGATGGCCTGGCGTGCGATGGCGCGGCTACCAATCGCTCTTTGTGGAACCACCTTGGTGTTTCTGGAAAACTTGGCAACCTGCGACATACATTTGAGAACCCTGTTTGTCCAGAGAGGAGAGTTTTTGTCTTTTCAGACGCACCTCACCTCATGAAATGCATCCGAAATCGCATTTGCAAAAGCAAAGTTCTGAAAGCTGGCGGAGATACTATAGAATTGGAGCATTACGCGGCACTTTATACAGCAGACGATGGCCCCCGCGGAGCACTAAGGCCAGCTCGAAGCTCACAGCTAAAGCTCACAGCTCGAAGCTAAAAGACGTGCTCGAAGCTCACATGGTGTCACATCTGTCCAAGTCAGACCGAAAAAATGAGTAAGATACGCCACACAGCTTCTTAGCAATTCAGTAGCTGACGCGCTGAAGTACTACAAAGGGAGGGTCGTTAAGGAGCTCCTACATTGCGATGGAACTATAAAATTCACAAAAATGATGAACGACATGTTTGATGCCTTAAACAGAAAGGTACCGCGCGAAGGAGTTCGAACGAATAGAAAGAACATCGGCGTTCTGCGAAATGCTTTGCAGTTTCTAGATTCCTGGGAGAGCGAACTCCGAAAAGGAGAAATAACTAAGGAAATGTTTTTGACGAGGAGCACGAGTGAAGGCCTGCGGGTCACGCTTAGCTCTACCATAGCGCTTTGTGAGTATTTGCTTTCTTCTTGCGGCTTCAGGTATGTACTTACATCTAAAATGAACCAGGACCCAATCGAGTGCTTTTTCGGAACAGTTAGGCGATCTGGCTGCCAGAATGACCACCCCACTATGCCTACCTTCCTTCAGGTTTACCACCTCCTGTCTGTGTACAAGCTCATAAGACCACCAAAATTTGGAAACTGCCAACTAACGGAAAGGAGGAAAAGCCGTGCCTTACGGTGGAGGACATCAAAGAATAATTAACAAAAGCTTGATCAGGGCTAGTTGGTTGAACATACGGAATAAATGTTATAGTTATACTGAATAAATGATATAGTTACGATTAAATCTGGTTAAGTGTCTTGTATGGCAGCTTACCTACGAGGATGCTTTCGCATCTTGGCCGTTTAAAAAACAGCAAAAAAAGACAAGATTACGAGATGTTACCGGGTTCGGTAGGCATTTCTTCAGCCCATGACGACTTAATCGCGCATTTCTTAGATGAACTTTTAACTAGCAATATTACTTTTTATGGCACTTAAGTATTAATAGGTAATTACCAGTAGACCGTAAGAAACGACAACTGCAAACCCATAACATTTGCTGCAATCCATATGTGTCAGTATAGATCTAGGTATGACATGACTGAAGTCGGGCACTTGCATCTGCATGTCGTAATAACAACTGGACAACCAGCCGCGTGGTTGAAAGTGTTTGGATGTTGGAGAGGTCGGGGTAAGGTGAGAAGTGATGTGTCGGAAAAGCGTCGGACATACTGGCACAACGTGGCGCCGTGATATGGCAAGATTTATTCACGCGCCCGCACTCGTGCCCCTGCCGCGGTTGTGGTTTCGGCACTTTTAAAAACTAGTTTGAGTTGAGGAAATGACAATACTCTGTCTAGATTCAGAGCAACGTTTGTATTAATAGCTTTTCGCGCAATACATATACTTGAGGTAATTTGGAGATTAGTATTTGCTTCAAACACACTTACTCCCCATTATCATTTTTCAAAAAGCACGGTGTATTTCGTGTGTTTACAGTAAGAAGCAAGCTGCCTTCCACTACTTGAATGCAGTTCTCAAGAGCGCAGTGCAGTGTACTTTAGTGTGGTATGCAGTGCGGATAGTACAATGCATACGGTTCTGTGTAGTTCAAGAAGTGAAGAAAAATAAAATGTACGGCAACTCGAAACAAGACAGCGGAACCTAGCCATCCTTAAGCGCAGACACCGAAAAAAATTGGCATATGAGATTAGTGATTCCCATTTATACCAATTTAGTTTAGTAAGTTAGAGAACTGCGAGAAAGCTGAAAGAACTTTTATAATCGCTATTTATCAGACCCAGTTGCTCCTTTCGCCTTTTGTAAAACCTGTTAAAACACAGCGGAATTGGTATTCCAAAATTAGAAAACGGAGTCACATTTTCGGCAAGCACTGCGCAAAAGGTAGTGTTGTATAGCAGCCATATGTCTGTATGTAGTGTCTACATTTTGTTTTCCCGCCAGCAAACCAATCCTTAACGTATCTTTGCCGTACGACCACTCAATTCCTTCGGGTCCGGGTTACCCAGAAGGTCCTGTCGAACAAGTTAATCAAGCCGTGCGAAGGAGGCGCGCAATGAACGCGAAGCGGCGCCAAAGCAGGCCCAAAGCACTCCGTGCCCAAAACTATACCGTTGCCGAAGCAGACGACAAAGCCCGACGGAATGCGTTCCGCCAACGCGCCCGCCGGCGCACGGGAATGCCGGCCGCTTAGCCGGCCGCCCATTCGCTGCGTCATCTACATTGTGCTCTGCGAGTGAAGGACATTAAGGGCCCGCCGGAGAGAGCGAAGTCGGCGCTCCTGTTTATCTTGCTCCGTGGGCGAGGCCTTCGAGGTGTTAACTCGCTATGGGACGGAAGCATGTCGTTCGCTTGGAAAGTTCCAGCTGGTCGAGTAGCTGCGAATCCCTCCCGGATGAACAGCAACTGGCCCGCTTGGAACGCCGACGTGGGCCAATATCACTTGCTCAGCTTAAAGTGCTTTCAGAGCGACACGTTCGACAGTGTCTTTCACTTCTAAGTACCCGCTCATGTCCGGTTGCCGGTTTATGTGTGCATGGGTTAGGAGTGGAGGGAAGGGGGGGTCAAGCACAGCGATAGGTTTCATTCCCTTACATGTCTGTTGTGTTGGCGTGAGGCTTAAACGTGGCCGTCAAACAGTCCAATGCGACCGGTCCGGTGTCCTCAGTGGTAGAGTGGATTGGGTTGACGTGTTACACAAACAGCAATATGCCTATGACGCGGGAGGGAACGAGACAGCTCTACGTTTGTCCACTAGGATAAAACTGGGGTCTTTCCAAATTTCATTCAGGCAGTTGGCTATGAAGTATGCTGATTCGTAAATTACAAACGTGTTTTGTTTCGTGCACTCTATGGTGGGCGTGTAGCTTCGCAGGTCACCCGTTTTCACAGAGTGGAAGCGCACTAATTTTTTTTTGTCTGCTTTAACACAGCTGGTCTTCCAGTGCCTGCATTCTTACCGGGTAGTACACTGCCTGGAGAAATATGCTGGTAGTTTGGAAGTTTTCCTTGAGGTTAAACCTCCACAGAACTAGAAAAATAATTTTGGTACAATGCAACATTGGAAACAAGAGAGTAGCCCTCTCAAAAAAGTTTATTTTTTCATACAAAAAGCACTTGGGCGTAATGAACTTAAGCTCACGAAAAGGGTTTGGTCTCAACACTTCTGAATCATTTGCCCTCATCTGGAGTTTAGATGTCCTTCCTTCTTAATTGTGCTTCGAGAAGACTGCATCGATTTCCTCAAAACGCTTCATCACCTTTGGAAGAGTCGTGTTTGCTTCATCAAGGATCGCATTACCACTTTCAACCTTCCCCATCTCCTTGTTTCTTGAGCACTGCCTAGAAGCGACTTGAGTGACGGGCACCCTGTTGAAAAGGTCCTGCTTTTCGTCAGTGAGCACGGTGCGCTCATCCTTTTTGTGAAAGGATTTCTTACTCTCGTGTTTTCGTTTCGCACTCTTACTGGTTTCTTTTTCACTCTTCAAGCGCTCGAGGTTGCGCTGGCGAGCTTCTCGCACGTACTTCAGGAGAGGCGCAGTGATTTCCACTTTGGTGACATCACCTTCGTAACGTTTAAGGTATGTTTTTGTTTGCCGCATAGCAGTAACACTAGTAATGCTCATGGAGCTCCGGTGTTGCAAGGCAAACTTGTTCTCGCTAAATCCCCTCTCGCAGTCTGCGTTCTCATGGGGAACACACAGCACGTCTTTTACCAACCTCACCACCTTTTCATACTTGTAGTCTTCAGAGCTAGATTTTTTCAAATGAAATACCTTTCCCGGTCCCACTCACATGTTTCGCAAACCAGTCTGTTGCATTCATCCATAAAGACAGACACTTCGCTGGGGGGCAATAACTTGTGGCAGTGCGCATGCAATGTGTCGAAGAGACACTGAAGATGATCCATGTCTTGGGGTTAAGAACTTCAAGTGCAGGAGAACTTTGTTGTCCAACGGCAGCCGTGAGAGCAAGTGTTCAGCACAAGCAATGTAGAATGAACGTGCACGGATGTACATGCTTTTCTTTAGTAAGCAGGCCAAGAACGCAATGCCTGTTCAGTGTCTTGCCCTAGTCTCTGGCTTTCTGCGGCAACGTTGCAGATGCATGGATGTCCAGAACCTTAAGCTCCGCTCCTGATAGCTTACTGGACGATTCTTGCCGCATGAACCTCCCGAGAATTTGCTTTATCAGGAACAACATTTCCTCATACAGTAGGTGCAGCAGTGGTTCCTGACTTCGGAACAGTGTTTCAAAGTTCTGAAAGAGTTTAGCAGCATTTTTTAGAAACCGAAGCTTTACTTGAAGGTATTTTTCAGAAAACGCTGCTGCAACTGCAAGGCGTCCATGCCTTGTGGCAGATATAGCTCTCAACTGCTTGCTTGTTTGAAAAGAAAACTGTGCTTCGAACTGTTCGAGAATACGCTCCACCTCAGGGAAAAGTGTTAGGCAGCGGCTGCGCTCACATGCTGTAGGAATTCGAGGGCAGGTAGACCCAAGCTTGCCTACACTTCTGTGAAGCCTGTTCTTGCAGCTGACTCAAAGTATCGGTTACAATGAACTCGAGATCATTCGAGAACGCCTAAAGACCGGCCAGAAATGCGCTGTAAACTTTGTGTAGTGTATTGTCCTATGTCTAGAAGGTGAGGGCTCAGTTGTTTGACCATATTTTTTAAACTTTTCATCACATTTGGTCCATCAGAGAAGAAACAAAGCAGATTTTGTTTTGGCACCTCGAATTGCTTCTAGAAGACATGATGCTCAACTACAATACACTCGGCGTTATCAGAATAAAACCGCACAAGCCCATCCAGCTGCTAAACCTTCTCTTCGGGTTTTGGCGTTTCATCGATAATGATCGCGTACGAAAACGTTAGGTCGAACAAGCTCATCAACCACCTTCGGCTTAAGGTAAACTACAGCCTTTCATGCGAACATCATTCTATCTGTTTGCCATAAGACACAAAAAGATCCTTCTACCTAAGGTAAACTACAGCCTTTCATGCGAACATCATTCTATCTGTTTGCCATAAGACACAAAAACATCTTTCGACTTAAGGTAAACTACAGCCTTCCACGCGAACATTATATCTGTTTGCCATAAGACACAAAAACATCCTTCTACTTAAGGTAAACTACAGCCTTTCATGCGGACATCATTCTATCTGTTTGCCATAGGACACAAAAACATCTTACTTTTGGTCATTTTCCATCGATTGTGCCGCAGCGGCCAGCACTGGCAGCCAGACGAAAACGTGCAAATGCGACACAAAAGCGCTAACCACACGGAGCGATTTTGCAATCTATTTGTGAAGCGACGAGAATAGCGACGAACTACTTTTCGCCGCGGACTAAACCGCTCATCGAATCGCTCGATTCTGGGTCGCCAGAAAAAGTCGCTCACCTCCCGGAAGTGCCCTGAGCGACTAGCCAATAGGAGAGCCGTGAGGGGCGCATTTTCCGGATTATGAGAGAACGAGGGGAGGAAGCGAGCGGTTACACAGTGCATCCTAAGTACGACCCTCCGCTCACTGAAATGCGTTTATTTCCTATTTTTGTGACAAATGCACACATTAAAAACCTTGTGGCCGTGTGTACTTCGATAATCGTATTAGATGACGTTTCACCGTCGCTAGCGCGATCGCTCTCATGTGCACGGTTGCCTCGGCGAGCGATTCAGACGAGCGATTGCGGATCCCCGTCGCATCGCACGTCGCTCGCAAAAACCGCTCCATGTGGTTACCGCTAGAGAAATACAAATAGAAGGCGGGCTGAAAAAGACTACGGAAGTTCCCTTGCGCCTCATCACCGCAGCCGGCTGTTACTCCGCGCTGCGCGAAAATCACGTTTTGAACGTGACACGTGTCGCATCAGTGATTTCTCGCGCCTAATCTGCTTATAAATTCCTGCAGCGGCGACAAAAAAACTAGATGTGAAAAAGAGGACGATGTTGCGCATTCAGGGAAATTTTGTTTTAAAGCGCGCGCCCGCCTTCACATCCGGGTCCGTTGCTTCGGCGGAGCGATACACTGCAACAGCGAAGTTTAGGTTTAGCACGGGGGCCAGGCTATCAGGGCGGTCGTATGTCGCGGCAGGCAGTTTTAGAATTGGGGAACCCGGAGTAGGGGGCCCCAAGATGTTGTGGCAACCCAAACGAAACCCGCTCGCGAGCGGAGAGTTTTAGAAGAGAAGAGGAGCGACCGAGACAGCGCGCAACGGCTTTGCGTTGCTTGGGTCGGCTCGGGTGTTGGGAACTTCAGGATTAGCATCGTTGCGGATATTTGATCGCCGCTGTCTGTACAACTGCCGATGAGGATCCTTAACACAACTTTTCACCACACTATCATCCCCTTTCTCGCATGTGGAACTTTATTTTCGCGATAACTGCTAATTAAGCGATCAGTGGCTAAGACATTTGCCGTGGCCCGTTTTGATTCTTCCGTGCAGGTAACGCTATCCTTCGGCCGCTCGCCGCGCCGTGGTGCGGTCGCCGTCGAACCTCCGCTACCGGTCAGCATAGGCTTAGCGTCACGGCAGTTATCGGACCGCCGCTTTTAACATCGGCGCTGATAACATGCCCTAGCACAATTTTTCACCACTAACATCTACTTTCCCGCACGTGAAACTTCTTTTTCGCGATCAGATTCATTTAGAAGAGTGGCGAAACGGCTGTGGCTGCCGTGGTCTGCGCCAGTTCGCGCCTCGAATTCGTGGGCCGTGCGGGTAGGTGCCGCCGGCGTGTGCGCAGACAATTTCCAATCCATTTAGTGCAACCGACGCGCGGAATCTACAAATATAGCCCAGCGATCGTCGTAGTTGATCAGGTGGATCGGAAAACGAGCCGCAGGTTTCGCTCCAGCCGTGGGAACGCGCCGTCTCGCTACTAGTCGCTAGCTGCGAGAGCGACGCAAGGAACGTAAGCCCACATGGACGGCTTGGGTTCTGCGCATGAGCAGTACGTATACGGTGCCCCAAGCCCCCTGGGGAACCCCCAGCGTGGCTTATTTGGAGCTCTGCGGCGCAGGATGGCGCTGATCAACGAGTTTGGCGCAGTAGGGGCGATTCGCAGCAGGATGGCGCAGGTAAACAAGTTTGGCGCTGAATTGCGCAAACGGCGCAGCTGTTCTACCCCTGCCCATGGATAACAGCACGCTGTTCCATCCTAATCTTGCTCATGACGAGGCTTGCGGGAACAGCGCGAGCGCAGTAGCGGCTAAGTAAGTCTATGTGTACAGCCGTCGAATATTTCTTCACGTAAAAAAATCGCGGAATCGTAGACCGGCGGGTGGGTCAGCACCAAGTTGATCGTGGTCAGCACCAAGTTGATCGTGGTCAGCACCAAGTTGATCGTGGTCAGCACCTTATCACGGTAGTACGCGGCGAAACAAGCCAGGGTACGCCGTTTGCCCAGAACGATTCCGCCAATGCAACCGTCGTCTGCTAAGCTGTTCGCACAAGCACCCCACAGCCCTTTTCCACTGGTAGTCATCTGCCTGTAATCAGTGGCGTGAACAAGGCATCGGAGCAACGAGAACGGTGACGTCACGAGCGCCCTTCTGTCATGGCGGCTACCTCGGTGTTCGTTTTGTCGAAACCGAAGCTGACACGAATAACCTGGGCTATCAATAATTGTTTACGCTACCATCGACCGTCTAATGTGTCATTCTACGATTAGTGGACTGGTAGGCGCCCATAGCAGCAAAACACGAAAATTTCGTGTTGGTACTCGTGTTAGCCCCATTGGTTGCATGCCTTAAAAATTATCTTACAAGGATTCTCATCAGCCGCACGTAGCCCAAAACCGCTATCAAAATCATGCACCCCTCCATCTAATGACGATCGTCGAACGCGAAGCTTTCTCGTGAGGGATTCCTTGGGTGCCGTCTAAGTTTGGACCTTGAGTCGTTGAGCTCTGACCCGTACGCATTTCGGCCTTTTGGTCGCAGCGGCTTTGACTTTGACTCTTCGCCATTTCATTTTGCATGAATAAAGCCTCGCATTCAACCATCGTAATTGTAGGAGTGCATGGTTTTTTTTTCTAATTTTCTACGTCCATGCACCCCCTCCCAAATCCAAACTGCTTCAAGAGTGTTGGAATGGCACAATCGGATCCCACGATCACAGTCATAGAGTGTTTTCGATGCGACGTATACGTTGTCAGTGAGACAGAAAGCTTAGCTTTAAAAACCTATTGCCATTGGCTGATGCAGACTGAAATACCCATTACAGTTTCCATTGGCTGTTTGCTGACTGAAATATCACCAAAATTGGTGTGCCTGCTAAAGGCAAACCTCTTATCAAAACTCTCATGGCTACGTTGCCCCCAAACTCTCATCAAAATTTCCACGGGCTGCCAAACTCACCTTACTAAAATCCCCGTTGCCTGAATGCAGTCCGAATCACCGTATCAAAATTACCAGTGGCCTAGCCACCGAACACCTCACGGGCATGCTGACTAAAGCCCCTCGACAAAATTCCCATTGGCTGTAACGAAGAGCGGACGTGTTTCTCATCGGCTCATGCTGTTATGCCAATTAACGCAGCGTTAATTTGCAGTTACCGCGGTATACTTACTACCAAAGTGTGCGCGAAGGTACGAGGAATCGACCGATACCAGTTGTGACCAGTGGTACGTGCCTTTCTCGATTTTCGGACACTTTTCTCTCGAGCAGTTCAGTTCAGTAAAACTTTATTGAGGTTGGGGAAGGGATTAAAGGGACAAACTTCCCATTGGACCACAGATGTCCATCGAACGTCCGTCGGACATCCGGTGTCGGACATTCGGACGTCCGTCAGACATCTGCAGAAAGCCGGCGGACGCCTTACGGACGTCTGTGGGATGGTCCGATGCAAAGGAATTGCTCATCCTACAAACGTCCGATAGACGTCCCAGCCGGATTTTCAGACATCCGGCGGATGTCCAAAATCGGACATTTCCAAACCGAAATGTACAAGGGACATCCAGGGAGATAGCGAAATGCGGATATTGGACGTCTGCCGGAGGTCCGTTTCTAGTCCTCAATTTTTCGAATCAGGGAGAACCTGTACTCACTGTAAACCTCAGTGCTTTACTGATAACATGCCTTGAAGCATTACTCCAGCTTTAAGAATACTTGATACAAATGCCCATTCTGTAGCTTGTTTTGGCACAACCCTCATTATAAATGCTTGCACCATGCACTCTGTGGACAGACAACTCCACACCCTATTCATACTTGTCTTGCCGAGGGTGCGAACAGTGATACTACGGAAGCATAATACAGTGGAACGTTGCAAGCTTATTATCGTCACGACTTTTCAGTAAGGACCATGCATACACTGAGGGCTGTTGTGTCAACATAAATAAGTTGTATTAGGCAGTTACCACCCCGGTGAACTGGATGCTTCAACACGACAGCCCGCAGTGTACACATGGTTTCATATTGAAAAGCGGTTACTATAATAAGCTTGCAACTTTCCACTGTATTATGCTACTGCAAACATCACTGTTCCAACTCTTGGCAAGAAAAATATGAATAGGGTATGTTGTCATCGTCCACACAGTGTGTGGTACAAGCATTTATACTTATAGGGTTTTGCAAAGACAAGCTCCAGAAGGGGCTTTTGCATCGAGCATTCTTAAAGCTGGAGTAGTGCTTCAAGGAATGTTATCAATAAAGCACTAAAATTTACAGCAAGTACAGGTTCTCAAGTTAACGAAAAAACTGAAAGCTATACTATTAGTCTTCAGGAATCTTTACCGAGTATGTTTGGGACATTTCTATTAAATTGCCAAAGACAAAACTTGTGGCAATGCACGCTAAAGGACAAAGAGTGAGCTTGAAAAAAGAAAGGGCCCATCTCCCCGCGAGGGGGACTCGAGTAAATGCGTCGCATAGGGGGTGGGTGTATTGCGTTAACGTTTAGTGTTTGGGGAGTTGGTGGTAGTGAATGCGTTGTATCAGCAGCTTCTTGACGTAGTTTGAATGAGTAAAGGATATAAGGCGCGTTCGTAGCCTTTCATTCTGTGTCGGTTTTGTGGCGCAGTGGGAAGAGCACCATGTACCTCGCGTTCCGCCCACAGGTAGTGAATGCGTTGTATCAGCAGCTTCTTGACGTAGTTTGAATGAGTCAAGGATATAATGCGCGTTCGTAGCCTTCCATTCTGTGTCGGCTTTGTGGCGCAGTGGGTAGAGCACCATGTACCTTGCGTTCCGCCCGCAGGGTCGTGGGATCGAAACCAAGCGCCGGTAAGTATTTTTTATATAGTGTAGGGGGAGGGGTGCGGACCTGTTGTTGAGAGCGAGGAGGGTAGCGTGATGCGGGAGAGGAGGAGTGGGGGATAGGGCGTACCTGGAACGGCTGTTGCGGACGCCGAGGCACGCCAACGCCGACAACGCCGGGTGACATCGTGAGTTAAAGAAATGCTCTGCATTTAAAAGTGAAGTATTGAAGAGTTAAGCAGGCTGCTCAAAACTAATATACTGAATGAAATAGATCTAGTACATTGCAGATTATATGTTGCAAAGTATGGCACGCAAAACCGATGAAACGAAGTCGTAAAGCTTGAAAACTCTTTATTTTTTGCTCTAAAACCTTCAATATAAGTGCAACCTTTCACGTGCCCAACCGAAACCAATTAGCAAAACATAGAAGGCGGGCATTGACCGCTCTTGGTGATGGACTACAATGCCGGAGTATTGCTTCGTGCCGCATTGCACGCAATGCGCAAATACCGGTCCAAATGGAGAAAAGGTACGTGAAGTTCCACGCTTTTGAACGAACTTTCTGACGCGAACTATACCGGCGCGAGCAACCTTTGTGACACGCTGGGCGCGGTGCGCTGGAAGCGAATATTTGTTGTTGGTTCGCTAAGCGCGGGATTGCGTAGTCGCTGTCCGGATGAAAAATACAGCTGCTTTGGAGTTCTGTGGTCCAGCCTTTGTATTCTAAATGAAGCCTGAGCGTGCGCCACCTATTCATGCGACTGACAGCGGCGCTCGACCGGGAAAACAGTTTGCCACAATTAGGCTGTTTCTTTGCTCGTTCCTATGACTATGCGCCCGCTTCATTTCATTGTTAAATGATACCGCTTAGCCCCTGCACGAGCCTTTATCTTACCTAGGGCTGTAAACAAACTTTTCTTGCCGCACTACGCCGTCACGGCGCGGTTGAAAATTTTCTCTGTGGCGGGCGCGCACGGTATGGAGTGTGTTGTTGGTTTTCTTTTACGTTGCATTTAGCCGCGTGTCGCTGCAGAAGTGGTGTACACTGTTTTATGATGATCTAACGGTAGAAAATTCGTGCTTTTGCACTTGGTTCCCGATTTGCCGGGCTGAAAGGTTTGTTGTTACGTCAAGTTAACTTGGTGCCTATTGTCATTTCAGCCAAGATGTATTTACTGTCGAATATTTGGCGACTAAAATACACACTCACTCCTCTAGTTTGTCACATGCTGCATGCATACCTCCGACGTAATGATAGTAGCCATTGATGTAGGTAGCTGAGACAATTTTCAAGTTTTATTTAAAAAAAAACCAAAAAAAACGGCCAGAGTTGCATCAGGCCGCCACGCATCAGCTTGAGTGCTTTTGCATTTTTTGTATCCACAGTGAAAATCCCAGTAAATTAAACTACTTCGCTGATTTATAGCGCGTGCACTATAGCAAACTGTGGATACAAATGGAACAAAGGGAAGCATTCGCGCACCCTTGCATGCCGCGGCCTAGTAAACACGACGTTGCCCAGCCTCTGCGTGCTCGCGAGATGACCACGGCGAAATTTGGCATGAATGCTTGCTGGTAGCTCATAAATGACCTTTCAGGTGCCATGCCAGTCCTTGTTTCTGTCACTGTGGGGGGTGAGGCCAGCACAACTGGGGCAAAAAACCCATTCCCAAGGAGACCAAGTGTTCTCCCAAGCGCCTGCACGGCACTTTGTTGCTGCTCGCATTGCTCCTGTACTCGACGTGCATCGAACAGACGCATTGGCAAGGGAAGGGAGGGGCCATTTTCTCGCGGGCTTCTCCAGTCAATGTCTTGGACACTCGCTGGCTTGATGCACTGCTGTCTCGGACGTCCCCACTGTTGTGGCAGCTCAGTGCACGCAAGATCCGGTGGCACCTCTTAAAACCTTCGGCTTGCAAGAGGGCGAGTAGGTGCACAGAAGCCAGGATGTGACTCCATGCTCCACTGCAACCCGCCGGGCAATCGCACGCTGCCTCACCATCGCCCCACTGTCCGTCTCAAACGTGAGGCACACAACATAGGGCCGGCCACTTTTCTTCTGGGAGCGAAAGCAGCTGCTGAGCACATGGATGAGGCCCAACCTGCAAGAACAGAGAGAGTAACAGAAAATAGCACTTAGGGAAGAAGAGGACTAGTCCGCTACAGTTTATGGTAAAGGGACAGAGCAGAAAGAAGTGGCCGCAAGGAACAGACTCAAAATGACCAGATTTTGTGTCTTGCGTAACACTGTTGCAAGGGAAATAATCTACACCTCAAACAGCAATGATGTCAAAATTGTTTGTCACGTTCGAGCGTGCAAGTATCTCTGCATGTTTTGTTAATGCATTTTCAAGAGAAGGAAGTTTAACCTTTATAAACCTCACCGTGGGTAATGATACCAGTACCCGCATAATCGTGTTCGTCATAACTTAAGCAAGCAATAATGTGATTAACTGGAACTCACTTCCAGAACCTTTCGAGATAAATAGGTAAACATTCGGGCTATACCGATGACCCATCGAATTAAAAAAATCTTCTAGTTCAGTGAGTTCGAGCTAACGAGGTTTTATAAATTCGTGCACACCAAACACAACCACCCCACCGCCAAAAAAAGAGAAGAAAGACCACACAAACAGATTTTGTGCAGAACATGCGCAATAATAATGAGAACACACACAAAAAAGAAAATCAAGGCGTATGTGCGCTTTTGTAGTTGACTTCGCCGCAAAGCGCGATTGCTTTGCGGCAAACGCGCGGGCGGACGACCGTCACGGAAAACGGCCGCAACCTTTCCGTAAACATCGCCGAAAATCATCCCGCAGATTCGATGTACAACATTTGAAAATACCTAATCCACCCACTAGCGGAACGGTCTGGCGATTGTCGCTTTCCTCTTTCAGGGTTTCTGCAACCAGGGTGGTCGCTACGCATTTGCATGGTAAACAACGGGAACAAAGTGCTATACAAATGCTCATACCGGTTAACTCGCGTCAAGTAAAAAAAATTCCCCCGCATTTCCCCGAGGGGGAGAATGTGAAAGTGCGAATGCACGGTTGTCGGCCCGCTTGCGGCGCTTGCGCTCGGCCCCCGCAGCCCACCGCCCCGCCGCCTTCTCTTCCATCTCTTCCATCGGGTTTGTAGTATCACGTGTACACCACGCAGTTATCAAGCCGCTATAACGCCGCTGAGTCGCCAACGCACGCCGCTGACGACGTAGTTTGAATGCGTTAAAGATATAAGGCGCGTCACTAACGCTGATATCACGTCGCGTCCGTGGCTTGGTCGGTAGAAGCGTCGCGCTGCGGCCGCAAAGTCCGCGGATCGAAACCTGGCGCCGGATGCTGTTTCTTTATAGAGGAGCACTGCGGACGCCGACGCCGCCGCCGACGCCGGCGGTGGATGGTTTGGGGTCTCTTATTCGCACTTAAAACAAAGAAGGATTTACTTACTGCGAGTCGCACGTGTTTCTCCGCACCGATGAAGGTGAGCAATGTGCCTCGGTGGCTAGCCGGCATGCCCTGCTCCGCTGCCGCTCGGATGGGTCTTTGGCGCGGCACCCGAGTGGTATGAGTCTTCAGACACAGTCGGCAGCGCAGACAAGTCCTTCGTCCACAATCCGCGGTCAGGAGCCAGAAAACGCCGTCCAGTTTGAGCCATACCGCGTTACCGTCACCTACTTTTCCACAGTAAACAATACGAGACTTCCCGATCGGCGCCCGTACCAATATGGCCGACGGTCTCGTTTACCACAGTGTTGCTAGATCACCAAGCAATTTCGCATAAGGTCTATTGTTTTCTGAGCTGAGAAAATATTTCCCTCCCGCTGCAGGCAGCAAGAATATCGATAATATAATTAACTCGAGGCTAATTACGATGAGTTACAAACATGATCGAGGAATATTGCTTCAACCACACCGACGTACGATGGGCGTCCAGCGGACTTTATTGATGGGACCACAGTAATTTAGTAAACGCCATGCACAAACGTAGCTCGGACGTCCATCGGATCAAATTGAACGATCGTTCACGTTTCCCAGAAAAATACGCCCGAAGTACGTCCGCCAGATGTAGACCGCGGGACTTGGACGTTCGGCTGTAAAACGGACGTCCTACGGTTATCTGTGATCCAATGGGTTGGGTGGAGTCCTCTTTCCAGGGCCCCAGAAGCTTGTGCCCCGGTCCAGACCCTGTCGATCAGCTGGCGCTGGTCTTCCAAGGCCTCGCGGGCCAGAGTCGCCTCCCACGTTTCTAGTGAATGAGGTGTATTGTTCTCTGTTTGCCATATAACTAGGAAATTCCATATGGTGTGGAAAAGGGTGGCCTTTCCGTTGCGTTGATTGCAGTCCTCACTAAATTTGTCTGGGAACATAAGCGCCAGCCTTGATTTGTGTGGGAATGTGTTAGTTTGTGTTCTCAGTGTTTGTGCATCCTGGTCGTTTAGTGCCATGTGAGGAGCGGGTACCGTTATCCTTTCAAGTCTTTTTCTTTTAAGACGTTCTCCGTAGGATTCGTATGGTGGAAGGGCGTAGGAGTGGTCCTCGTCGCTGCGGTTCGTAAGACTTCTCGCAAGCGAGTCAGCGCTCTCCTTATTTCCTTCTAAGCCTTCGTGCGCAGGGCACCATGTAATGTTGTGTACACGGTTCAGCTCCCTGTCGTGTCGAGACAACTATCACATCACTCTACCGAGAGAGGGAGCCACGTACCAGAGCGAGGAATGCTGGGACGGGGAACGGCCGAGCAGGCAGAGTGGAAAACATGGCTACCGTGAATAAACGCGTGGTTAACAGTTCTCTCTCTAGGTGTCTTCGGTAAAACCCCCGACAACACGACATGGTGGCAGCGGTGAACAAGAAGTCGCTAGCATCTCGTGAGTGCCACGAAACGACCAACATGCCGGACGGAAGAGACAACGACGCTCAACAGGCAGCGGCAGGGCGCCTGCACAATGGCGCGAACTTTTTCAACCCGTTCGCCGTCGAACTGCCAGAGAAGTTGGACTTCCGGGACCCAAACGATTGGAAACGTTGGATCGCAAGGTGGGAACGTTATCGCGTTGTGTCAGGACTTCACCTCCGTGACGCGGAAACACAGGTAAACACGGTCGTGTACGCGATGGGGAAGGAAGCCGAAGACGTACTGGCGTCACTAAGCCTGACAGACGCCGACCTCGCGGACTAGCAACAGTGAAAAGCAAGTTCGAGGGGACACTTTATACCCTGCACGAACGTAATCTTCGAGAGGGCGAAGTTCAACCGTCGAAAGCAGGAAGCGAACGAGTCAGTCGAAGCGTTCATCACAGATCTACACAAACTCGCCGAGACGTGTGAATACGGTTCACTGAAAGACGACCTCATTCGCGACCGGTTGGTTGTGGGACTTTTAGACCTTGGACTAAGCGAAAAGCTGCAGCTAGATCCCAAACTCACGCTTCAGTCTGCTACTAAAATCGCACGGAACTCTGAAACGTCAAAAAGCAACAGAGCGAGCTACGAGACAGAACAGAGCACGGTGCTGCGATCGAAGAACTTGGACGGTCAAGCGAACGCCGGAACCACGGAAGAGTGCTGCGTAAACCAGGCAAGCCTCCAACTCTCCACACTACGAGCAGAAAATTGTGCAAGTGGTGCGGCAGTGCAGCACAGAATTTCAAGAGGCAGTGTCCAGCCTTCGGAAAGCTGTGCAACAACTGTGGGAAAACTGGTCACTTTGTAACAGTGTGCTTGTCGGGAAGTCAGCAACCGGCAGGGCAAAGAGCATGGGCACCCAGCACCAGGAGAAAAGGGGCAGCAAACACAGGGGAAGTGTTCCTTGAGAAGTCAGCAAGGCAGACACCCTGGAACCTTGGTTCATCGCTGCACTCGTGAACAGTTGTCCTGTCCACTTTAAAGTCGACACAGGAGCAGATGCGAGTGTAATCCCTGCTTCACAGTACGACGGCAGCCACATGGAAGCTCTGAAAACTCCAGACAAAAGACTCTTTGGGCCTGGCAGGACACCCATCAACACGAAAGGAATGTTCAATGCAACGATCTCGTGGGAAGGCAAGTGTGTTCAGCAACAGATTTTTGTAGTGGAAGGCTTGCAGACAGCACTGTTAGGACGTCCAGCCATACGTGCTCTTGACGTATTGTCACACCTGGACGCAGTTCAGGCTGGCGAACAAAGCTCAGCACGCAGAGCACCGTTTCCCGAGGCGAGGCCAGAGTTCTTCTAACTCTTCACAGGACTTGGCCAAATGAAAGCTGTCTACAAGGTAACACTCAAAGCAAATGCTACGCCTTACGCAGTGACAACGCCTCGACGAGTAGCAGTCCCACTCCAGCCTAAAGTCGAACAAGAACTACAGAGAATGCAGCATCTTGGAGTGATCCCGGCAGGTTTACCACGCGACACCATGGTGTGCGCCTATGGTCATTGCGTTGAAACAGAATGGAGAGATCAGGATCTGCATTGACTACACTGAGTTGAACCAGCAACTGATCCGGGAAAGGGTCATCATGCCTACAGTTGAAGAAAACCTGGCAAAGCTGGCAAATGCTAAACTTTTCAGCAAGATTGACGCAAATTCTGGATACTGGCAGACACCCCTCGCACCAGAGTCCCAGGACTTGACCACATTTATCACACCGTTTGGCAGATTCCAATTCCTGCGTCTTCCTTTTGGCATTGCAACAGCCCTAGAGTTCTTTCAGAGAGAGATGATGCGCATCCTTGAGGGACTCCCCGGAATAGCGTGCCACCAGGACGACGTCGTAGTTTTGGGAGAGACCAAGCTGAGCACGACGACGCAAACCTCACAGCAGTGCTTCGGCGGTTTAAGGATGCAGGAATGACTCTCAATCCACAAAAGTGTGAATTCAGCAAACGAAGAGCCAAGTTCCTGGGGCACATCCTTGACGAAAACGGCATCGCTGTTGACCCGGAGAAAACTGAAGCCATTAGAAGGATGCCACCGCCAGAGAACACAACTGAACTCAGGTCGTTCCTGGACATGGTAAACCAGCTGGCAAAATTTCTCCCGGGACTTGCCGACAAGACCAGGCCACTCCGAGAGTGTTGCTCAATGAAGCTGCTTGGTGTTGGCACCACCCTCAACAGGAAGCCTTCGACCAGATCAAGGAGGATCTGACGACACCAGTGTGACAAGTGTGTGGCGCCCCCCATCCCTGATATTCGTTGGCCGCTAAGTTCAGTGGCCCCACCAGGCTCGGTGGCAACCTTGTGTGTGGCCGGGCAATAAACTCCGCCGAGCACGGCTGCTCGGGGGTCAGTCACCGTCACCACCAGCACGCTGCATGTCGTCTCTCGGCTGGAGGGTACCCCTACCCTCCCAGGTTCACGAACGCGGGTCTAGATCGTGACACTGGCGACGAGGATGGGATCCGTCGTCACTGACGCCACTCGTCGCCACTGACACTGGCGACGAGGGTAGAAGCCCGCGGAGCGGCCGAAGCCACCGTGAACGCCGCCACCGAGAACGCCGAGACACCGCCCCCTCAAGCCAGCCGCCATTACGCCATGCCGCTGTACGGGAGGCTCGAGCCGTTCGAGGGTGAAGGGTCCGCCTGGCCGGTCTACGAGGAACAAGTCGGCGTGTTTTTCCGGGCTAACGACACACCCGAGGCAAAACAGCGCGACATCTTCCTGGCCAGCTGCGGGACCCGCGTCTTCGCTCTCCTGCTCGACCTGCTCAAGCCGGCCACGCCGCACGACAAGTCGCTGGGTGAGCTGCTCGCTACGCTACGCTCGCACTACAGCCCGGCTCCGTCGACGTTAATGGAGCGTTTTCGCTTCAATAACCGGAGCCGCCGAGACGGAGAGACGCTCGGGCAGTTCGTCGCAGCGCTGCGAGGGTTGGCGAGCGGCTGCGCCTTCGGGGAGCAGCTCGACTCGCTGCTCCGGGACCGTTTCGTCTGCGGCATCAACGACCCCGCCATGCAGACGCGACTCCTGGAGCTTCCCGACCCCTCGCTGGACGACGCCGTGAAGGCAGCGCTGGCGATGGAGGCTGCGGCCAAGGACGCGGGCGAGATGGTGCGTGCGGCCGGCTCACCGTCGGCGGAGGCGGCGGTGAACAAGATGGCGGCACGGCATGGCAGGTGCGTTCGCTGCGGTGGTGACCACCCCCCCTCCCAGTGCCAGTTCGCGCAAGCGGAGTGCTTTACGTGCGGAAGAACTGGGCAAATTGCTCGGGCGTGCCGAGGGGGGACGACGGCGGACGGACGGAAGCAGCAGCCGGCGTCGAGCACAGATTCCGCACCAGCCCACGGCCGAGGGAGTCGGCGCAAGGGTAGGCGGCGGGGGCGTGCGGCAGCAGCTTCGGGTGCAGCGGCTAGGCTTCACGTCGTGGCCGAAGACCCGCAGATTTTCGACATGTGGCACGCGGCCACAGTGCAGCCGCCGGTGCCACCATACTGGCTGACCGTCGAAGTCTGCGGGCGCCCCATCTCCATGGAGCTGGACAGAGGGGCCAGTGTGTCGGTCATGGCCGGGAAAGCCTTCAAGCGCACCTTCCCTGGCGTGGCCGTCGAGGCGTCGGGCGTCGTGCTGCGCAGCTACTCCGGACAGCTCGCCCAAGTCGAGGGTCAAGCCCAGGTCAGCGTCCGCCTTGGCGACAGGGAGGCCACCCTTCCCCTGTACCTGACCAAGGGGCCGTCACCGACGCTGCTGGGCCGGAACTGGATCCAGGCGTTGGGCGTGAGGCTGCCGGAGTACCAGGAAGCAGTGCATGCAGTGGCAGACGTCCCCGGCCTCCTGACCAAGTTCGAGGCCCTGTTCCAGCCCGAGGTGGGGACATTCACCGGCACGGCGGCAAGCATTCAGGTGCCAGAGGGAGCACTGCCCCGTCCAGCCCGACTGCATGGACGGTGTCATCGAGCAGCTGCTGCACCGGCGAGAGGCCGGCACCAACGGCGGCGGGGTGCTGGGCACCAACGGCCGCCTGCTGCACCTGGTGGTGCTGGGTGCCAGGGCCAGTGCCCAGCAGGTGGCGCAGGCTATGCGGCAGGTGCTCCCGCAGGGTTTCCGGCTCGACGACAAGGCCCAGTACGCGCTGGATTTCAGGATCATCGACGGCGACGTGGGCCTGCCGCACAACTCGTTCCGCACGGAGCCCCTGCCCCAGGGCTGCCTGTGCGTGTACACCAGCCAGCCGGGGCTGGAGTACATCCGCGAGAGCCTCGAGAAGACCCTGCTGGCCAACCTGGAGCAGGAGGACCAGCTGCCCTTCCACGGCCTGCCCCTGGTCATGGTGTTTGCGGGCCAGGGGGACTTCCTGCGCGAGGAGGGCATCAACCGGGCCAAGAGCCTGCAGTGCCCCTTCGTGGACGACGGCGGCGGCCTGGACCCCGTGCGGCTGGAGCAGGCGCTGTGCGAGCTGGTGGAGAGCATCGAGCGGCGGGCGGGCCGGCTTCACATCTACCAGGCGCTGCCCGCGGTCGCGGGGCCCCGGCCGGACCTGCGGCTGATGCTGTGCATGCTGTGCGGGGACCCGTACGCGCCCGAGCAGGTGCTGGCGCCCCTGCTGGCGCAGCCGGGCTGCCTGGCCACGGGCCCGCTGCACTGCCTCAACCTGAACTCCTTCAAGGGGAGCCAGCTTCACCGACCGCTGCCAGCACAGCACCAGGGTCTGGTGCTACTCGCGCCACTGTGGCGCCACGCGCAAGTCCTTCGACACCGGGAAGGCTGACAGCTGGTGTGAGTGTGACACAGGCAGCACCCAATGCTGCCACAACGGCCTCGACACCTGTGCTCCGGTGGAGTGAGAGACTGCGGAGACCTCCGGACCGGTACTCGCCGGGGGGAAAGGTGTTTTGTGTTTGTGTAGGACAAACAAACTTGGGGGTGAGGGGTGTGACAAGTGTGTGGCGCCCCCATCCCTGATATTCGTTGGCCGCTAAGTTCAGTGGCCCCACCAGGCTCGGTGGCAACCTTGTGTGTGGCCGGGCAATAAACACCGCCGAGCACGGCTGCTCGGGGGTCAGTCACCGTCACCACCAGCACGCTGCATGTCGTCTCTCGGCTAGAGGGTACCCCTACCCTCCCAGGTTCACGAACGCGGGTCTAGATCGTGACAACCAGTGTTGTGTTACTATGATCTACAAAGACCTCTGACGATATCAGCAGACGCCTCCTCGTATGGCTTAGGGGCAGTTCTTCTCCAAACAAATGACGAGGGCAAGCGACAGCCAGTGGCATACGCTTCCAGGGCAATGACGCCGACTGAGCAAAAGTACGCCTAGGTGGAAAAGGAAGCACTCGCCACAACGTGGGCGTGTGAGCGCTTTAGGATGTACGTGCTCGGTCTGCAGTTCAGCATAGAGACTGATCACAAGCACTTGGTGCCTTTGTTTTCAACAAAACGCATTGACGAGATGACACCACGTCTGCAGCGCCTCCGCATGCGTGTGCTGGAGTACGACTTCACAATTTCACACATACCAGGAAAAGACATGCACACAGCTGATGTGTTGTCCCGCAAGCCACTACAGTGCTCCGGAAAATACCTCGCATCGGTCATAGAAGAGTACGAACTTCTCGCAGTTGAGCAGCTACCAGCATCGACTGAGATGTTGAACAGGACAAGAGCCGAGCTGCAAAAAGATGCAACAACGTCACTGGTCATGCACTACTGTACCACCAAGTGGCCCAAAACAGAAACGCTGTCTCCTGAGGTGCGCTAGTATGCTAGTGTCGCCGATGAACTGTCAGTCGTACAGGGACTTCTACTTCGGGGCACGAAGATAGTCTTCCCCCCCTCTTTGCGCACAGAAGTTCTGCAGCGACTTCACACGAGACACCAAGGAGTTGTGAGATGCCGAGCAAGGGCACGAGAGTCTTCGTGGTGGCCAGCAATCAGCTAGGACGTTGAAACGTACGTGGGCAGATGCCCAACCTGCACGGCGCACCGTCCAGTGGCACCAGAACATTTGCTTCAGACACCACTTCCAGAACGGCCATGGCAATCGGTGGGCGCAGATTTGTTCTACCATGAAGGGAGGAACTACATAGTGGCTGTCGACTACTACTCAAAGTTTTTCGAACTGGAAGAGCTTAGTGGAACACAAACCAAACATGTCGTCCACTTCTTTGGCGATCTGTTTGCTCGTTATGGCATTCCGGACACCTTGAGGTCTGACAATGGTCCACAGTTTAGCTCACTTGAGTTTCTGCAATTCACAAGCAGGTGGGGAGTAAAACATGTGACCTCCAGCCCGCATTACGCACAAAGCAATGGCGAAGCTGAGAGAGCTGTCCAGACTGCCAAGAACATCCTCCAAAAATCTACGGACGTAGCGGGAGGCCTTCTTGCTCACAGAGCCCACACCAGGTCCAGAGGGTTACTCGCCAGCCGAGCTTCTGATGGGCCGCAAGCTCAAAACGAATGTCCCCACTCTTCCTGGATCCCTGCGGCCGAACTGGGAATATCAGCATCAGTACCGGCAAAACAACGAAGTCATTCGTAAGCGCGAAGCCAGACACTACAACAAGCGGCGTAGAGTGAAAGACAGGCCACCGCTAAAGCCAGGTACAGTTGTCCAGATTAGACAAGGGAGCCAACAACACGGAACCATTGTTGAAGCCTCCAATGCACCGAGATCTTACATCGTGCAGACGGCCAAAGGAAGTGTCCGTCGCACAAAAGCACATCTGCAAGCGATACCAGAACTTCCACCTCCGGTCCAAGCGCAGAACGGCTACACAGAAGCAGCCAGCCACACCACCCGCAGTGGTCGAGCCATTAGACCACCGCCACGCCTGAACCTGTGACCAAGTCGAGGACTTGTCTTTCAAAAGGGGAAGGTGTTGTGTCGAGACAACTATCACGGCACTCTCTCGAGAGAGGGCGCCACGTACCAGAGCGGGGAATGCTGGGACGGGGAACGGCCGAGCAGGCAGTGTGGAAAACATGGCTACCGTGAATAAACGCGTGGTTAACAGTTCTCTCTCTAGGTGTCTTCGGTAAAACCCCCGACAACACGACACTCCCTTGGGATGATATGTTTAGAGCCAATGTGTATTACTCCGGCAGTGATGTTTTTGATGTCTCTTGCCGAGTCCGTGATGATTTTTAAGCTCCTAGGTGTCATTTGCTTCTCCCCATCTGATAGCCATCAGAACAGCACTGGTTTCGGCTTCATCAGTGTCCTGTTTTCTAAGGGTGGCGTAGTCTATGGGGGAGCCTTTGAAGTCGACAACTGCTGCAACGTGGACTTTTCGCTAAGCCTAACGTAGGCCTGCCACGAGTACGGCCCTCGGAAGCGCCGGGCCCGGCCGCTAGGCCTTACCGACGAGGAGTACGACCAAGATGGCGACCGCAATGGACGTGGGGTGACGTGGGCATGTCAACGGAGGACGACAAAACGCCAGCGCTGCACATTGGCAGCTATGGCGGGCGAACGTGCATCAAGGTACAAGGAGAGGAAATTGCATCCGAGGATACGGAAGGCTGGGCAGCCTCCGGCGAGCGAGTCTAGCATTTCACCAGTGGACCTGGCAAAGACCTCGGTGAGTCCACTGCTGCCACTCGTCCGTCTAGACCCAGAGATCGGGCTGCAGCTTCACCAAACGAGTAGCTACAACGGTTACGATTCTTAGGCGGCGCGCATGCCATTGACTATGCCAAAGGAGGACACCAAGATTGTCACGAGGCCCCGCGGCGGCCTCAATATTGCCAGAACGAAGGCCTCAATAATCATGCCGGTCTTCATGGCGGCGGCGCGCGTAACGAGGAAGGAAGCTAGAGAAGATACCATCTGTACGAACGCAGCGCAGAAAATCATCGTGGTCAGCACCAGGGACGAGCGCCGCACCCTGCAGTACTGTAAAGTCAAGGCCCTAGTCATCGATGGCACCACGTTAAAAGTCAGCGCTTAGCGAACGGCACCAGACGGCACGGTCAAGGGAGTCATCCGGGGCATTGCAATCGAAGACACCCCGGCGGAAGTAATCGAGGACATCGTGAACCCATCCAACCCATTTGCGGTGGAGGCGCACAGGATCGGAAACACAACAGTGATCGTCCTCTTTGCAGGGCAGAAGGTACCCAACTCTGTAAAGTACGCACTGCTCCATCCTCGCCGGATGCGGACTTTACCCAAAGCAATTTGGGTATGCAGGCAGTGTGGCAAGGTCGGACACAGAAGCGATGTGTGCCCGTACCCCAACACAAAAGTCTGCATTGCCTGCAGAGCTGCGAACCCCAGCGCTGATCACGAACGCGACTGCAAACCCCAGTGCAAGTTGTGTGGAGGCCAACACCCGACCGGAACGAAGGAGTACTCAAACAGATACAAGATGCCTTACGTAGTCCAGAAGAGGCAGCGGGAACGTAAGATGGAGGACCTGCACCAACAACGGCAACAACAACCTCCAGACATGGAAAGCTTCCCGCCGTTCGTCAGGCGTCAACCGACGGACCGCGCGGGAGATCGCAACAACTCAGCAGCAGTAGGCGGAGATCAAGTAACAAGAGAGGCCGGAGCGCCAGTCACCGCCGACAGCCATCACAATAGCGGGAACGGGTTCGCCTGGGCGGACGCCGTCAGGGCACCTAGAGCCCCCGCAAAGCAACAGCCGGAGCGTGCTGCTGCGGTAGCTGCACTGCGAGCCGAGAACAAGAAGCTGAAATTAGAGAATAGCCGAGCAAGATGCTACCATCAAGGACATCAGGGAGAAGCTATCACAACTCCTAGCACTACAACAACGCCAGCAGCTGCAGATGCCGCAGGCTGCCCGGGAGAACAAGCAAGAGAAGCCCGCTGAGGAGGAGCCGGAGCATGAAGTAGACCCCCGAGCCCACAGGGCGATGGAGCCAACCCCCAAAGAGGCGAACCCTCGAGGGTGCCAAGGATCGCAAGCTGGTTGCACGGATAGACAATCAAGACGACCGCCTCGACAGGCTGGAGGCATCCGCAAGTCACCAACGAACGCCTCGCAACACTCGAGCAAACGTGCCAGCAGACAACGGCGACCATGCAGAGCATCCAAACTGTGATACTACAGATGCAAACGCAACTTCAGACGCACCTAGGACCACCCATACCAAGTACTGAGCCCCAGAACACTTCAGCAATGCACCAGTCATGGATAGGACAACCTGCACATCTACCCCAATGCCAGTGAGTGATCTCCGGGTCTGGCGCTAGAACTGCAACGGCTTTCCAAGCAAGAGAGCAGTATTACAACAGCATCTACAGCAAGTCGCACGGACACCCGGTGTCATTATGCTCCAAGAAACACACGGCGAGAATTCACAGAGAGAGAGAGAGAGAGAGAGAGAGAGAGAGAGAGAGAAAACGTTTATTTGAGCTTTCTAAAGTGGGAGTGGTTCCCTAGTCCGGGAATCCATCAAGTGAGCAGACGGTCGCTGGTCACCAGGTTCTCCCACAGACACTCCCTGGCTACCGCGCGTACGGGACACGGCCAAAGGAGCGGGACGCGGAGTGTGTGCCTTCGTTCGCAAAGGAATCACCTTCGTTGAACACGCCCTGATTGGTAACAGCACAATCGAGTACTGCGCGGTGGAAGTCATCACGGGCAAGGGGCAGGAAGAAAGCACATTTCATGGTAAATGTGTACAGCAACCCCGCACATAAACAAAAGTTTAGAGCACTCATTCACAAGGCCACCCGAACCGCCGGAGGAAGCACGCTGCTGATCTGTGGAGACTTTAACGCTCCGAACCAAGAATGGGGATACCTGAAGACGACCGTCAAGGGACGAGACTTCATGCCGGACGCCATTGACGTGGGGCTGCACTTGCTCACGGACCCCGCCTTTCGCACCAGAATCGGAACGCCGGTCACACGGGACACTAGTACGGGCCTGACGTCCATCAGGGCCGCTGCATGGGCACTCCCGCTGCACTAGATGACGCAACATGGGCAGCGACCTCGGCAGTGATCATTGCATAGTGGAAGTCGCCATACCACTCTCCGGCCACGGCAGCGCTACTAGAGAGAAGCACCGCCTCACTGACTGGGATACCTTTCGCCGGAATCTCCCGGCTGAGCAGCCCGACATCACAGACACAGCAATGGGCGGATACCATCGTGAAGGTGACAGCGGACACGACCAAGGAACTTGAGACAGATGAGAACATCGACAGGGTCTACAGCCGGCTAGCACACCTCCTGGAGGCCAAACAGTCCATCAGGGAGCAGAGGCAACGAACCTACCGACGTCTCTGGAAAAAGATCTCCGAGCTCAACAGGCAGATAGAGGTCCACTGCAACGTGCTCTGTATGCAACAGTGGCACGCGGTCTGCAGTGGAGCAGATGGACAAATGCACAAGGGCAGGACGTGGAATCTGCTGGACGAGACCAAGACAAAGGGCTACCGTCACAACAATCTCACCAAGACTCTCCACAAAGCTGTCCAGTACCTCAGGTAGGAAGAGGTCTGCAAACGCCTAGACGCCAAGATCTACCCACTAACCCTACGAAATCGCATCCGGAATACACCGGCGGCACCAACAAGATACTGGACAGAGACATTGAAGTGTGGGAAGTTCGCGCAGCCCTGCAGACACTTAACGGCAAATCCGCGGCCGGCCCCAAAAAGGTGACCAACAAGGCCCTCAAGAATCTAAACGATATGGCGGTAGGTGGCCTCACGCGCTACTTCAACAGGTGGTGGCACACTGGACAGCTCCCACAACAATGGAAGACGGCCAAAACGATCCTCATCCTGAAGCCTGGCAAGCCGCCCAGCGTAGAGCATCTCAGGCCGATCTTGCTTACGTCGTGTGAGGGGAAAGTTCTCAAACACATCCTCATGAACAGATGGCAGCGTTACCTAGAGGACTCTGAACTTTACCCGGACTCCATCATAGGGTTCCGGAACAAGCTCGGAACACAGGACACCATGCTCTTGCTGAAACACGAAGTCATTGATGACGCCGCGGGTACGCGAGACAATAGAGCCATGCTGGGACTCGATCTCCAGAGTGCCTGCGACAAAGTCCAACACTCTGCTATCCTTGCTCAAGTCTCCCGACTTAACATGGGGTGGCGGACGTACGCATACATCAAAGACTTCCTTACAGGCTGGACCACGAAGACCTGCGCAGGCGACCTGCAACTACCGGAGAAACAGCTCGGCAGCGTTGGCACTCCCCAAGGCTCGGTGATCTCCCCGCTGCTTTTCAATTTAGTGATGATCGGCGTGGCCAACCGGCTCAAGGAAGTGGCGAATGTCCGTCACACCATATATGCCGACGATGCTACCTTGTGGGCAACAGGAGGAAGCGATGGGCACATAGAGACAACACTCCAGGACGGTGTGGATGCCATCGAGGAACAACTACGCGGGACTGGGCTCATCTGTTCCCCGCCCAAGTTGGAACTGCTCGTGATCCCACCGAAGGGCACGAACAGAAGAAACACACGGAGACCATGCTGGACAGCTCTCGGGTAACAATCTGTACAGAAGGGGGAGAAGTGATACCCGAGGTTGACAAGATCCGAGTCCTTGGCCTGTTACTCGAACTCAACCGCGTCAACGGAGCAATGGTCACCAAGCTAGCAATGAAAGCGACTGCAGCAATGCGCCTCATTAGGCGGATATCTAAGAGAAGAGCAGGGATGAAGGAGGAGAGCCTCCCCTGCCTAGTCCAGTCCTCTGCAATCGACCACGTTGCGTACGTACGTGGCCGCCTTCCACAATTGGCGGCCCTGCGAGCGAGCCAAGATTGACGCTACTATACGCAAGACGTACAAGACTGCGCTTGGGCTCCTCGGAAGCATGAGTACCAAGAAGCTCATGGCCTTGGGTGGTCATAACACTTTGGACGGAATAGCAGAAGCGCAACGAACGGCTAAACTAGAACGCCTCTCCGGAACGAGGACCGGGTGGCACACCCTGCAGCACCTGGGACTTATTCCTACGGCAGACTGACTGGAGAGTGCCGTCCCGCTGCCAGACTCTATCAGCCGCCGACTCAACGTATGCCCGATACCCAGGAACACGAAACCTGAACACAATAAGGAACGACGTCACGCCAGAGCCAAAGCCCTCATTGACCTTCACGCAACTGATGGCGGAGCAGTATATGTGGACGCAGCAGAATATCAGGACATTCCTGGAGCTTACGCGGCTGCAGTAGTTGCAGCATCAACTGGGGTGACCAGGACCACAAGGAGCATCCACACTGTGAAGACGCATCAAGCAGAACAGGTAGCCATCGCCTTGGCCTTCACTGATCCGACCTGCACGACGTTGTTGTGAGATTCACGCATGGCAGTACTACAGTACTGAACTACGCCAAAAACAGGGTGTGCAAGGCGCCGGCGAGCATCCTACACAAGATAGAAGGCAACGGACGCGCCAGTGTGGTATCAATCTAATGGTTACCGGCCCTTATGGGTGCACACGTCCCGAGCAAGGGGAACGCGAAGCACGAGACGGCCAACGCAGTCGCGCGAGGGCTCACCAACCGCGCGGCAGTTAGCCCGGCCGACTCAGAGTGGAGACCATTTGGCATCACCAAAGACACGATGACCAACTTCCACAGCACAGTGAAGTGGTACCGCCTGAATAGAAGGACTATGCCTCCCCCGTACCCTGAACTCACACCTGCGCGGAGGCAGTGTTATTCTGACAGCTACAGACGGGATCCCTGATCACCCCGGTGCTAGCCAAGTATATTTGCCCCAGTGTACATGAGAGTGATGTGTGTAGGCTGTGCGAGAAGGAGCGAGCTACAGCAGCTCACATCCTTTGGAGTTGTGCTGTGAACCCATGTGAGGCCAGTGAGAAGACAACGATCCCACCGCAGCTGGAGGCTGCAATGAGGAGCTACGACTACGACACACAATTCCAGGCTGCCCAGCAGGCCGCGACGGCTCTTGAGATGCAGCAGCCAGGTGAAGCTGTGGGGGAAGGGGGCTCATGCCATCTTGGACTCCATGGACGGAGCCCGAGCGCAGGCCTCGAGAATCGGTCGCGACGACGCCAAGGCCTCATCACGGTGACGGACATGCCCTCCCCCATGAGGGGGAAAGCTAACCATACTGCAGGCGATTAAATAAAGTTGTTCTCTCATTGGTGTATGGAGCCAAAACGCCAAATCAAATATCTTCCTGGCAAAATATAGACCAATGCACCTTATCGAAATTCCCATTATTTGCATGAAGGCTGACTGCATGGCATGCCGGCCAAAACCTCTCAATAAGATTCCCATTGGCTGAAGATAGCCCGAAAATCCAGACAAAATTTCCAATGGCTGCCAAACCTGCCCACAAATTTTCATTGTTGGCGGTTTTTAGCTCGAAACCCTTCATCAAAATTCCCACTGGCTAAATGTATCTTAATACACCTAATCCAAATGCCGTTGGTTGCATGTAGGCCGAATCGCCGTACCAAAATTCCCAATAGCTGCATGTAGCCCCAAGACACTTCACTAAGCCCACAAACCGCAGTCGAAATTCCAAATATATCTGCAATACCCATCTGAAAAGTTCCCATGTGCTGCATCCAAGTCGAAACACCCAATCACCATTATTCAAATGGGCGTCCCCTACCACACAAACCCTAGTCAAATATTCCCAACGACTGCCATACCCATCTGCTGCATGCAGACCAAAAACCCTTATTCAGATTCCTATTGGCTCCATATGGCCTAAACACCGTGGTTCAAATTCCCAAAAGCAATCTTACAAATGAAAAATTCACACTGGTTGCATGTAGGCCGAAACCCTCTAAAAAAAGCTCCTGTTCTCTGCATATAGCCTAAAATCCCCAGACAAAATTTCGAATGGCTGACAATATCCATTTGAAAAATTTCCATTGCTTGCATGTAGACTGACACTCCTATCAAAATTCCTATGGGCTGTTTAAAGCCCGAAAACCTTTGTAACTTCCGTTGGCTGCGTGCCAACCACAACCACTTTGAAATTAGCGTCACTGCTATACCCATGTGGCCAAAACCGTATACTAAATTCTTACTGGCTGCCCATAGCACAAAAACCTAGTCGAAACTTCCAATGGCTGCCACACCCATCTGAAAATTTCTACTGGTTGCACGTAGGCTGAAACTTATCAAAATTCCTATTCGCTGCATATAGCCCAAAACCATGGTCAAATTTCCCAATAGCTGCCTAACTTATCCACAAATTTCTATTGCTGGATGTAGCTTGAAACTCCTAACCAATGTCCGCAGGCTGCATGTAGTTCAATACAGTAGCGAACCATTTTTTTGGACTCCAAAAATTCGAACTTGATGGATATTCCACACTTTTCCGAGGAACTGCCAGTTGTCCCGTAGGAGTAATGTATATGAACAATGGATATTTCGCACAAAATAAAGCCAAAAGTTCGATTTGCAGACAACACTATCCGCGACAGAGCCATGGTGCGACTCCAGGATAACACCATTTTGAATCCTAAGCCACCTGGCTAGCTTCGGATTGGAAGGGGATTGACTTGACTCCCGCCGGGGTAACACTCTGATTTTGGAGGCCATAATTTTGCACGTAGCCTGTGGCAGAAGCAATCTCAAACGCCGGAGACGGGCCATACGTTGCCAGCTTTTTTTATGCATTACTTTTATTTCAGGCCAGAGGTGACATTGACTTATAAGCAACATCTTAAGCAGGTTTGCCCTGAACCATTCGCATTTATTCTTACTATTTTTCGCTCCCCTCCACATCTGAAAAATTGGTCTATTATTGTACACCTTATCGAAATTCCCATTGGTTGTATGTAGCCCTAAACCTTTCATCAAATTAAACACCTCAATAAAATCCCTACTGGTTCTATGCCTATGGAAACCTCTTATTAAAGGAGTACTGACACCAATTTTTGGCGTTAATATTATTGCACAGTTCGCTTCCTTTACTCAACAGAATATCCTGGCTGAAATATGAGCGGCCTGCGACGCGAAGAACATACTTCCATTGGTTCTCATTTATCTGCCGACGAAGCAGTGCGCGGAGCGGCACTCAGCAAATGGACATCAGCGTAACATCATCCCGTGAAAGCCAAAAGAAGTGACACACAGTGCTCGTCAAAAACTCGTGACGTCACATCACGCGCGCAACCCCACGAGCGGCAAGCGGGCGCCGGCGCATTCACAAACACCCAAAATCCTAGCCAAAATTCCCAATGGCTGCCCAACCTCTCCAGAAATATTTATAGACTGCACATAGCCCTAAACCCCTCATCGAAATTCCCGCTGGTTGCATGTAGACCAATTCACCTTATCAAACTTCCTCTCGCCTGTATGCAAGCCTAAATGTCGTGTCAGCATTCCCAAGTGCCGCATGCAAGACAAAACCTCTTATCAAAATTTCTATTAGCCGCAGATAGCCCAAAAACTCCAGTAAAATTCCCAATGGTTGCCAACCCTGCCCACAAATTTTGGTTGGTTGCATGTAGACTGAAAACCCTCAAATTTCTATTGGATACACGCACTGGGAAACATCCTTATAAAATAAGAGGAGAGACCGAGGGCCGAGACGTCCCAGTGATTCGATGGTGCTTCTATTTACAAAGACGACGACTTGAGGAAGACGAAGCAGCTCGAGCGAGAGCTACTCACGCGACTATGGGCACCGATGATGGTGATCACATCGGTGCAGCAATGTTGACACCTATAAAGGTTCTACAATCCTGCTAAAATACCCATGTGCTGCATGCAGGCCAAAACCCCTTATTAAAGTTCCTATTTGCAGCATATAGCCGAAAAACCAATTAAAATTGTCAATGGCTGCCGAACTTGTCCATAACTTTTCATTCGTTGCATGAAGCCGAAACACCTCATCAAAATTCCTCCTGGTTGCATGTAGACCAAAACACTTTAACAGAATTCCCATTGGCTGCACACAACTTTAGCCTCGCATCAAAAACCTTTGCTGCTTGTAGCCAAAACCTCTAGTATCCCCATAGACTACAAAACCTGTCCGCCAAATTCCTCTTGGTTAAATGTAGCCTAAAACCCATATCAAGAACTTATTGGTTGCATGTAGAAATTCCCAATCAAAATTCCAGTTAGCTGCTTGGTGAGCAACTTCTAATCACAATTGGTGTCACTGTCCAAGACCTAAACATCTTATCAAAATTTATGTGGCTGCATGTTTCTCAACACCGCTTATCAAAGTTACCACTGGCTGCAATACTCATCACATAGCTAAATAACCCTAGTTAAAATTCACAATGGCTGCCGTACCCATGTGAAAAAATTCCTATTGGTTGCATGTAGGTCGAAAGCCCTTATCAAAATTCCCATTGGCTGCATATGTCCCAAAAGCCCTAGTCAAAATTCCCAATGGCTGCCAACACACCTTATTAAAATTCCTATTGGTTGCATGTACAAGGAACCCTCTCTCAGGAATTCCCATGTGGTGCACGCAGGCAAAAACTCCTGATTGAAATTCCCGTAGTGTGCGAATTGCCGAAAACCTGTAGTCAAAATTCACAATGGCTGTCGCACCTACCCACAAATTTTAATTGGGAGCAAAGCAGACCGAAAAACCTCTCATTGAAATTCCTGCTGGTTGCATGTAGACTAATACACCTCATCAAAATTCCCATTATCTACATGTAGGCTGAAATGCAATACTAAAATTCCAATTGCGTGCATGTAACCACCAAACTTGTTATCACAATTTTCATTGGTTACAAGAACATGGAAACCTCTCAATGAAGTTCCCATGAGCTCATGAAACCCAAAACCTCCCGTGAGAAATTTTATTTGCCGTGAGCAGATTGAAACCCATTGGCAGCGTTTAGCCCAAAACCCCTATCAAAAACCCATTGGTTGCATGTAGACTGAAATGTCCCATTAAAATTTCTATTGGGCCGATCTAAGCTTTTTCGAGTCACTTAGTGGAACCCAAAGATTCTGCTCCATTTGAAAGATACACAGCCAATACAAAGGGTTTGATGTCCTATGAGGTACCAAGAACCACTTCTGTAGTGCCAGGATCCCTCTGAAGCACTCCAAGCTGTGCCACAGTAGAGTGAAGAAGAACTCCCGCCTCTGATCACCCCTTCACTCTTTTTATGTACCTTTTGATAGGCACTGCCCTTCTGTGAAGACTGAGAAAACATGAGACAGCACGTGCCTCTATGGACAGACAGGAGCAACACCGACGACAGTGATGCCAGCAAACAGGCAGCTTGTTTTCAGACAAAACGGGACATGGATGATACAAACAGCAAAAGGAGTAGCGTCAGTTCGTTGGCATTGCACACACACACACAAAAAGAGAAGTCTAGCCTCTGCAGGACACAGACGGGACAGTCATCGCTCTGGCTTGCATGGGCCGCAGAGTATTATCGCCAGGAGCACCATCACCAGTCCATCCTCAAGCAGCCACAGTCTTTTGGAGAGGCAGTTTTAACGTTTTGATTGAAAGAGTAGCAGCAACGGTGGCAGCAGCTGCAATGGTGTATCTGCTGCATTCAAGCACTGGTTTCAAGCAGACGGGGCCGCCATGGCTTAACGCTTTCCCACGAGTCCACGCGCACGTGATGGCAAGCAGTTCAGATCTGGGACCAGACGCAGACCCGCTTGTCCCGGTCTGAGCTGGCAATGTATTCTCCGTTCGGGCTCCATGAGCAAGCAATGATGGCTGAGCTGGAAGAAAACAGTGCTTTGCATTAGGAGAGAGACCCCGACTGTTAAAAGTCTCTTGCTGCATAGATGAAAAAATTTATTTGAAGGGAGATGAGGATGGCGGACATAAGGTGTAGTTGTGAAAAGGGCATGGGGCTGACAAAAGAATAAGGTTCGTTAGGTCTCGTTTAAATATGAGCATGATGTGTGTGAAGTAAAATGTTGTAATTGCAAAGAAATCAGACGAATACAATTTGCTGCTTGTTCACACACAGAGCGAAATTCAGGGGACAAACAAAAATCAAGTCAATTCCTACTTCGAGAGGTTTTCTTCAGGCAAATGAACTACCGGGAGTACTGTGGCTGTGACTGACACACACAGAATGCGGTTTTATGTTGAATGCGTTTCACTGTACGGAGAACACACTATGATCTCGCAACCATTGAGAAAACTTCCACATTTTACTCCTGCTTCACTGACAGCACTTACGCTGAAAGACAAACAATTCTCGCAAAAAACTTCCGACCACATCACTAGAATGCATTGGCATCTCCGAATCCGTTTTGTCTCGATGTGGGGGTTTGGCTGCAGCCTGACAGCGAGTGAGCTCACTGAACTCATTGTGAGCTCATTATTGAGCGAGTAGCTACACTGTTACACTGATCCCTTTACACATGCACAATGTTACATATGCACAATTTCCTTTTTATGCACAATTTTTACATATGCACAATTTCCAAAATTTCCTTTTGCGAAAATTCCCTCCAAGTGGAGGACACAGGGTAGTGGAATGCATACAACGTAAAAGAACTTATGTTTAGCAACCTGGAAAGAATGTCCCTGTCAAAAAAGAAGTGACTGCAGAAGGGGAATAAAAGACCCGCGAGGGTGAAAGAAGAAGCGGCAGCATGCCCACCTCATCTCCTTGAGCTTCTTCTCCAGCTTTCCCGTCTGGGTGTTCCAGATAAAGAGGGTGCCGTCCTGGGAGCCCACCGCCACGTAGCTCGAGTCGGGGCTGAACTTGGCCCGTGTCCAGTCAAAGGCCACCTTGAAGTTGTCGTCCCTGCAGGGCACGCCGCATGCATACACTCACTCCGCTCTCCCCCTGACGTGCATATTTGGCTATGCCAGCCAGCGAATACTACCCTGATGATCCCACTGAAGTCTCGCTAGCAATATACTGCAACAATCGATCCATGAAGCTTACAAAGAGGCTGCCAGTTATGAGATGCATATACTTGGGAGGAGCTGAAGAGCACCTCCACGGTGCCACGAATGTGGGGTTCAGCGCAACCCCAACATCACTGGTTAATGCCACCAGTGCCAGTAATGCCACTGGTAAGCTGCCTCCTTCGCACATGCTCAAGGGCTAGTAAAGGGGCCAAAGCTAGGCATGCATACAGACACTGAGGACCAGGGTGCCAACAAACCACGGAGCAATGCCGAAGTAACATGGACAGTTGCTGACTGACTTTACAGAGGTTGGATTATTTTAGGCTCATGGCTAGAGCCCCTGAGCTGCAATTGTCACCACTTTTGGCACACAAGAGCGAGCCTAAGTGCAACCCCAACCGAAGTGTGGCATTGGTGGTGCTACCGTGAAACTTGTAGTTACGGGAGAGCGCACAGTGAGAAACAAGGGTGGCAAAACAAAGCAAGGAACCAACTACTTGATCTGGTTAGTAGTTGTACTGCCTTTATTTAGCCCTAAAAGAGGGTTACAGGTGTCAAATGCAAAAAAAAAAGAAAAACCTAAATTTCACTTCTTAATTTCCACTGCCAGCTACAGCCAGCTACAACAATATTCACGACGTGCCAAGGAAATTCCATCGTTAGAACCAGTAATTGTTATAAGCGGGTTGCGCAAATAAAAAAAAAAAAAAAGACAAAACAGAGATCAAAACATTTTTCCACACACAGGCTACTAATTTGCAGAAAAGATTCTATGGTCGGGGAGCTTTGTTTCCTTCACGCGAAGCTGGCACACATCCTTTTCAACAGCATCGATAGGTGCTTCACCTCGCTGAGCCAATTTGTATGCTAGTGTCAAGACTAGTATTTCTTAGCTTGAGTATGAGTAACGCGTGCAAAACTTTGTTGAAGCTTTAGCGAAATGGAAATAAATGCAGTCGGCAAATGAAAGGTTGTCAGGATGGAGTGAAGCCTGTAACTAAACAAAATTGGACTTTATCATGCATTGGGCATCCTGCAAAGACTATAACTAACTAGGCTGCTCAACTGCATCCTCCGAGTATGACTCTCAGCACTGTCCACAGCATATATCTGCCCAACGATCCCTCTTCAGTGAGGCACTCAGACGTTTCCAAAGCACCGCTGGCACCGGCACCGCTGGCTCACGCATTCGCCTAAGGGCAACAGTATAAATAGTGTTGCATGATGGCGTTGATTGGAGCAGTCTGTCTTAATTTTACCCAACCCGCCAAACTGTTTCCACTCAGTGACTAGCCAGAGCCACTCTGGCTAGTCAGTGAGCGGAAGTGGTTTGGCTAGTTTTGTAAAATAAAGACAGACAGCTCCAATCGGCGTCATGCAACACTATTTATACTGTTGCCCTTAGGTGAATGCGCGAGCCAGCGGTGCCGGTGCCACTGGCACGAGTTCATGAGCGGGTGCGGGGACGATGCCAAAGCAGCGGCGCCGGGAGGGGGCTTCGAAAGGAAAATCTGCTCTCCCCCGCCTCTCGCTTCCTCGTAAACAGCACAGTCAACTTGTTTTCTGAGGGGTGGAAAAGATATGAGGAGCATCGTGGCTCGCAGCGCATGCCGTTGGCAGCTTAAATTTTCGGTGCGTGCTGTACCCAGATTCAATCGTTATATCCGATATCGCAGCACTGGAGAATCATAATAAGCAGTTTATTTTACAATGGAATGCATACGAAAATAAACGGGGCCACAGATGCTCATCGTTATAACTGGTATATTGTTATACACAGTATCGTTACAAGTGGGACTCGACTGATACATTTGTAGAGGCCCTCCATCAGATACTGACAAAGTGGCATAAAAAATAATTGTGTAGGTTGCAAAGACAAAATATTTGTGCAAGTTGACAAAGAAAAAAAATGCAATTTCAGAAGCGCTGTTTCAGCATGATGGCACCACTGAGCATACTTAACTAATTAGGCAAGAACTCAACAAGATTTTTATGCCAGTGTGATCAGGAGGCTCTATTTTTGGCAGAGAAGCTATTAGACTATTGTTTTATAACCTTTTGGCATAAAAAAATAAGGAAATTCATTTTTTCCTCAAAACCAGAAATAGCTTAGTGTCAAAATGAAAGTGAAACTTCTGTCTTTCTGGATACTGAAAGGAAATAAATCAATAATCTAATAGCTTCTTGGCACAAAATAAGCCTTTCCGATCACAATGACAAAAAAAAAACCTTTTCCAGTTCTTGCTTTAATTACTTCATTAATCTTGCCGCGACTTTGTGAAGGTAATTAATCTTCAACCCAGAAAATATGAAAGATATTTTTAAGCTAATTTCAATTTTGTTATTAGGATAGTTAACTACATAAAAGCCTCTATTTGCATTTATTTGGTCCGTAAATAACAAAAACAGTTTAACATGCCACGTCCCCCCTTAAACCTCATAATATAATCTTTCTCATTTTTCCTCATCAAAAAGTCTTGGCTTCCCCCAAATGCAGCATGGCCACACCACTGGGATGCAAGCTGATCCTGCAAAGCTCAACCAGACACGAGGACTGCCGGACTGGGGAAGGGGGACGCACCCGAAGCTGACGAGGACCTGGTTCATGCGCACGTCAAGCAGCTTGACGCTGTCGTCTCGCACGCAGCAGAGCAGCTGGCAGCGGTCGGCCGAGAGGTCGAGCGAGCTGATCAGGCCCCCCAGCACGATCTCGTTGGCGCTGCTCTCCGCCCGCGAGTCCCAGAAGCGGATGCGCTTGTCAAAGTGGCCACTGATGATGGTCGTTCTGCCCCGTCGCTCGCCACCAGGTCGTTGCACGAGGAGCCCGCAAAGATGGTCCGGATGCCTGCACGCGCAGGCAGGCAGACAGGGTCAGTATCCGTATAAGCACCCCACAGAGTACAGTGAGAAACATCGCATTTAATGAATTTCTCAGATTAACAAACTTATTCAAACTCCCGTGCCAGTGACTTGAAAGCTTCAGCATATAAAATGTTCGGAGTAGCTGATTCTCGATTTAATCTCCAGAACCTGTGTGTGTGTGTGTGTGTATATGGGTGGGGGGAAGGGGGATTTGAATTTGTTTGTTAAACTGAACGTGTACTTTTAGTTGAACGGGAAGACCTGCTATAAATAAAAAACTCGATTTTTATATGCAGAGCATTTCTTTAACTCACGATGTCACCCGGCGTTGTCAGCGTGCCTCGGCGTCCGCAACAGCCGTTCCAGGTGCGCCCTCTCCCCCACTCCTCCTCTCCCACATCACGCTACCTCCTCGCTCTCAACAACAGGTCCGCACCCCTCCCCCTACACTATATAAAAAAATAATACTTACCGGTGCCTGGTTTCGATCCCACGACCCTGCGGGCGGAACGCAAGGTACATGGTGCTCTACCCACTGCGCTACAAAGTTGACACAGAATGGAAGGCTACGAACGCGTCTTATATGCTTGACTCATTCAAACTACGTCAAGAAGCTGCTGATACAACGCATTCACTGCCTGTGGGCGGAACGCGAGGTACATGGTGCTCTTCCCACTGCGCCACAAAACCGACACAGAATGAAAGGCTACGAACGCGCCTTATATCCTTGACTCATTCAAACTACGTCAAGAAGCTGCTGATACAACGCATTCACTACCACCAACTCCCCAAACACTAAATGTTAACGCAATACACCCACCCCCTATGCGACGCATTTACTCGAGTCCCCCTCACGGGGAGATGGGCCCTTTCTTTTTTACAGTAGCTGACACGAAAGGCAAAATTCAAAGCTGTACATTAAAGGGACCCTGCAACACTTGCCATCGACTACTAGTAATGTATTTTGTGATAAAGTATATTGTCCCAGAAATCTCCTCCCGCAAGAATTATGAAAATCCGTTCACAATTAACGAAAGCACGCGCGATGAGAAATCGCGCATAATCGTTCCCTCTCAACTTGACCGCGGACAATAGGACAAGCTGCGCACTCTTGCCCGGAGAGGGGGGGCGGCTCGCGGCGTTCTCTTCGGCGGCCTACGATATACCACATGCCGGGTAGTTTTCTCCTTTTCTCCGCAACGCGGAGGGGCCTATTTCCGGTCCTGTGTCACAAAAAAGCAGGCATGGGTGCCTGCTCGCAAGTGCGCGCTCGGGCTGGTAGGGCGTTTTTTAAGCAATAAACGGTTTTAGTCGAGTGGTCCCGTTGAAAGGGAAGTATTGAGCTCATCACTCAAACTTCGCGCGCACTCAAAACACAAAGAAACGGCAAAACTGTGCCTACAGGTTCAGGCATAGAAGAGGTTCGTACACAGCGATGACGACGACGGAAATTGGAGAATCTAGCCGCGAAGTTGACCAGTGACAGCCGATCGGGCAGCCATGGCCTATGTGACGTCCCTTAGGCCATGCATAATGAGGACAACTGAAGAGAGAGCGGTTGGTTTTTCCGCGTCTTTCACATCGATTTGCGCGCTCAACGCTTCACGTGCACGTGTAATATTTGGCTCAGGTATTCCTGGCAGTGTAATCTAAACGTTGCGCAGGTTTACTTGCACTGCTCAAAGAGAGTTGCAGGGTCCCTTTAAGGTTCGAAGCTTGGTTTTGTGCTGCAAGTAATGTTTTCTAGTTTTGCTGCAGGGTATCTGTGGTGTACTGGCGTAGATGGGCACCTTTTGCTACAGTCAATTTCTTCTGATTTTTAAGTAAACCCTGTGAAACTTGCCAGTCTTGGTGCTTTTTTTTCCACTGATTTCAAATATGCCATTATTTTATGAGTCAGCCAATCAGTTGATGCACTGCTTAAAACTAATTTTACAGCTCATTAAACTGTTGTTTGAAATGGGCATTCGAAATGTTCCTTGCCACTGGTACCACCAATATTTAATGAGTTATAGAATTACTTCCAACCGGTGCATCAAAAAACCGATTCGCTTTTGCATTCACCAGGGTTGATAGTATTGGAAAATATAGAGATTTCAGCTTCATGACCAACACTGTTTTGTCCATTGCTCCTCCAGAAATGACTAATTATATCTAATTATCTTAGGAACTAATTGACTGACTCAAAAAATAATGCCATATTTGAGATCAGTGGAAAAAAAAAGCACCGAGACTGACAACTTTCACACAGTTTACTTAAAAATTAAGAGGAGCTGTTTTAAGAGCAGTTTCCCCCCTTAATTTGATAAAATTGGCTTCGCTACATCAGCCAGCATCATTCCAGCCACGAAAGACATTTTTAAACTGAAAAAACGCAAAAGAACTGAAAAACTTTCAAATTTCGCGCCACAGTGATGCGTTATGGGCAGGAGTGATGTCATATGGGCAAGCACTAAAACGCACTTTTCATTTGAGTTCACTGCACATTAGCATAAGGGGGGGACACTGGTCTTGAGGACATTTTTGTTATTTTTTAACCTATGTGCTTGCGATTTACACATTGAGTATATCTCAACGTCCTAAGCACACATATGCAGTCAGTTTTCGTCTATGGGGTGTAAGTTTAGAGTTGTGCAACATGTTATGTCACTCCGTTTCGGGCAATTTTTTCATTGTGTACCTATGAAATACTCAAATAGCTTTTATCCCTTTGTGTTGTAGAAGGAACAGGGAGTGCAACTATACCACTGCAGTAACTTTAGCATGGTTTCTGCAAACGCTGTAAAATTCGTAAATGTCGGGTCATCAATTTACAATGTTTTTGTAAAACTAACTGCATAAAATCTTGTGCCAGCAAAGAGAAATTCTGTACTTTTGTGGTTTTATTGCACTGTTCAATTCATAAGCTTTCGGATGCAGAAAAAATGATGTAAATCGAACCAGTACACCCCAAGATATTGTACCCGACAGCTGACCATGTGGGAAAAAAATTGGTTCTGAGAAAACAGGGCACAAAGTTTGCAAACATAGGCAAAAATGGTCATTTAGGCGACTTCAAAGGACGACAGCTTTGTGAATACTTATGATACAGCTATGCAGGTACATTCTTTGGGACCTGCAGACTGCAAATAAAATTAATACAGAAAATTGATTTTTTGGCAAATTTTCGGTCCTCAAGACCAGTGTCCCTCCTTAAGTGATGCGATCAAACAGTACTCGAGGACCTGCTACAATTGCCCAGTCATGTTCCTTAGAGATGGGATAGTTCGGCAGCCGCTGATCACACCAACAAAATTCTGTGACGTTGCAGAAAAGTTGCCAGAAAATGGCTAGGCAGTCACTAGCGTCACTAGCTTAGACACCGAGTACCATCACTAAGGCACGCAAGTAAGCAACAGTGGCCATATTGGTGTTTATCAGTGGTGCCAGATTGCCACTTCTGCGGCCTCATCGCTAACTTCAACCGGGTCGTTTGTTAACAACACTGCCAAAGATGCAGCAAAACGGCATCTTCGGACACACTTCTGCTGCTGAAATGCTGCAAGCCGTGTTATCTCGGCAGCGCGTTCGGAACGTCATCAGTCGCGTGCAGCCACAGAGCAGGGAGGACAAGCTAAGTCTACCACAGTTGACTGATTAAAATGCGTAAACAACAAAACAGTGGCACCCATGAACCGTTTTATTGTAAACAAATGTCACACGATGCCAACTGACCAATGATCACGAAGGCGGTACGGAACAATAGGAGAAAAGGAGCCCAGTGAAAGCGTCATATGACCAGGGTGTCGTATTATCAGGGTGCGGGTAAATGCCGGCCTAGTAGAGAGTCTCATATGACGGTGTGCTGTGAACTTACTTAGGCTACTATAGTTAGCGCATTTTCATGTAATTTGCAAACCCCTAACTGAACTAACTGAAATCTAAAGTTTCTAAAAATAAAATGCCCATTTTGTGCCCCCCCTTCTTCCCATGGCATCTGCGCTAGCCCTCCACACTGCGCCCTACACAACCCCCTTGCAGTGCCGCGCTATTTATAGCCTGCCAGCCCGCGCCTCGCGCTCAAGATTAGGCTGACCTTGTCGAGCAAACTGAGAGGGGAAAGAGTGTGAAACTGCCAAGGCCAAGCGAACGGAACAATTGTACGAGCGGTGACAGAAAAAACAGGGCAAAGCAAGAAGTGGAGCGACAATGCGGCTTTGAAAGACACTGGTAAGAACAGAAGAGAAGCAGAGAAGGAGAGAGTGCGGTGAAAGGAAGAAACTGGAATTGAGCGGTTGAAGAAAGTGGGTGTTTGGTCATCGCCGTGGGGTTTGCGTCGTATGTGTTTTCGCGGTCCGCTGGCCACTTCGACTTCTCGCGGTTGACGCGTTTGCCTTCTGCTGCTGCGTGGGGCCAGTACCCGCCTGCTTGCATGCGTCTGTTCAGCAAGTGGCCTGGCCCGCCTGTGGACCTTCGCACATCAAGCAGCGTCAAATAGGGGTTAAGACTAAAGAAAGGTCAGGACGAGCGGCAAAGCGGTGTAACAGATGGGAAAAACGCAGGTTTATCCCTGCCAGCATCCATTGTATGAAGCGGCCCACGTGCACCCGAGCATTTTGCAAACAGGGTTTTTAATGCATCGTTTCTCTGGGGAGTTTGACAGGACCACAGTGATCCGCCGTAAGAAGCGGGTCATCGTAAGACTGGGGGACGTATCAGCGGGATTCCACTGTAAGCAGAGAGAGAGGGGGGGAGGGAAGAGTGGGTTGTGAAATGAAGAAACTTTGATCAAGTGGGCGAGGAAAGCGGGTGCTCAGTCATCACCGTTGGCTTGCGTCGTATCTGTTGGATGGGAGCTTCAAATTTGCGGTCCACTGTCCACCTGGAGTTTGACTTCTCACGACTGCAGCATTAGCATTCTGCTGCCGCGTGGGGCCGTCACAGGTTAATTCCCACCTGCTTGCTTGAGTCTGTTAGCAAGTGGTCTGGCCCACCTGTGGACCTATTCACATCAAGCAGCGTTAAATGGGGGTTAAGAATAAAGAAAGGTCGGGATGAGGTGGCGAGGTGGTGTAAAAAATAGGAAGAATGCCGTTTTATCCGCGCCAGGGTCCATCGTATGAAGTGGACTGTGCACCCGAGCCTTGTATCATGGGTTTTTTTTAATGCATTGTTTCTATGGGAAGTTTGCCGGGATTGCGGTGATCTGTTGTAAGAAGCGGGTCACTGTAAGACTGGGGACATAGCATCGTGGTTCCACTCTATCTCCTTTATTTTTGCGAAGTTTGCGACAAAACTCGTATCATTGTTACCAGGACAAAGGAATCTTTCTGATGAACCAAACTTGTATTTTGTCCTCAGGGCCCCTTGAACGTTGCAGCTGCCGACGATATGGATGTGTCGCCGGTGACTGTTGCATTGTAAGGCGAAACCAATGTGCTGCTCTGTGGGTAAGTAATACTGAGAGTATTGGGACCCACATAAAACCGAAAATTATACGAGTACCGTATTTACTCGCGTAATCCTCGCACTCGCATAATCCTCGCACCCCTAATGTGAGCCACCAAAACTTGGAATTTTTGGTTCCTCGCATAATCCTCGCACCCCCAACTTTGCAGCGGCGAAAGTTGCCTGCTCGCGAAACTCGCATGGTGCACGCGCTCTCCAACGCGCGCTCTCCCCCGCCGCCTCTCCGTTCGGCGGAGAGTGCTGTTATCCAAAGCCATCCAGGCGCCCTAACAACCCGCATGGCTACTCCCTAACAGGCGCCCTAACACGCTATTCGCACTGTACTTGAGCCGGTTTCGCGCATGTTTCGCGCGCGCGCAACTAGACGGTGTTCGCGCAGCCCGCTGTCGTGTCGTCGTGTCCCCGCCGTGGTCCCGCCGTTGAGCGGCAGCAGTCAGCGAGACTCGCGTCAGTGGTGGATGGCTCGCTGCCGTTTTGAGAACTTTTTGAACTAATTGTTTTGTGCTTGGTGCCGCTTCGCCATGGGGAGGAACGCCAGCTACACTGCCGTTTTCAAATTGATAGCGAAAGAGTACGCGATCGAACACGGCAACCGTGCCGCAGGCAGGCACTTCGGCGTCACCGACTTCAACGTGCGTTACTGGAGTAGGGCACGCACATACGACGACGTGATAGGGCGCGCGCCAGAAAGCAAAGGCGGCAATTTCATAATCGCTGATCGACGGGAGACTATTTACGTTGTAACTAATAAAATAAAAAGAAATAGCTGCTGTTGGCAACACTGAGCTTACCTATACAAAAAACGACCGCTACATTTAGCGGAATTGGCATAAGGCAAATTGGCAACACTGTGCACCAGATTTTTTTTTTTTTTTTCCGCATAATTCTCGCACCCCTAACTTTGCATTGACTTTTCTGAAAAAAAAAGTGCGAGGATTATGCGAGTAAATACGGTAATTATCGGCTTATACATTTGTGTGGGTTTGTATCGTCCTCGTTTGCCTTAACATTACGCAGCCCCAACATTTAGCTTTTAGCTTAACGACATGCGAAGCAACATCAGACTCATTATACACCAAGCTGTTGATACCAACTAACATAGTTAGACATCTTCGCTTAATGCTACGTCTAATGTAAAAAAAAATCCCAGGAAAGCACGGGCCAAGTCCCTCTCTGGGTATGTGCCACATATTGCAGCCTACAAGACTTCTAGGAGTTGGTTTGCTACAAACACCAACTCCGGATGCTAGTTTTTTCTTTCATAAGCCATGTAATGCTTTCACATTAAAAACCACAATGCTACCATGCAAGAATGTAGGCAGGAGGAACAGCGCAAGCAAACTAAAGTTCAGCGAAGGGGGAGTGGACTCACAGGCCCTGCTTCGGAGGTCCCAGATCTTGAGGGTGCGGTCGTGGCTGCCGGAGGCCACCCGGCCCGTGTCGCCTAGGAACTTGGCCGCCAGCACTTTCCGGCTGTGGCCCGTCAGGGTGTGCTGGACAAGGGGTACAGTTGGAGAACGTGCGATCAACAACTGCTACCTTTGTTACTTTTGCTCTAAGCGGAAAAATGAAAATTTGATTATATAGCAACAATATGCATTGGTTGAGAACTGTGCAGACTTCAAGTCCTATCAGTAAGCAGCTAAATTAACCCCCTCTCCCCTGCCCAAAACGGAAAGTGAGAGCACGACACCCTTTTGCTTTTGCCTCACACACTTCCGACCGCAGATGTTCGTCACGAGAAAGGTTTCAAATGTGGACATCAAAGGTACAGTTTGTCTCTTCTTTCTGGCTACTCTTTAAAGGGATACTGAAGCACTTTTTACAAAAAAAGAGCTTTTGCTCCCATTTTATCATTTTTCATACGGCGAACTCGAAAATCAAGTCAAAACTTGGCATAAACTATTAAAAAGCACTTAATTTTGGCAAAAATGATCAACGGGTGCCTAGGGGCATGTGGCGAACCTCACCGCCGTTCGTGATTGGTCAAGTCTTCGTGACGTCGTCGTGAGGACCCTCGGAGGAGGCGGAGCATGAAACGCGTTCCCAGCGGGTCGTCGCGGTAGAAAACGCTGTATTTGCATTTGTTTAATTGATCCCACGATGGCCAGTCCGAGTAGTGAGTTTATCGTACACCCGTACTGTTCGAGCCTCTCGCCCGTGCACGAGCGGCGACGGCGACAAGTGCCGGCGACGAACAACACTTCCGAGGAATACGTGTCCCAACCGGCAACGTTCACCCGCCTGGGAAACAGCTGATTCGCCAAGCCATCGGCCAACTGCCGAGTTGCCCGACCGCACTGTCATACTACGCCGACGGCGAAACAACCACGTCGGCCGATGGAAAGTCGCCGTAGTGTGACTGGTTCGCCGACCGAAGAAGCCAACAAAATCGGTCACCCGACCGGTCGCCCGGGAATCGACCGAGAAGCGAAAACTGCTCCCCGACAACATCCGTGCCGCAATGAATGCGGCTCTATTTTGATAGTTTCTGGAGTGTAATAAACTCAGTAAGGTCCACGAAGCCCATGCAGCTCAACACTAGCGCTAATGCAATCCGTATTTTGGCTTTCGACGCTTCGGCTGTGCTCTTCGGCGCCGCCGCTACCCCGGAGCTGCAAGCTGTAAATGCGTGTGCGATCGGCTCGCCTGTAGAAAATGTAAGGTCAGTTTCGTGCAGAAGAAGAGTTACGTAGGGTAATTTGGGTAATAAGGCATCAATATCGGCCAAGGTTTTTCATGTGAAACGTAAAACCAAAGTACGACAAGCTCTATCCCCGCAGTGGGAAATCGCAGTCGCAGCCGCGCACACACATTTTTGCGAGCGCTTTCGCGAAGCAGCGGAATTGATGGCGATAAGCTATTGTGGGGGCTTCGGGGAACCTTGCTGTGCAAGCGCTATTTAAGAAATTTCAGTTTACCAGCCAGGAATTCTGTAAACCAGCTAGTAAACACCGACATATGACACGGAAGGATGGGCCTCTATCTATTACCTAGGTTATTTTGCACTGTGTCGCCATTTGTGCGGTGGCGCAGTGCTCTCGCGCGTCGTGCCCGTGCGCTCAACTTCGCGGGTTCAATTCCCGCCGAAGTCTCTCTCTTTTTTTTTTTTTTTTAAGGGGCATGGTTTGCGTATGCAATTTATGAATCATTTTCTGCGCTGATTTTGAGAAGCAACCACCTTTTCAATGGAAAATCTCCTTCGAAACATGCAAGTGGCGTCTTGAGCCACAACAATTAATTTCCCTTTTCTCGCACCGTGTTTCTCGAAAATGCGGTACCATGGTGCAAAGTAAGGCCTTCTTTACTAGAGGAGGTTAAATTTCTGCTGACGTATGCACTAATTTATATGCAAATTTTAAGTGCTACAGAGGTCTTTTCACCGGGGGTTCATCCATAACATCCATATTATTACTGCCGCGGCACCAGCGCACAGCTCTTTTTTCTTTGTCCGTGATCCAACAAGAAGTTCAGGAGTACATACAGTACAAGCAGCGCACACGCCAGTACGCACCAACGGCTTCAGTCGTGCAGAGGCGACACGATACTCTAATTTTGATTACAGAGAGTCGCTCCTCACAGCTGTTTTTTGCGACGTCACCACTGCTGTTCCAGATTTTAGAGCCGATATCCCGCCGCTGGGGCTTTTGTAACTGCAGTGGCGTCGTCACTTAGTTCAGCATGAGCTATATATTGAAACGCTTTGCTCAGTAGTGGTCCCTTCTGAGGCACTCATATCACGATAAGCATGTTTTCATAACAGGTGCTCATGCGCGCACTGCGTTACAATGACCGACGAAGAAGATTGCTGCTGTTGCCAGGAGATATGGGAGGTTCGCGAGAGGCAAAGGCACCCCAGGTGCGCCACAACCACCAGAAAACTAAAAAATGTGTGCCTCAACAGGGGTGTGCTGGAGGTTGCACTTCGACAGAATGGCATCCCGATACTGCCTAGAAGCAGCCTGTCTGGGAATGTCTGGAACACAACACACTCGCCTTTGTGGCTTGAAGTGTTCCCTATTTACAGTAGCAACCCACTGAGCAGCGAGTTTCGGCTCCCGCGGGAAGCTGTGAAAGACCACTTTATCGCGGCCATAGGTGCTGTTGCAACCGAATGCCGAGCAGAACCTCGGCATGGTTACTCCGCTTCCTCGGCACGATTGTGAAGCAATACAACGCAGCACTGAAAAAGTTTTCCACTACTAGTTGCTAAATAAAATCAAAACACAGCACGGGGCCCAGGAAAGCTAACGCTGGCGGACGGCACGCTGAGCCTGAGAAAGGCAGCAGCAGGGGCCGAAACACTTGCCGCGGCTGCCGATCGCTCCTCACGACGACGTCACCACGACCCTTTCACTCTCGTGCCGTCCTCCTCCCTGCGCTCCGCGCGTCGCGGGGGCGTGGCGATGGCGCTTGTTTATTCGCCTATTACGCCGCTATTTCAACCAAAAAAAAAAAGAAAAAGACCTCGTAGGTTAGGTGTTTAAGGTCAACGCTTCCGAATTTCTGTGTATTCAGCAAATTGAAAACTGCCTCAGTTTCCCTTTAAGACGCATCTCATCATGCCTTGAAAATCTTTCACTACAAATGTTTGGAAAGTGTCCCCACTCAACTTTCAGAATGCAAATATTGGTGTGCTGTAAAGTTCAGACACAACGCAGCCTCAGCCAGAAATTGGGGGGTGGAACATTTATTCTGATAAAAACACCAAACTTTGGCATTTTCGATAGACTGGGAAGGGCCCTTTGAGAAAATTCCGACACAAGTGATACAATTTCAAACAAAAGGGAAAACACTCGGCTGGTTTAACCATAACATAAGAGCAGAGTAGCAGTGAAACGCTTCGACAAAGCCAAGTCAGACAGACATTCCTGAGGCAAATGTCAAAGGCGACCACTTTTGTGTAATTCTGGCATTTAAAGCTAACGTTTACCCATTCTATATTTTTTACTTGATGTCTACAGTTGGGGATGGATGGGCATTCTCTCAGAACTTTGCAGCAGAGCGCATCATAAAGGCTTGATCGCAGCACAATGAGTTGCATAAAAGGAGGCAGTGCTTGGCCAGTTAGACAAATTGCAGGTGAAATTAACACTCTCTGTGGTAAAATGAATGTTTTCTTCCTCACTGGAAGTGACGAGGCTACAAAAAGGGGACCACATTTGGGCCCCTGCCTACTCACCCTTAGCCTTTGGTCACTGAGTGTCCAGACTCTGCTGGAGAAGTCATTCGAAGCTGCCAGGACTAGGTTCTCCTGCAAGTCAACCAGCGACCACTGAGTTCGGCAAGAGCCCAACACGTGACAGCAGAGCCCTTAACTCCAACAAAACACGCCACTCTAACAGCATCGTTCAATGTGAGATCACCAAATGAGAGCTAGCTGCCTACAAAAAGGTGGCATATGCTGTAAATTTCGCCAAACAAATCAAGGCAACTTACATCGGCTGTAATCAATACACGACCGCTTTGATACCACTTCACCCTCTTTACAGCCACCTTGCTGGTTGCTGCCTTTCACTGCTCACAACTTCAAAGCACTGAATATAGTAAGCATACCTCCATTTGCTTTGCCCTCAGTGAGACCACACATTGAGCTTTGTATACATTAATTATCCACATCTACTTATCAGGCCATTCTATACTGGTCAAAGTTTTCCATTTGGTCAAAGGGCAGCCTTTAGGGCAGAGCCAGGTCATGCTAGTCTCCTCTACTAACAGAGCAAGAAAGCATCACAGAGACGTAAAAGAAACATGGGATGAGCATTACATATTGTTTGCTGCACATAGTGAATTGAATGACTCCACACCAAATTACTGCGGTTTGCTGTTCTCCTGGAAGTCATGGCAATTTCCGGTCACAATTAACAAGATTAACGCCATATTACTACAGCAAACAGTACAACAAGTTAATCTTCACATGGACAGCAGAAGTCACGCACCCAGAAGTTACAAAGCACTGGAGATGAGGACGTTTGTTGTTCACAAAAGGCTAGGGCTGAACTGTAATGTAACACAGCCTCGCAGGAGCTGCAGAACCTCATTGCAGTACTAGCAAAAATGTGCATAAGAGTTTATAAATGATAATAAAATGAAAACAAGGTAACTAAGATGAGCTCAAAATGCAATTGTGTTTCCAATTCTCCCCTAATATGTTCCCGAGTCCGAACTTGCTTCTACGTTTTGAACAGCCGTAGAAGATAACACGTTATTGCTGTTACAAGAGGAACTAGCAGATGGCGCCACATAGCCAAGCCGAGTGCAAGAAGCCCCCCCCCCTTCTCGGCATGCAAAGCCAAGCCACCGGGAACAGCCCCAGCGTGCGGCCCCACGAGTTTCCTCTCCACCTCTCTTCGACGAAGCGCAGTGAACTTCGAGCATACGACGCATCAAGTTTCAGTCCGCGCCATGGCCGCCTTTGCTTTAAAGGGGCCATGCATACAAATGCTAATTTGTTTTATTCGAAATATTTCGTGTTTTAAAGTGCCCCCAGCGCTTGTCCGGCAGCAAATAATGCCGTAATCAGAGAAATTAATCGATTTAGGTTAAAATTTTGATTCTCCTGCCAAATCGTGTGTTTGCGTGACGTCTGCAATGAAGTCATGAGGGCGGGTATTCAAACAAAATTCCAGTGCGTCATTAGGCTCTGCAGCCTTGCTTGCAGTCAGACCTCCCAGATGGCGCTACAATACTCAGCCACGGACCATTGTGCGCCATTGCTTTGTTTTTGACTGTATTTGCACCTGGCTTGTTTTTGTTACAGTAGAAAGTAATTTCTTTCATGAAACATGGGGTATCCTGGACAAACAGGGTCACATAAGACATCGTCGCTTACACCAATCGACCAGTGTCGCGTAAGACAACTCCAAAACGGCGGACTGCTCTGCAGCTAAAACAAGCGTAGTGCGCCCACTATGAACAGCAGTGCGCATCGGTACTTCTACGTTTCCGTGTGCTTTCGTAATTTCCACTGTTCACCCCACCATTCTTTCTGCTGTAAAAAGAATGTGCCCTAATTTTGGGTGCAAATAGCTCTTTCGGCAAGCTTATAAGCACTGCTTAATTTGCGTTTGCTTTTGACGGACCTCAGCCAATCGTACAGCTGGGCATATTACATGATAGGTTCTGTTGTGGGAAATGACCTAGTGGGTCGGATGGCCATTCCCTTTTCTTCCTAATTATATAGCTTATTTGAGCGAAGCGTGAGTTAAAGTGGTGTCAGTATGATTCTAACCTGGCAATCTTTTGAGTGAGCCAAACTTGTGTTTTGTCTGCATGGCCACTTTAATAAACCTAGTAGCTAACCGTATAACCAAAGCCCACCACAATGAAACAATTACAGTGAACAGTACAGTATAAATCGCTTGGGTGTGTGTGACATGCACAGTGCAGTTCCTCTAAAAGAATGATTCCTGACAAGCCTCCAACTCCCCCAAGTTGCATTTTCTCTGCGAGATGGTGGCCCCCACTGACGTCAGAGTTGGCCACCCTTCACAATCCTCAAAGCAAATATTAGTATTGCCCGCCCAACTGCCGGCCTAAATGGTTGCAAAGGCAACCTTCCTTTCCCAGCAACTTTTGATGGCAAGAGCTGTCCCAGTCCGATGGTTTAAATCCACCAGCCAAGTAGCAGGCAAGGTTGAAAACATAGACCAGCAGTGCAGTTGCTGACAAAGCTGCACAGGTTCTCTCTGCACCTGCTTTCACACCCACAGTTGGGTGGACGGCTGCAATTTTTCCTTTGCAGAAACCTGTGACAACAAGCGGCATTCCCTGAAACATTTGCCTCGTATCAAGGTCTCAAGGGATGGCAATGGTATTTTTCTCCCTGAGAACTTCTGAAAAGGCATTGCCCTTTGTCCGTCCACAAGGACAGCATGACGGCAGCAGTGTCTTCGCAAGACAGTCAACCGGGGCACTGCGGCAGGTGGAACAGGTGTGCAAGAGAGCAGCAGCAGCAGGCTCACCTCGGTGTCCATGTCGAGGGACATGACCGCCGCATTGCTGCCACCCAGGGTGCCCCTCAGCAGGGCCTGCTCTGTGAGCACAGAACAAGGGGGTGGGATGGAGGTGGGGGGAGAGAGCAATGAACGTGCCGTCAGTGAGAGGGAACTGGCACTTACTAGCTGCAGGGGCCTGAGCAGACTGCCCAAACAGCCCTCATGAGAGGTGGGCATAAACTTCCCAACAGAGGTGAAACGGCGTTCTTGGTGCGAGCATGCCAACTTTGGTGCGTTAGTGTGTGTGCACTTTTAGTACTAATGAAAGAATAGTGAGTCCGATTATCAGTCGAGGACCGTCCGCAAACTGCCCAGGACGCAATTCGATGCCGGTTTTCCCGCGTACTCCAACGGGACCGTTAGTCCCCAGGCAGGAGGAGGGAGGGAGGAGGGTGGGGAATTAGAATAGGGCATGAGGAAAAAAAATCAGAGAAGGTAGCGGAGGGAGTCAGACAAGTTTAGCAGGAATGGGAGGAAACGGAAAAGAGGAGCAAGCAGAGGATAAAAAAAAAGGTTGCACTTGGGATTTGGGAGGACAGAAGTGGGGCGGGAATGGTGAAACTGCTGTGGGGGAGTGGGAATAACAAACAAAAATATAAGGGGGGAACGGGAATGGGGGGAGTTAGTAAGAGGAATGGACAGTGTTGTGGAGAATGGCAGAAGGGCTAGTCAAGAAAAGAATGAAAAAAAAGTGGAGTGGAAGGTGCCAGAGGAGAGGAAGTGTGTGAGGAGAATGCTGGAATGGAGGTGAAGGAGGGGAGCTAGAGGAATACAGGAAGGAGAATGGGTGACTGTGAGCAGAATGAGAGAAGAGAGATGATATGGTGGAAAAGAGCAACGAATGCAGGAAGAGAGAAGGACAACCGGAGAAAGAGTACTAGGAGCAGGGCATGAGAGGGGAGGGAGTAGAGGCATGACAAAGAGAAAATGTGGGTGGTAGGAGAGGATCAGAGGGCAGACAGGTGGGTGAGCTGGTTTCGAGGGGAATGTAGGAGTGAGAGAAAGTAGCGGAAAGAGAGAGGGAGACAGAGGGGAGTGCAATGCTAGAAAGGAGAGGGGAAAGATTTGAGGGGAGGATTTGAAAGGAGGCAGGTGGGGCATGTGGGTGGGATGGGAGTGACTATGAGATGTCCAGAGCACCAGATGCACTATTGTCTTTCAATGATATTGGCAAAGAACCAAAACGAACACAGAAGCCAAACTTCTACCTAACATTTAAGACATCACAAGAGAAGCTACTGGGAAAGCTACCTAATGTATTCAAGGTCTACTTGGCTTGCTCAAGAGGTACCTTAACATGCATGCGCATACAGTACTACTTATTCCTGCATTTCATTTCATTTACTGGCCTACTATTATTCGAGCACATGATATAAAACACTGGGGGCTCTCTTCCACATTGGCAGATAAAAGAATTAGCCATTGGACAGCCCAGTACTTACATGCTCATCCTTTGGTATGAACTACAATATACCCATTGTGGGATGGCAGAAGAGATGGCATGGTACCTGGTGTGTATGTGTTTGCACAATGTCTTCAGCGGCACCTTCATTCATCCAACATTCTATTGGGCCTCCACACCACAGGAGCCTATAAGCTGCTTTTGACATAGTCCACCACTAAGCTGCACAATAACACTGTCTCAGAGACCAGCACCGGAGAAAAGTGATCACAAATACAGTCCATTGACAGTATCGGACCCACCACGGACAGTCTGCGGGTAGTCTGAGTGATTCGCAGCCCTATTAAAACACAACCGAAAATCGAATGCTCGATTGTGTCTCGGTGAGTCTGTGGCGAGACAAAGGCAGATAATCAAAAATTCCCAATATCGGACCAACTTCTTAAGCTTCCCAAGAGGGAATTAGAGTTTGGAGGAGACGCTCACCCCTTGTGAACTCCCAGATCTTGACCTTGCGGTCGCCCCCTCCCGTACACAGCATGCGGCCGGATGGCGAGAACCGCACTGCGTTCACCTCCCCCTCGTGAGCATCCTGGGCAGGGAAGGCAGACAGCGCGTGTCATCATCTCTTGGGGACAGGATTTGGATGCAATTCAAGCAGAAAGACAATCAGGTACGCATCTCGGGGGTACAATGCTACTTTCAGTCATGGTGGGCGCAGTATGCATCACGGCAATGGAAGTCCACTTATCGTAAACTATTGTAATAACACCGTAAGTCGGTGCAACTGTCCAGGACAGGCATTGACCTGGGACTGTGCTTGACTTAGTCCCTCGCTCCAGAGATGTTTTCTCCCGTAGCGAATAAGTACACTCTTAATAGCTGACTCCAAAAATAAAGCAGGCACTGAGACACGCAGGTGCTTAGACTGCATTTTCTACATGAAGCAACAATACATTATAAAACCACTCCACACGATGATGTGCAAATAAAGAGCTACAAAACTGCTAGCTGAGATACGATTTATATATTCACGTTAACTACCCAGTGCATGGAGCAATTTGTAAAGTTCTTGTCACAAATAGAAAAATAGTTGGAAGAATAAATGTGAAGCAAGTTATTGTGTTCTCTTTTCAAAGACAATTCACTACTTAAACACACAACTCTTAGTGTGACCATCTGTTTGTCGCTTGAATCAGCCAGAAATGTCACTGACAAGTCTGCTCACCAGTGGGTAACTGACCCACTGTGAATTGGCAAGTAAGTGATTGGTGAGGGCAACACGTGTGCAAAGGAAGGAATGAAAATGGAATATAAAGTGAGCAGAGTAGAAAAGGGATGGGGAAAAGCAAATGTGAGAAAGAGTTTAGTGGGAAGGGGATGGTGAGGGTATAACTCGGAAAGGAAAAGTGAAGTGGAAGGGGTGGATTGCAATTAAAGTGGCGGATGAGGGGGCAGGAGGCTTATCTATGGATGAGGGAATAGGGTGAACGAGGGAGGGGAACAGGAGTGTAGTGGAAAGAGAAGAGGGACAGTGGGATGGAGAGAGAAGGGAAAAGATGAGGATGGAAAACACTAGCACAAGAGGGCTGGGGTTAGGGGATGGGGAAAGAGTGTAGCGGGAAGGAATCGGTAGGTAAGGACTAGGAAGGCAATGAATTGCAGGGGGAAGAGCGATTGCAGTGGGGGAATATTGGGTAAAGGAGGTAAGCATTTTTGGAGGGAGAGGTAAAGGGGAACTGGTGAAGGGATTAGGAGAGAGAGAATAAATTGCAGCAGAAGAGAGAAGACAGAGGGAGAGGGTGAAGGAAATAATTGAGGGAGTGGAAGCAGAAGGGTGGTGAAGGGAAGAGAAGGGGAAGGATCATAAGGAAGGGGAAAATAAAGGAGTGAGAGAGAGTGCTGAGGAAAGGGGCAGGGAGCAGAGGGGGATTGCAAGGAAGAACAGGAAGCAGGGTAGGCTGCAAGGGGAGGATAGGAAGGGGAAGTGTACGGGAGGATTGGAGGGGGAAAAGGACGGGAAGGTAGGACTGAGTCAGGGGTAATGAAGGCAACGTGGAAAGGGGAGAGAGAGAGAAAGAGCATGGGGGTAGAAGGGGGCATTACGGGGCAGGGGCAGCCATAAGGCTATGTATTTTGACGTCATTTGCAGCAAAGCAAGCAGATACCGGCCAATTTTTATCAGCGCTCATGATTTGTGCATCAACTAAGCATCAAGTTCAACTTAGGGACCATGTGAGACCACGTACAAATTTCAGGAGTAGCCGATTGGGGACAAAGGACTGCAGGCACAGGGGCACCGGCTGCCGGGTGCTGCAAAAGAGAACAGGGGGGAGGGTGACCACAAGTGCGGCCGTCGACCTCTCGACCAATGCGTGAAAACAGGTAGTAAAAGAAGAGAGAGATCAAGAGTGAGGCTGGAAAGTATGAAAAAGGGAGAATAGGGAGAATAGGGTCAAGTTTCCGCCAGCTCTGAGTGCCTCACAAGGCACACACAATGTGCATTTTTATGGCACATATGCTAAAGCACATGCTGTTAGGCGCAGCAAGGTCACCGAAGATGCGAATTATATGCGACAGCGGCGCGGATTTTTCGCTGACAGTTCATGCACTTAAAATTTCTATCTAGATGAACAAAGAAAGAAGAAAGTGCAAACAACGCCAGCCTGCCACATCAGTTCCAGACTGAGCGCCGACTGCTTAAGACAGAATCAGTTGGTCATTCTTCCCATGCACTGCCACTGCCCTTGCTATTCCACAATGCCTACAACAAGTACATTAAAGTACCTCGATGCACATAGTCCTGTGCCGCCCAAACTTAATTTCCCTCATTTATCATTCCAATTTTCATCGTAGCACTTTTGGCAAACTTCTCTTCCACAAGTTTACCCGACAACTGCAGCACTAAGCCTATAATTATAATCTGCACAAATAGACGAATGTCTTAACACTGCGCTCAAAGCTCAAAGTGATGTAGTTAGGCCTAGCACAATTCCTTTTGCTCAGTAACCACTCAAGCCTTGGCCAACTCGCCTTTTCTGGTTTGCACAATCCCTCACGGAGGAAGAGAAACAGAGGACTGCCCACCCCTGCAACGGTGCATGCCTTTTTTTTCTGCCTGCTTGCTACTGTCCCCTGGTGCGGTCACAACAGAGAGCAAGGATTGATGGTTTGCTTCTCCGTAGGGGGCTCTGCTAAATCTCCAGACGTTTTGTAATTCAGGCTGGGGTAGTGCAAAGACAAGTGTGGAGAGTTCTGTGGGCGATCCCCATTGGATGGGGGGTGACTGTCAAGAGGGCACTAACCATACACAGTAAGTCAGTAATCATGTTAGTTCGAGGTTTATAAAATGTTAAAGGTGTGTTAAAATGCAGTGCAACATTGAGGCATGCACTTTCAACGAAAAAAAAAAAAGGGACTGCCACAGTTCTTAAACACTACGTGGCGATCACGACAAGATTCACAGTCACGTACACATCACGAGACACGTGCCGTCCACCCTCTGTTCGCTTACCCCAATGCGCAAGCAACTCGGCACACGTATGCAAAAAGTACAAACTTGCACGTGCTCGTGACGGGTGGCATAACGACCCTCGTACGACGCCCGGCATGAGCTTGCCCGCTGACGCCACTGCTTTGACGGGGGTGCGTTCGTCAGCAGCGAGGAAAAACCACGCGACGGATGCTGTCCCACCCACAGAGCGTCCCCTGCGTCGCGCGGGGCTGTGGCCCAGCTGACAGACCGCACCCTGCGCAAGGCAATGGGGTCAGGTAAGCTCTGCTGGGCAAGGCCACGGGGAGAGGAGGCAACCCTGGCGTCAGTCACGCAGAGAAAACAACAAGGTAACGTCGAAAATGCGATGACAAAAAGGCGCAAGAATGCTGGTTATCAAGCAAAAAAGGTCACAGGTATACTTTCAGCAGTACAGTATCACCACTAGAATCAGTCTTCATTTGATATTTTTCCATTAATATTAAATTTTTAGGCCTAAATATTAGGCCTAATTACTAAGCTTAAATACTATTTAGCCCTAGTACCATTAAACTACTAGTACCTAAATAAAATACTAAATACATCATTACATTATATAAAATACATTAAATACTGGTACCTAGTACTAGGCCTAGTTTAATATTTTTCCATTAGTTCAAAGCAGCAAGAAAGAGCAAACCACTATTATACAAGTACTCCGTGGTCTCACTATTAAAACAACAGAAGTGCCTCTGGGCAAAGCGTACAAAAAAAGATTTAAGCAAGACGTCTGCTGGAACTGCCGCCAAACCTAGAAGCGCTTTGCCAACACTTCCAGGTTTGAAAGTTTTGCCAATATTTATACAGGCTTTGCCTCTCATCTGCTGATGCTGTTCATACCTAACATGAGGAGACAACTCAAAGATACAGTTGAGGAAATTGAACTAGGGCATGAATACAAATCACCAGTCCCACAGCCTTTTTATACCTTTTCAACAGAGGGGTATACAGTGTCCCTCATCATTTGGCACGGGGCAATCAGTTAAAAAGGACCAAGCCACCATTTGTGCCTTGGACGAGCTGTAGCTTTCTGCCCGCGCAGGTTTCTCTACTGCTGACTTGGTTTCCAATGAGGTCCAATGAGACATGCAAGTCAGGCACCACTCAAGGCCCACAAACCCCCCCACACAGATGTCACATATGGATGCAAGGGTCACAGAGAGGGAAGACAATGCAGCCAACAAGGATGACATTACACCAGGCTTTATGCAGATGAAGTACATGAACAAATGAGCAATGGGATGCCACTTGAAAAAAAGCGGTACAGCAGTCAATGCAGCAGAAGCGTAACTTAAAGGCAGGTTATCAAGCCACCAGCTGTGCTTAATCGCAGACACCAGCAACATGAACGACCTCCGGGCACCCTAAGTGCACTTGCAGTGCAAGAACACACTCTGGAGTCAGTGGCAGTGAACAAGTTCTACGGTGGCCATTCAGCATATTAGTGCGCAAGAAGGCGGGCAGCACATGACAGGTTGGCTACAAAAGCCCCACATACAGCACAAACACACAGCCCATGCACTACACGATGACCAGGACATTTAGTGCATGCAGCCAAACCAGGACAACCTGGCTGTTTCAAAAAACTCTTTATATCGGACAGACTCAATAATGCCATTAAACAATCTTCGCGCGCGTTGAATTATAGATCATGCGAAAGCCTCTGGAACTAGCGAGAAAAATGTTGCGCAGTGACCGTAATTCAGAGGCTATACAACCCATCTATGCAAGAAAACACATGCAAACGCGTGACAAACCACCAAAACGAACAACAAAAAGTTGCAGAGGATTTATAAGCATGTTCTAATGAGATAAGAATGCAAAAGCATTTCTTTGGGCTAGGTTCAAGACTTCTGCCAATGTCAATGTTACATTGACCACCTCCAGATTAAACTCACTGAAGCTACTTGTATCAGAATCACAATATATGGTGCTGCGACACTGCCTCGGGAGAATCAGAAGACCAAATTATTCTGTGAGCAAAGATTCAATTCCTTTGCGGATGCTGCGTTGGTGGCCATATATTTAATATGTGATGCAGAAGGTACAAAAAGAGTCTCAAGACAATGAATGTGCTCCTTGCGTGTTATTTCGGACGCACGTTCAGAAGACGTGTCACAGACAATCAGAATTGAGCTTGTGTTGAGTGTTACTGTGGCACGTGTTGGTAACGATGCAAGTCTACCTTATTTATGATTTCCGATGCACGCTATTGAACGTATTGGAGCCAATTGGAAGAGCATGCGCCTAGTGTTACTTTGATGGGTGCTGGTGCTGATGTACGTGTTTTGTTTTATTCCTTATGCGGGCGGATACCACGTGTCGCAGCAGACTTGAGTGTGCACCGTGAGTTACTGCGATGGGTGTTGGTGCCGATGCACATGCCTTTTTCAGTGATTTAATTTTTATGCATGCTATGGAACATGTGACAGCTAATTAGAATTGAGACCGCATGACGAATGTTGCTGCAGTGCGTACTGGTGCCGATGTGTGCGCTTTTCTGTGTTTTATTTCTGGTGTATGCACTTGGCGACATGTCGAAGCCAAGCAAAATTGAGTGCTCCCCATTTGTTCCTACAATGGGTACCGGTGCTGACGAACCCGCTTGATTTATTTCTAATGCATGCTAAAGATGTCAAAGTAAAATGGAATGGAGCGCGTGCTTAGCGCTGCAGCACTGGGTGCTGGTGCTGATTAATGTGCTTCCGTGTGTTTAATCTCCGATCATGTGCTAAGGAATGTGGCACAACCAAGTAGAACTAAGTGTGCACCCACTGTTGCTGCAGTGAGCGCTGGTTCAAATGCACCTGATTTTGTGTTATATTTATGATGCACGCACTTTGGAACTTGTTACGGCCAATTAGAATTGAGAGTGCTGGGGTGGGTGCTGGTGCCGATGCATGTGTTTTTGCTTCATTTTGTATGCATGCTCTATGGAACGTGTTGCACTCAACTGGAATTGAGAGCATGCCGAGTGTTCCTGCAAGAGGTGCTGGTATCGATGCATGTGCTTTTCCATGTTTTTTCTGATGCATGCGCTATGCAACGCACTGCACATATTTGGTATTGAGTGCGCACTGATTTGTTGCTGTGGTGGGTGCCATGCACCTGCTTTTGTTGTATTTCTCATGCAAGCGCTGTGGTACAAGTCACACTGAATGACCACATACTGTAGCTGCAGTGGGTGCTGGTGCATGTTCTTTTAACACCAAAGTGTTTCATGCTGGGGTATAAACCTCACCGATGTCATATCCGTCACGGAAATGACATCACCAGAAAAAGTTCGATTGGCACGGCGGTGCTAGGATTCGAGGTCACGATAAGTCTGGCCGCAATGGAAGATGTGAAACGCTCTGCCAACTGAGCCATGAAGCCATGCCCAGAAAGCTGTACGAACGCACCTTACGTCCTTCCCTCTAACTTCTCCATTCAGATGGAGCTGCCGTCTAGGAGAGGTGAAGTGAAGTAGTGCGTCATGACGCCAATGAGCACTGATAGTTGGCGCCTCGATAGGGCAGTGTATAACAGTAGAAGCTGCTGTGTTTATCCATCCGCCACCTATATGAAATGCACCGCCGCGTTCCACTAGCTGAGCTCGTCGCAACGCAAGTGCCTGGCATACATGCCACGGAGCAGGACCAAAGTGGTTGCAACTTTGCCGAAGCGACCCGCCAGCAGGATGGACGTCGCTTGCCAAGCACACCCACAAGACTGCTGCCGACCCGCAAATCATGCTCCTTTTTATTTGCTGACAACTTGTTTGGTTTTGTTCGCACAGTTTATGAGCACCTGGGGTTTCAATCGGATTTACGCAATGCTCCAGCACATGTAAGCCAGTGCATAATGCTGATGCGTCCAAATGGAATTGGCATGTGTCACAGCCAATTGGTATTGAGTGTACCCAGGTTGTTGCTGCAGTGGGTGCTGGTGCCAAGGCATGTGCTCTTCTGTGTTTTATTTCCTATGCATGCGCTATGGAACGTGTCACTGTCATTTGGTATTGAGTGTGCACAGAGTGTTGCTGCAGCGGGTGCTGGTACCGATGCATGTGCTTTTCTGTTTTATTTCTGATGCATGTGCTATGGAACACGTCGCAGCCAAGAGGAACTGAGTGCACACTGATTGTTTCAGCAGTGGGTGCTAGTGCCGGTGCATGTGCTTTTGCTTTATTTCGTATGCATGTGCTATGGAACGTGTTGCAGTCAACTGGAATTGAGAGCATGCCGAGTGTTCCTGCAAGAGGTGCTGGTACCGATGCACGCACTATGGAATGTGTCGCAGCCAGCAATGATTTTAGCGGGCAGTGAGTGTTGGTGTGGCATGTGTTGGTGCTGACTCAAGTGCTTTTTGTGTTTGATTTCTAATGCATGCACCATGGGAAGTGTTGCAGTCAATAATAGTTGGTGTGTGCTGTCAGTGCAGATTGCGCTGATGCCAATGCATGCATGTTTCCTGTTTTTTTTATTTATGTTGCATGAGACATGAAATGTGTTGCAGAAAATGAGAATCGAGCGCATGCCAAGTGTTGCTGCAGCAGGTGCTGAACCTTTATTTCTGATTTGTGCGCTGTGGAACATGCCGCAGCCAATGTAAATTCAGCTCGCACCACGTCACTGCGGCAGGTGTTGGTGCTGGTGTTAGTTGTGATGTGAGAAGTTACATACTTTCCAAACACGGCTTTTGTCGATGCCTTTTGTAGGCTGCAACTTTTGTTACACGCTTTTGCCAACCTAGCCAAGAAACGCTTTCACATTAAAAGTAAGGACATCTGCTTGCACAGTGCCGCCACAATTTTTAGCGTGCCCAATCGCATTGCAAACACTGACATACAAAGACATTAAAAGGCGTAGTTAGAAGCACAGCAGTACAGCTCAACCAGGCGTTGTACAGTAGATGGCCAACTTGCATTTCTTAGTGATAGCACTCCTAGGTTATAAATATGGATTACTGCGATAAGTCAATAGTTAAAGCGTCCCGCATTCTAACAGTAACTTGATTATCACAGCAAAAGACAAGTGCAAAAACTCTGACAATAGATAAGGTCCTCCACACACAAGTATTCTATTACAGCACCAGGATAGTCCTCTGGCAGTCTTAAATCAAACACATTGTACGCAGACGTTCATGCATCGCTTTGTGTGTTGCTGCCACTAAAATTAGGTCTAGGCTGGGCGTGAGCTTCATTCAGCACAGGCAAAAAAAAAGGCTTCTCTTTAGGAAGCTTTCTGGAAGTGGCAGATTGAAACAGTAGAATCTCGATGATAAGAATCTCATGAGACCGCGAAAAATATTCGCATTATGCGAAATTCGTATGAACCAACAGACCAAAAAATTGAGCACTAAAAATAGTAGTTTCCGTTTATTTCTTTCCTTACTTTCGCGTGAAGAAATCTGTGATGTTTTTCTGCTTTTTTCTAACCTCCATGTCGCCGAGCAGCCCTTTCTGCAGCGCATAAAACTTTGCCCTTGTCTCCTCACTCGCGGTGCCCAAGCTTCCACCTCGGTCAAACTGCTGACCGAGGTGGTCAACGTCATTTTCTGACCGAGGCGGAAGCTGCTGCGGGCACCACAGCAGCTTCCACCTTGGTCAGAAAATGACGCGCGATGCGCACGGCAGTGGGAGCCTGACGAATTGCACCAATGGGAAGGCGTGCGCGCGCCCCATGGCGACATTTTCGAGGCGCTCGAGACAGCCGACTGGCTCCACTGGAGATGTTTAGGCTTACCACCCCGGCAGATATTTCATGGGCACTTTCACTAGCGGCGCGGCTGATGTTTTATAGTACCGTTTTCACCAACATTATCAGCTTTTTTTACCGCCAAGCAACATTTTAAAGAGCAGTTATAAGCGGCCGGCGCCGCCATGTTGCCGCCGCCGGCTGTGCCGTGCGCAGCGTGCAGGTGGTTCCACAGAGGCGTCAGCGCGCCTGTGGCGTGTGCAGCGCTTTTTCGTGAGCAGAAAACAACAGCCCAGCCATTCCTGGAAAAAGAGTGACAAAAACGGGAGAGAGAGTCCGTACGTCGCTGTCGCTTGCTCGCTAGGCTGGCTCGGCAGTTCGTTCTATCATCCGCCGGGCCGCACGGCTCCATTCGTAACACCCAAAATTTTGCCCATTGCAAACAATGCAATTTTGCCAGGACTTCACAGAAATTCGTATCATCCCGAAATTCGTATCACCCAGAATCATATCATCGAGATGCCACTCTATAGCGCCTACATTTACTTCAACTCCAAAGCAGAAAGAAATGAAAAATAAGTGCCTTTTGTTTGCATTTTTTCTTCGTGAAGGAGAGACGCGGGTGGAAATAGGGCATTTTTTTTTTCAATCTAATTTTCATAATTCAACTCTTAACACAGAAAAAAGGAAAGAAATTAGAAATTCCACCAGCTGTGCCACCAACATTTTTCAGCAGCAAGCACAAGTGCAGTAGAATTTGCATACAAAACCAACAACACGAATGCAGCACCAAGTAGTCCAAAGTTCAACCAAACAGACAGCCACCAGTCCAGTATTGTCCCAACACAAAGCTCCAAAGCTCCCACAAACGCACAATCAACATGGCACACATACAAGCAAGCAAGCAATGCATGAAGACGGGCATCCCACGCATTCCGATGCCCCACAAGCACGGAGAAACAATGTCCCCGGCAGCAGCGTGCAAGGACAAGGACACGGAGCAGGCCTCGAGGTTCACCTGTCGTTGGACACCACAAGGGGCTCCCTGGCAGCGTCCTCCAGGTCTCGTTTCACCTGGGCTTGCTTCAGCCTGCAGGCAAGAACGGGAGTCACCAAGGGCAGCCAGCTTGATTCCGTACCGAGAAAGGCCCACTGCTACTGTGTGATCAACGAAACTAACTGCTGCCACAAAATTTCTCAAAACTATGCAACAGATTTCGTTATTCAACACGTTCAAAAACTTCTCACTGTGGTTATAGGATCTTTGGAAAAGACGCAGTGATGAGGGAAGGTTTCACGTTCAGTGCAGTTTTACTCCTTATGCGAAACCATCATTTTATTTTGATTCAATTAAAGGAATTGTGATGCGAGCGATGGGTTCGCACCCAGCCTTAATTAGTAAATCTGGCCTCCTTGACACACAGGCAGCAAACAAAATGGGAGGCCAAGATGAAAACGTTAATCAAAAAAAGAAATGCTTCAGGTAGATCAGAGGCTATTTTACACTGTGCAAAATGATAATGCTGCAAAAATTCACACTTTCAGCATTAAGTTTTGTTCTTAAATCAAAGTGAGCTGCTAAAAGATAATAAGCACTTAAGGTACGTGAAAGTTAGCTAAAAGTCCTACAGGGGTGGGACTATTAGCTGCCAAAGGCTTTTAAGACCTTTCGGGGGTAACAGCACACGTAAGACGGGGGACGACAGACGAGGGGACAAGCGATGCAGCACGCGCACAGAAAAAAAGGCCACAGGGAGGAGGGAGGACGGAGGAGAGAGGGGGAGAGACCTGAGCATGCGCTCGTTCTCGGCGTTCAGCTTGTCGGCGTCGCGAGACTTGAGGGCCATCCAGCGCTTGACCAGGTCCTGGTGCTCCCGGTCGAGGACGGCAAAGTTGCGCTCCAGGCTGCTGTACGCCAGCTGCAGGGCCTCGTGCTCGTCGTGCAGCAGCTGCGACATGGTCATGGTCATCATCATTAAGGGGAAGGAAAGGATATCAAACGTGCGTGGCCCAACGGTTTACGTGGGTGCGCTTTAACTTGCCAGCACAAAGTGAGCCACAGAAGTGAACCACAACTCCAAAGTTGCAATTCCAAGTTTCACTTCCATTTCACTGAGAAAAGTGAAACTTTCAACAAAGCTAACGCCTGCAACTCCAATCGTGTCAGCAAGTTTCAGGATTGACACGAGTTAAAAGAAGTCACAAAACACTCGAAAATGAGTACTGTACTTTTTGGTACACAAGTCCAAAATTTGGTGCACATGTTCAAAAGTACGGGCCGTGGAACATATGCACCCAATTTCTTGATGAAAGGTCTGTTTATGGGGGAAGAGTTGCCGCCTATAAAAAGTGCGACTTCAGAAGTTGTTACAAAGGATCCAGAGTTATTTGGCAGTGTGATGCGTACAACATAGCGGCTTACACACCGGAAAATACGATATGCATCGATGGCTCACGGGCCAGCCACACCACTTTCCACGTACCTGGTTGGCATCCTTCATGTCCTGGAGATCTTTGGAGGTTGCTGTGAGGTTCTGCTTTAACGTGGCCAGCTCCAACTCAAATTCTTGGATCCTGCAGTGTGCCCAGAGCAGGATGCACGCACAGGTCACGTGCACTGCCTCCTGCCATTTAGCTCAGTTTGCATCAGGGTTCGTACAGGCTTCAAAAGCAAAAATTCAAGGGTTTTCAAGGACTTTCAAGGACCAGAAAACACATTTTCAAGGTGCCCATCTAATGTTTTATCTGGGATTATTTATAGCTTTTCCAACACAATGCAAAAGTTTTTTTATTGCACAATATCTAAGCACATTAGTGCACATTTAGATAGGTGCTAACGGGTTCGTAAATGCTCCCCCAGCTTCATTTTTTTTATTTCATGGCTAATATTTAGAGGTTTTTCTTTTTTCTTTGTGTTTTGCTGAGACTGATTTCAAAACTTAGTTAATGCTGCGTGCATCTCCTGCTTTGTCAGCAAGAGTATCAGCTGAAATTAAATCGAGCAAGTGTTGCTTCAAGGCAGGATGAACTATGTACACACTATGTACACGTCAAGAATTTTCACGTAAAAGCAAACGTAGATGGAGCGTATGAGGAACAGCAAACATGCAATGAGCAAGCGTCCATAGACTAGATGGAAGATGCAAGATAGAGAACAGAAGCTGGCTTTCACTGGATTGTATCGTGATATAGATTGGATTGACAAGTGCCTGCTCCTAATGCTGCCTCGTAATAATGAAAATCTACCAAACTTGTAATTTCACGCAATACACTGAAACTTGATTGTTACAATGTTTTTTTTACATTTGTTAACACCTAAAATCCACGACAAACACTTTAAATTTTTATAATAAGACAGGGCCATTGATTCTCTCCGAAAAAATCAAGTTTTCAAGGACCATTTAAAAATTCCAGGACTTTCCAGGCCTTGAAATTAACACTTCTAAATTCAAGGGTTTTCAAGGTTTTCAAGGACCTGCGCGAACCCTGTGCATGGACTACTGACAAGAACGGCACCTCCGAGAGAACACAGTGATGCCAGCGAAACTCCAGCACAATGGGAAAAAAAGAAACACGTGCCTCATTTCCTTTTGGTGGAGCAGCCTTTCTTTTTCTTCTAAGTTGTTCTTGGCATCGATCAGCTCCTGCGAGTGCTGTTGGTGGAAAAAACACGTAATAATATAAATTGAGTCCATCAAACGCATCCAAACCTGCTATGGCAATCTTTTTTCGTGCAAAGCGAGACAAATTACACCCTGAAATCGGTAACCATTAAAATGCTTGCCTCGCACCAATTTTGCAGCAACTGTGGCTCCTAAGCCGTGAGATCGGCATTCCAAGTTTCCCCACTTTTGCAATTTTTCACATTAGCTAGAAATATCCCCAATTGCTATAGAAACCTAGATGCTATAGCAATACAACTGCTATAGAAAGGAAATAGCAGTTGCTATAACAACCATGATTAGACGCTTGTAGAAACTGCAAAAAAAGTCCTGAAATAAGCTCTACTAGAAGTGCATTCAGCCTAGCTGGGAATTCTAGTCCCTTACACTGAATACTTTTCCAAAATTTATCCCTTTCCCTTGATTGCGTTTGATGTTGCCTACTAAAAAAATGTCGGTTCTGATGAAGTGCACAGAGCTTATGGATGCACAGGGCTGCTCCCTAATAATGAGAGCTGGCGCTACCTCTCGCCCACGTGAACTTTTTCCCTTTTATTATAATCATTGCGTAACAGAGCTGGGATAAAAAGTTACCTCCGACTTTCGCCGAAGCAGTTCCGTCATCTCCTCCTGCAGCTTGTAGATTTTGGTCTCCAACTCTGCCCGCGGTTTCCCCAGGCTGCGGTCGTGAACAAGATGGGCATCTTATGAGGAGTGCTACACTATTTCAAAAATGGGTGGCGAAAAGCATTTAGGGATGCTCGAGCATTTATGTCTCAAACAGCTAATGCACAAACTTTTGGTTTATTGATGCTTAACAGGGGTGTATCTGCTATCAATCACTAAGTCAAACTGGCTTGCACTAAACCTTGTAGTAAAGGCAACCTTGTCTAAGCCACTTATTTTTCAATGGGACACCAAAGGCTGAATAATAACTAAGGTTGTTTGTTTTCGGGTAAAACCCGATTTTACTTGATTTTTACACACAGACAACATGTTTCAGTAGAACTGGGTTAAACCAGATTTCTCCCCAAATGGACCTTTTCAACGTAGGGATCTGCCGAATCGTGGGCTGACGGTCCACTGTTCTGAACCACTACTCGCTGGAAGCAAGCCCCACAAACACTGCTTTCGGACTCGTTGAGTATTGGCATGACTCTACTGATCACTACCCCAGGTTGTGAAATGCTGCATGGACATTACTGTGCCTAGCTAACGGAAGCAGTGGTGTCAAGAGTTAACTTCCTCCTGGCTGAGGTACATTCAGTGAACGGATAGGTCGTCTTGAATGGAGACTGACATGTTGTGCATGCAAATGATAATGCATGTAAACACGGATGTGAAAAAAAAATCGACGACCACTATCTTGTGAAAAAAACGTTTCATTTCTTAGAAGTTTTCAATGCTCTTTACTGTCATCGTTACTGATTCATTCTGAAACAAACACCAGATTTCAGAGAGTACTAGTTAGAAAACCCTGATATACCTTCGATTGCCAGCTTGAAACAAACATCAACTATAACGCGATAGTGTTCGGAAGTTTGTGATACTCTTTAAAATGAACTAAATGTATTATTTCATGCACATGTAGATTTAACCCCCAAAAAAACCGAATTTAAGAATGGATTTATAAAAAAAAAAAACATTTCTCCCTAATTATCAGTTTGAAAAATAGCACCCTGATTTTTACCCACGATTAAAAAAAATATATAAAACCCAAAAACGAACAACCCTATGAATAACTTCTCGTGTCCGAGCGATCATCTTACCTAATATGTGCGTGCACTGCGAGGTAAGCTACGAAAAACCTCGTCTAGATTTCAGCCTGCAGCGTCTCTGTGTTTATACTAACACAGAAGGCAGTTTCTGCTGATGACTACTTCCCACGATGTGCCACAACAAAGTTCTGGCGGAATTTCTCAGGAGCTTCAACTTGCAACCAGGCAGGCAGGTCATTCTCTAGCAGCCACAGGAGCCGAGCGTGGGAGATGGACCGCAAGAGAGCCCGCATTTTCCTGCCCACCCGTCCATTCATCTCCAACGTGCCCCTGATCACCAACCTCTAACGCAATGAGATTGGAGAGACTTTTCAATTATAAACCCACGCAGCCTGAAGCCCCTGTTCACCTGGACTCGGTGTTCATCTGCAGCTTGAGGTTCTCCTCCTGCAGCCGCTCCTTCTGAACCGTGAGGTGCACATTCTCGGCGCGCAGGCAGTCCATGTTCTCAAACAGCCGGGTACCTGCAACGGGCAGCGTCCACCGACAACACTGTTCAGCCCTTCTGCCCACAAAAGGAAATCTGAGGACACCTAAGCTCTTTTTACGAGTTGCAAATGCAAAAGCATTGGGCCTGCTCAACTTACCAATCCCAAACTGCCCACAGGCTGCCAGGGACGTAATGTGGCACTCAATTTTTTTCGTGCACTCTTATAGCAGTTTTGGTTCACAGGCGGTCCTCGGACCACCCACAGACGGTTGAGAACTAGTTAATTGAGGACACAAACAGGTGACCGGTAAAAAGAGCAAAGGCTCATGGGTACATTGTCTGCTCCCGCCAGTTCCGGTTCGAGATCTCTCCTGGCCTTTCGCACGTCGGCGGCTTTCACGCGCGTGTGGGTGTAGTTTATTTGTCACAGAGTGCTTAGCTTTCAGGGAAGCCCCTAGTAGGATTAATAGTTGTTATTCATTGAATGCACAATGCATGAGTTTTTTTTTTCCTCGGTGCAAACAGATAAACAGCACACGCACATGCGCGTGAAAACCACCGGCGTACGGGAGGCCAGGCGAGCTCTCGAACCGGAAGTGGCGGGAACAGACAACGTACCCATGAGCCTTTGCGCTTTTTACTGGTCACCAATTATTGGCCAACTGAACGCTGCTGACTGCTCCGAGTTTGCTGCAGCGTATACGCGGTGGAGTGCCGTGGCTACTGCTATTTCTCGCTACTGCCAATTGTGCGGCCACCGATGATTTATATACTTCAGACTCCATAACAGTGGTGCAGCCCATACAGACCACGAGAGTGTACTGTGAAGCCCATTGCAGCAAACAGGAGGTTTAGAAGCCATTTTGCTGCTACAGACACCAAACACAGGTTCTTTTGCTCAATTCACTATTCATTGCTTTTGCAAGCACTGGTCGATACTACAACCCTGCAGGTATCTGCAGTTTAAGGGGGGACATGGCTCTTAAAATAACTTCTTTTAATTTTTAAGCAAACGCTGTGAAACTTGCCAGCCTTGCTGCATTTTTCCTATTGATTTCAAATATACCATTATTTTTTTTATCCAGTCAAGTAGTTCCCAAGATACTTAGCCATTTTTGGAGGAACAACAGACTAAACAGTGTTGGTCCTAAAACTGTAATCTCTATATTTTTCAATACTATGAACGCTGGCCAAGGTAATAATGTTTTTTTGATGTATCGCTTGGAACTAATTTTACAGCTCGCTGAACTTGGTGGCACCAGTGGCAAGGAGCCATTTCGAACGCCCATTTCAAACACCAGAGTTTAATGAGCTGTAAAATTAGTTCCAAGCGATGCATCAAAAAACCACTCTTCTTATTACCTTGACCAGGGTTCAGAGTATTGAAAAATATAAAGATTACAGTTTTATGGCTAAAACTGTTTGGTCTATTGTTCTTCCAGAAGTGGCTAATTAGCTCTAATTATATTGGGAACTATTTGACTGACAAAAAATAATGGCATATTTGAAATCTTGTGGGAAGAAAGCAGGAAGAGTGCCAAGCTTCGCAGAGTTTACTTAAAAATTAAAAGAAACTGTTTCAAGAGCCATGCCCCCCTTAATAAGCCTTGGCCAATTCACCTATGTGGGTATGTGCCACGCAAGGCAGCCAACTGGCAGTGCCGTTTCACTCCTGCGCGTTGCAGGCTGCTGGTGTAGGAGGGCAGCCTTTTCACTCAGTGGGCCATCGATGTCTTTAGCAATTAAAAATCATTGTCCAAAACACCAGGGCACTAGGTTGGCTCAATTGAGTCTAAGTAGCTGGTTATGATGTGAACACCGAGCCTTATGTAAGCTTTGTACAGCATTGAAAACTGCTCAAGTCTAGGATTCGGTAAACGTCTTTCCCATCAGGGGAATTCATTAGCGGGAAAAAAAAAAGGGGCCCAATGACACAATCCCTCCCCCTCTGACCCGAACATTTTGTTCCTGTACAATGACGGGGAATAAGAATTGCCAACAGGCATTGTGAATAAAACTACTGTGAGAACACAAAAATGCCAGTCTTCACAGTCTTCTTCTATGGTCAATGTGTAATCTTTTTCTTTCATTTGCGCTGATGACAAGTGCGGCGCAAACCAACAGCTGCTATGCAGAACCACTTTAGATAAATTACAGTGCTTTTTTCAAAAGCAGCAAGTTATGCAACTGTAATCTTTGAGAAGAATTTGAGTGTGATCAGTTAATATTCTCTAGTGAGGACGCAGAGACGGTGCACATTTGGCACACGAATTCAGCATGTTCATTTCAGGCATCCCTAGTGCCCCAGGAAGTGGCTGAGCCCCGTAAGTAGAAATGAAATGTGACACTCTAGCAATTCGTCACTTCAAAGCTCCTTGCATCACATCTGGCACTACTTCGTATGGGGAATTCTTGAAATGCCCTTTTAACTGAACCATTCATTCGAGGGATGGTGGTTATTTTACTGAAATTGGATTGTGGACTTTAACTGCAAAGCTACTAAAAGCATACAGAACCACCCAGCAACAGAGTAATGAGAGCACCCAGTAATTGAACACCACGGTGCTTTGGTTACTTCAGTACCCACTGTATAATTAACCATCGGAAACGCAGGCTTTTGAAGGTCCTGTGGCAGCACCATAGACCCTCGCAACTTCACAAGACACATTCATTACTCATATTAATACTTCGTTTGGGAGCACTTGCTCTCTTTTCCTACATCGTTTGCACTCAAAAAGCATCAGTTTCAATTCTATGAAGGTACGGAACGCCAACAAATTCATGGTCTTAAAGGAGCACTGACACCAATTTTCGGCGTTAATATTATTGCACAGTTCGCTTCCTTCACTCAACAGAATACCCTGGGTGAAATAGGAGCGGCCTGCGACGCGAAGAACATAGTTCAACTGGATCTCATTTATCGCGCCGATGGAGCAGCGCGCGGAGCTGCACTCAGCAAATGGACATCAGCGTGACATCATCCAGGGAGAGCCAAAAAAGAAATGACGCGGCAGCACTCGTCAAAAGCTCGTGACGTCACTTCATGCGCATGGCCCCACGAGCGGCGAGCGGGTGCAACACCCTCTCAAGTGGGCGCCGGTGACGTCCACACAAAGCGGTGAGGTCAGGCAAGGAGTCTGTCATGTGCCGTTCGCGATGAAAGCGCGGGAATTTGAAACAAACTATTTTGAGGCCGTTCAATGTAATTAACTATCGCGCGCTGAAGTATTTGAAGTGCTGTTTCAGGTTCGCCAGGCCATTAAACATCGATAAAAGCAATAAAAGTGCAACATAAAATTTTCGTCTCAGTGCTCCTTTAAAACGAAACCTAAACCAACGACTGGGTCACTTTACAACGCATGTCTTGCGTTTTTCCCGCAAAGGAAGCAGACATCCATTCAACCCGCACAGAGACTACTGCGATTACAGAGCTTTCCAACCAGCCGGGCAGCACATGTGTTCAAAACCCCCGGTGCACAGACGTGAAAGGAGGCAGAAATAATACAAAGCAGGTGCAGGGAGCAGCAATGCAATGTGTCCGAGTGCACAGCAGTTCCCCGTCATCCAGTGAGACTACCCTATGCAGCGAAGTGGGTCGGCCCGGCCTCGAACAAAGGCCAAAGACCACCTGCAGCTTCGTCACGCTGTCACCGCTTGCCCACAACAACTGCCTCCCGCTGGGATGCTCGTGACTCAACACAATGCATCATACACTTAGTGAGGAAGCGCAGTCAGCAAACAAAAAACAGCTTGGCCTTGTCTTTTTGAATGATGGGAAGGGGTTTTTCGAAATGTGGTGTGTTATTGTGAAAACCAAGACGAACGTGCCCACAATAATGTAGTCTAGTATGTTGGAGCGTACCAGAAGCGTACCAGTCGCAGACTACTACTAGACCCCATGATCAAAAACGGGGGCAGCGTTACAGTAACTTTTCGCAGCAATTTCAATGCTGTTTGCACAGTACAAAGCAGAAAGTTTTGGTCCAAGAGGTGAAAAACTTGTCTCCATAATCCAAACACAATTGCTGTGATGCAAATTATTTGCAGATTAAAACGGCTACAAAATCCAGCTCAGCCTTTCAACTTCCCACACGGGGGCATTCCCCATAACAGAGCTGCGTTGGCTACTCATTGAAACACCTTTGGGAAAAGGCCGTGCCAACTTCTTATTCCCTTTATCGGAGCCCAAAAGGCCGGCACGCATGTTATCGCTGCCGACACAAAGCTAGTACCGGCCATGTGATGGGCGCTCTCTCTTTGTTGTGGCCTTATCTGGCCTTCGCTTCCCCCCTGTGTAACAGTTGTGGTCTCCTTTGTTGCGTCACCCTGCCTTATCTCGCCTCTCGTGGCCACACGTAATTTGGAGGCACACTTCAGTTGCGGGCACCCGGGCTGCAGACAAAATGAGTCGGCTGAGCATGAAACAAGCAGCTGACATTGTTTAGCTACGTAAATACAACGTTTGCCTGGGTTTTCACGTGGGTCTTGGCATGAGTCGTGTACAGGCGATATGATGGACAGGATGATATGTGAGGAGAGAAAAGGACAGTTTCAGGTGAAACAAAAAAGTTATTATGGCTCCAATGTCTCTTTTATAAGCAAACTCTTATGCTGTTGGTTGGACGGCTGTGTCTTTAAGGGAAGGTCCACAGAACTGAAATTAGTTTTGAAGTGAAGGGATGCAGAAGACAATACTTATAACGTGGTATCAATACAGCCGCACAGTAAAAATTTGTTTGGTCAGTCCGAATTCACAGCAAAATTAAATACCACAGCCCCTCTGCATTTATGCCACAGAACTGTCACAGAAAACAACTTTGTGCACTTTTAATTATTTGGCCCCAAAACTTATCACACGTAATAAAACGCGCCAAGTGTACGTTTCTACACTCCAATAACCTAGGCACACTCTCAGAGGGCGCACTAAATGTACACACTAACAGCTCTCGTGTGCCCAAGTGTTCCGAATGAAGCAGTGTGCAGTTATACTGCTGGGAAAGTTAATTTATCTTTAAATAAGGCTGTCTAAGAAGGATCCATTGTTTCTTTCCTTTATCCCCTCATACGTTGGCTCCCCTGTGCTAATTTATGAAGCGATTGCTGCGTTACAAAAAGAAAAATCGTCAGAAATGTATGCTGTGACACTGACAAGGACTACTTTTGCTGTTATTTCACCGTTCTGCTGCGTTATCAAGCACCGAGTTGATAGAAGGAAGGCACAGCGGTGCACTCTGAATAAAACAGCATTCCACACAAGGCCCACAATGTTTTACGTATGAAATAAGAGGTAGACACGCGGTTGAGACTTTCACAATAAAAAGCTTTGTACTTTATTGTTGTCTTAATTGACAGCTCCCCTCCCCCACTCCCCCCCCCCCATTGGTGTGCATGCATGTGAGCCTCCGTGCAAGTGTTAAACAGGGCAGCTACCATCTTTCGGCTCACGGCCCTCTGAACTGACGACAGTTTCATTTCAGTTAACATAAACTAAATGCAGTTCTCATTTCACACTAATGCAACTGCATTCAATGCCAGATTCACATACAACATTCTCGGTGTTGCCAAAATTTTTGTAAGGCTTCCGTCTCTCGCAAGATATAAACACTCTGGCCGAGATTTCTATTCTAGATGCAACACACCCAAAGCAGGAAAGTGCGAGTGGTCAGATAACCTTCGTAGCATATCCATTCACTTTCACCTCAGCATCGCAAAGCCTTCCGACCACCCACTTAGCTGATACTATTCGGATATTGGCACGTTCACGAGATGAAAATAATCATAAAAACTAAGAAAAAAAAAGCTACGATAACTGCCCGGAGAACACGGAACCCTTAAGTGGCTGCCGCGTTCTTATCAGCAGGCGGCGGCCTATCATGACATCCTCCCGGGAGCAAATGCCAAGCAGTTCCGCTTCCATCGTTCCTCAAGACGTTCCAATTTCTTCTTATTACAACAACAGCTGCAACACCAAGCAGCACTACCAAAGCTTGGTGTGCGCGTAATGGCTTTCTTGCTTGTACCAGCCATTACAAGGCCCCACCATATTTGAGCTGCTTGGTGACAAAGCTTAGAGTGAACCCGAACACGTGATGTATAAAAAAACTTCCATACAGTTGGAAGAGTAAAAAAACCAATATCTCCTTGAAGACAGACAGCAACTCAGCCAAAAGAGAAAGCGAAGTGTATTTGAGCAAACTTGCGCTCAAACGGTAATGTTACAAAAGCAGCGAAGTAGCAATAAAACAAAGTGACACGTGGTCACAGTCAAAGAATGGAATGCCGCAGCACTAAGTCTCTAGAACCAGTAAAACAAAGTGACACGTGGTCACAGTCAAAGAATGGAATGCCGCAGCACTAAGTCTCTAGAACGACCACAAAATGGCGGTTATGGATGCAATCATTCGAGAGACTTCTGTGCAAAGTGGAGGCAAGGATACGAAGCCCGCACGCTGGCTTCGATAAACTGATAAGGGCAAACAGCGCATCACCGGCACAAGACACAACAAACATTCAGCAGCAATATGCAGCATGGGCAAAACAAGAATCCTGTCTCAGGAAGATGACCCATACATCCCAAGCCTCCCGAAAAAACTTGGCCACGGAGAATGACCATCGATTCCCAATACCACAGATACCAGTGCACTCCAAACACGTACACGACAAGGGCAGTGTAAACTTCCAACTGTTGTGCATACGCTGCACTTTACCGTACACGATGTCATTTCTCACTTTTGAGTTCTGACACTGTAAACCTCCGATTAACAGCAAAGTAAAGAAAAAGTTAAAACTCTTCGAGTTGCTAAAAGTGTGTGAAGCATACATACATCTAGCAATTTTCGTCGTGAGCAATAGTGATTTTGTCTGGCTTCGAGTTAAAGTAACTGCACACTATGGACACAGGCAAGGGGAGCGAGAGGAACGCAGAGAGAGAGTAGAGAGGGGAGAAATATGTGCAAAGAAACGTGCACACCATGACACGCTTTTTGCATATTATAAACACTGGGAGCCTCCTGCACAATAACAATGGGCTATGCCAGAGGAATGGAATCCACGCTATGGGGGAATTCTTCGTATGATGAAATTACAGCAAAAATATTAATGTATAGGAGAGTGACTCAGCTTACGATGAATGATAAGTGCAAAACAACACTGGCACCAGATAAAACGAAGAAAAAAAATTCAATGCCCTTCCACTCTGTGAAGAAGGATGACCAATGAAGCTGGGTGCAGTCCAAGGAGTGCACGAAAACAAAACACGTTTGTTTGAAATCTGTGATTGTGCATACTTCCTAGTTATCAGCTAATGAAAGGACGAGTTTTATGCCAGTGGGCAAACGTGGGGCTGTCCGTTCCTCTCCCAAGACACAGGCATCCTACTGTCTAACATAACACACCAACTCCAAATTGCTTGCCCATAAAAGGGCAACCAGCGAGCGTGCATGCTTACGTGGGAAAGACACTGGCCAAGACATTGCTCTCCAAAAGCCCTTTAAGAAGGCAACACAAAATACTAGCTCTGGAGATGAAAAATTCCCGTTTTTCATGATTTCACTGAGGCACATCATATGCGGAAATTGAGACATTAACAGCTTCGCTGCAAAAGGAAAAAGCAGGCAAGGCTCGGGGGTACAAAGATTAATCCACGTCTTAGGGGCACTGCACACATGAAAACAATTAACAGTGATGGGGATAGTGCCACGTGACCATATACAAAATTACAGAATTACAGTGGCAGCATGTTATGGTTATGCCATTTTGTGGAATAGAGGGGAAAAAATGTTTCAAGAGGGCTGTAGGAAGAAGCCCACTCGTAAATTTTAGAGCAAATGTCAGCTCATGGATAAAGACAAAGAATTGTTACACGACTAAAAATGTGCCGTAGGGTCATACTCAAAAGAAAGACTGTGGAGAAAATTGCCAAAGAGGAAGGAACGCATGGACTGGCTGGAATCCCTTTTATAAAAAAATTGATTGCGTGAAGACACAGTTGACATCCATGAATAAATTTTAACTCTTGCAAAAAAATGCACAGCTACTGTTTGAGCTTATAGATCTAGTTTTCTTACGTGTGACCAGATCTGCAACCAACCTTAACATTTTTGCTACACGCCTCGCTCACAAATTATGGAAAAATGACCTCTGCCTTCGTGGCCATTTCTTTATAGAATGACATGCCTCTTTCTGTTAAATCGGTTTCTACTTTCTCATCATTCAAAAAGTCGAAATGAAATTATTAGCTGCCTGTTAAATGCAATTTAGCCCCGCCATTAAAGCAATTGCCTGATGTGCCACTTAGCTTATAATGATGTATAATTGATTGCCATTCACTCGTATTAGATGTTGCTTGTTTACTTGATCTAATTTATTGTTTGTTGTAATTCATCGAGGTTACAGTTTTTAACTTTGGGACCCTCGTCTGTATAATACTATTACTGTACTACTTTCTTGTAATGAATAATAAACTGAAACTGAAACTGAAAAGCTTGAACCAGATCTTTTTGCGGGACGAGATGGCAGGGGAAAGGGGTTTGTTGTCACAGATGATGGTTGATGTATGGACGATGTATAGACCATGGTTGACTCAAAATTCTCATACAGGGCTGGGCCAGAAATATCTGAACAACAAGAACTGCGACCTCTCAGAGATATACAGTGGCTAGGACTACCACTGACAGGAACCAAAAAATTGCCCATGAGGAAAAGTTCAAGTTGAGCAGGATCAGAAATTGAGTGCAGCAAAGACCCAGATTTCTGTAAGAATTTACGAAAAAAGTGCGCATTTGCTCCCTTTTTCCTCCCTCGCTCTTCCAAGAATTCAGTTAAAAGAAGAATCGAGTTTGCAGACACAAGTAAACAAAATCTGACAGCTCTTTAAGCAAGGCTAGGATCGCATGAAAAATACAAGTAGCGATTGAAACCAGCTCACCTGAATGGACCGTCCCTCTAAACAGTCAAGCCAAGACACGCCCTCAGTGAATACACTGAACACACAAGCAAGGCCTGCTTTTCCCTTTTCTAACTGAGCTTAAACTCAACTTGGAAAAACATGCCAAGGATGCACACCTCCATTACTTATCACAGATTGACACAAAACTGGAACACCAAGTAATGCACCGAAACTCTCCAGAGCACAACAGTTCTGCCGTGCACAGCACAGCCCAAGGAATGGCAGTCCTGTTCCCCACCGACTTATCACAAGGGCACCGAAACCACATCTTCTAAACCTTATCACAGTAGGACGACCACAAGCCAGCTGCCTCGATACCCGCTCAGGGGCCAAAACACAGCAACCGCTCCTGCTTGACGCTTCAGATTAGCAGCGGACTCTGTTGACACCGCTGGACCATTCTTTGTTCTTCACACGTCTCGTGCCAAGTGTAAAGACGACACGGACCCATCTGGGTGCGGGAGTACTCAGATTTGCACAATTTAGTCGTTCAAAAGGAGAGACGGCGAAAATGCGTGTTCACACCTGAAGCCACCCACCTTGGATGTTGTAAGGGGGTTAAAGGAAAATAGAAAATGCGGAGCAATACCCCGAATATGGCCATGTTATGATGTGGGGAGACAGACTGACAGATGTACAAACAGTGGACAGACTGACCTATGCACAAACAATGCAGGATACAAACATTTGTAACCAACAGGAGAGGGTAACCGCAATCACTGTAGGTGCAAGGACATGCGCCACGGCTATTTATTCAAACCAATAGCTGGTTACGCATACGGCAAATCTATAACATTTGGAGTAACAGAACAATCTGGCTTTTTAAAAGGACACTAAGGCTGTTTAACTTTTTTTTTAACAGAAAGATCATATACATTTTGAAACCCCCCCCCCCCCCAGCTTTTTTTCGATGACCAACAATGCTGCATTTCCCAGAAATAAATAACCAAGGCTGAAATTTCTCATGTACCCTTGCACTTTTCCATGACTAAGAGCGCATCAAAAAGTGCCCAGAGAAAGTTTAGATCCCACTTTCAATTTTACTCCATTGCCTCCATCTTGAGTGCCTGTTCTCATTGGCTGTCACTTTTGCCACAAAGATTGGATGCCAGTCAGAAGGGGGTTGCTTTTGAAGACAACCTGGTATGGCGGCATCGAGGGAAAGTCAGTCATCAAACCTCGCCCTTTATGGGCGGGGCTTGGTGACTCCAGTGAAGCTTTCCAAGGAGGTGCTGGCACCTGGTAGCCAGAGTGGAAAATACATGCGCAGTTGTCGGCTGCCTCGTTCCAAGCAAATCGTGCTAATATTCTCTCATTTCACCACTGGTGGTTGCATATGCATGCACTAGTCCACGAAACGTCTTTTGTTTTCTATGCATTGGTCGGTGCCGCTTGGTTTGTTTGGCTTCAAGGTATGGCAACGAAAAACGAACGAAACAAATACCCGAGCATATATAGTTTCAGTTTTCATGCCATGAAAGGCTTAAAAATTAAAGCTTGAAAATTTACAAGAAACTTTACTTTTCAGAGCAACCTGGCACCACCTCCCCTCCCCCCGCCCCCTGCATTCCCTGCACTAAGCTTAGCAGCCTGAAGTACTACTTAGAAAAGATGGGTATCTGCTCCTCGGTTATTAAAACCACTGATCTCCACCAGAGTTGCTGGATGGCGCTTCGAGCTCTCCGGCGCACGGGTCCCGGAAGTCGGGCCGTTCCAGCATAGCGCATGCTACGCATGGGCTGGTTTCGCACGCATTCCGCCAAAAATGCCTGCTTGTTGCGCCGTCAACTGCACAAGCAGACCAGAGTAGTCGTCTGGGAAGACGTTCCACTTGGAAGTATTACAATATTCTGTACGACGTGCGTGATACGCAGCAAAACGCAAATGTCAAATCAGTGTCGTTTTTAAGCAGCAGATTCCCTCGCTCTAAGCCGGATTTATACCGGCAAGACACGGCGAAAGTAACCAAAGTTAAGTTTAACCGTGGTTAGCGGTTATCGCAAACTGCGGTTTTGGATGTTACACGCGAAATTGCAAGTTTGGTGACCGCAGTCACTTGATTATGATCGCAGATAAGAGAAGCAGTGTAGACAAAAGAAATATCGTTAAAGCATTCGCTTCTGACACAAACGCAACGCACTCGTGCGCGGCGAGAAGAGGGGCTTCCCCAACAGCTCGCAACCGGCTTGGTTTGCTTAGGTCTGTTCGGTGTTGGGAACTTTCAGCTTAGCATCGCGGCAGATATGTGACCACCGCTATCTCTACAACTGCGAATTACAATTCATAGCACAATTTTTCACCGCACTAACATCCATTTTCTCGCATGCGGAAGTTCTTTTCCGCGATCAGATTAATTTCGAAGAGCGGCGATGCGATAAGCTGTTGCTGCCGTGGTCTGGGCCGGTTCGGGCCGCAGGTGCCGTGCGCGCAGGCGCGCCGGCGTGTTTGCAGGCACGGCCGACGCGCGCGCCGATCGTTTCCAAGTGCTGAAAACGCTTCAAGATTGCCTGCTATATCCATTTTTGGCAGACGACGCGCGGAATTTACAAATTTAGCACAGCTTTTGTCGTAGTTGATCGGGCGGATCGGGGAACGAGCCGCTGCTGACGGGCAGTCGCGCTGATTGCGAGAGCGATGCAAAGAACGCAAGCGCGTCTTGGGGACAGCTTTGGGGCGCCCGCTATTTGAGAACCTTCGTCTCTTCCGAACGCCAGGCCAGGTGATTTTTTTTTTCGCCTCCGCTGATGCGCCGTTACTTGCGTCCGAACTGACTTGTGCGATTTTGAGCAATGTGCGGTTAGCGTGACCGAACTGAGGTGGCCAAGCTCAGTTTGCGTTAACCATGTTAGCGACGTAACCGCAGTTTCGTTTGTCGTGTAACGCAGCAAACTGCGGTTTTGTCTAACCGCGGTTCGCTTAAGCGTGGTTAACTGTGCAACCAGGGTATCAAATGGGCTCCATGGCAGCAGGCTCTGCACCACTTTACTGACAACTGTTTTGACAGAACGGGCGCACGAACTCGGCTACAGCCTGACGCCGTGCCCACGTTGTTTTCTTTCTAGCATAAATCCCTAGGCATAAATCCCGTTGGAGCTGCGTCGTCTCCTCTCATGACATTTTCGTTCTCCTTTGCAATTAAATTCTGCTTCATATTAACGTCGCATATTTCGGTATAGCATAAGTTGCGATCTGAACGCGATGTGTATAGCCAAAATGCAATAAAGTGAGAACAAAATGCGCCAATTGGGACGCTTATCAGCCGTAGCAGACGCCTGACTTCCGGGACGAGCCGTTGAACTTCCGGTGGCCGTGCGCGCGCCCGGCCGCGACAGCGGCGAAGCGCCATCCAGCAACTAAGTGGAGATCAGTGATTAAAACTATTGGGCACAGGGACACTGAACACAACCAGCAAGTTGTTTTCAGACAAAAGTCAGACCTTCCCATAGACATTTTAGCATTGATTCAGTGCCGAAAGATGCTTAATTTCTGAGAAATCGGTTACCAAACAATGCATTTCCCATTTTCTTCGCAGCAATTCCATGACGCAAAGGACGGCTGCTACAGCCGCCGTTTGAGTCACGATAAACCAAAAGGAAGTGAGGCGCCGGTTCTGCATAGTGGTATTGAAGCAACTTAATTCAACGCTCCCACGTACCGAGCAGTTTCATGCTTTTCCAAGCTCCCATGTCCTTTGCAGCTCCGGACAACTAAGCAAAATGTTTCTTCATGGCACCCATGATCAGTATTGTATGCTTTGTTGAAGAGAAGCACATTGTGCTCTTTAGGCTGCACGAATGTTGGCATAGAGTCTCCTTAATTGGCAGAACTGCACCAAGTGTGGACAAGTAGCGCCGCCTAGAGGCAGCTAGGGAAGCCGTTGCGTACACTTGAAAATATATACTTTGGCCAAAATAAGTGTTCTCAGGTTTTTTTTCAGCACAGCAAAAAGCACGCGGAGGGTCATACAAAATGTGGCTACGGCCACAGTTCTGCACAAGGATCCCACAGTTATCTGACTGAGTATTGCACTGAAACCGAAATGAACTTATTGGTTTTTTGAGTTTGCAGCGCAATCTATCGGCTATGCTCTCAGGATATTTTTTCTAGCGTTTTCTTGTTCTTCAACATTCAAACGTGAGACTACAAAATCTTCCAGTTAAGTTTTTATAAGCTTGTGAAAGTATACTGCTAAAATATTGTCTCGCAATTTCGAACAATTGCGAGACAAATATAGCCAGTGGCGGTGACACGGGTCTTTCCGTTTTCGTTACTTTCTAACTTATTTTACAAAAGCCTACGCCTCAGAGTGATATACTCATGTCCCTGGTGAGCTAATAGACCAATCTTGAGCAATTCGTATCTTGACTTCAGTGTCCCTTTAACACTCTAATAGTACCAACTGATGCCCATACATGCCAAGTTAGCCAATCCTGAATTGGATAAAAACCCAGCCTGTAGGCAAATTCCTGCTTTCTTGTCCACTTTAACGCAACACAAACGTTCATCCAAATCTAAAAGACCTCACCTTCAAGAGGCGAACAAACAAAAGGAAATCAATTAAGGTACAGTATACTTTCTGATACTGCAGAAGGAAAGCAGACTGAATGATCACAAACAGTAAAACGGCTCGCACACAAGGAGACAAACACTCAATTGCTGAATGGCCACGTAGAATTTTTTTTTATATATTACCCGCCGCGGTGGCTCAGTGGCTAAGGCGTTGCGCTGCTGAGCACGAGGTCGCGGGTTCGATTCCCGGCCGCGGCGGCCGCTTTTCTGATGGAGGCGAAAAGCAAAAACGCCCGTGTGTACGAGATTTCGGCGCACGTTAAAGATCCCCAGGTGGTCAAAATTAATCCGGAGCCCTCCACTACGGCGCGCCTCATCGCCTGCGTTGCGTCGGCGCGTTAAACCCCACAATCAATCATCAAGAATTTTTATATTTTCGAAGCTTTCAACCCACAGCACTTGTTGCGGAGTGCCTACATCCAGTTTTTGCCGCACTGTGACTCCGTCCGTAACCAGCCAAAGTGACTTCGTCCGCTCTTTTTTCGTAGGTCAGACAGACAGTTGGTTCGAGTTTCCGACCAGGTGTTCCCTCCCACACATGTGATGCGAGACGATGACGACAGCGTAACAAAAAAACATGTGCAAGCTGAATTGCACCCTGTGTACAAGCTCATGTCAGGCTCCTCAGAAAATTAATGCGGCTGCAAAGCTAAAACAAACAGAAAAAAATTCAGTGCCCTTCCACACACTGAAAAAGGATGAAAAGTGCTTCTACGTGCAGTCCGAGGAGTAAATGAAACAAAACATATTTGTAATTTTCGCTTGAGCCTACTTTTTAGCTAACTGGCTGAACAAAAGCTGAAAGGACTACAGTTTTACAATAGCAGACAAACTCTCACACAAGGTGTCGGAACGAAATTTCATTCCGGTTTTTTTGTTTCGTTCCATAAATAAAAGTGCCATTTCAGTTCAGTTCTGGAGCAAAAAAAAAAAAAAAATAAAGGTTCGTAATAATTTCTGACAATTCATGTTTGTGCACAAGAAAAATTGAGAATTTTTTTTTTTTTAACAATGTCTGGAGTTATTTTAAATAGATCAACTGCACACAAGAAAATCGGAGGACACCTAAGCACTCCTTGTAATATACTTCTTGATGGTGCCGCTGAAGAGGATGCCCCAAGTTTCCACACTAGTCACCAGAAATTAACCACCGAATTCATAGATGTAGCTATGCCAACAGTCCTCAATCTAGCATGTAGATTTTTTTGAGACACTGTCATAGATGAAAAATCTGTCATTGGGATAGGATGTACTCCTTTCTTATTGATGATGATGATTGCCTGTGATATCCCCTTTGTAGCTGGGTAATAAGGAGTCATCTTACCAAAAAAAAAAAAATCTATCATATCTATGTTTTAGACTCCTCGTTTAATACTAGCGCTGCTCTTAGGGCAGGCACAAAATACTTGTTTTTTCGGTTACAAATGCTACCTGTCCAAGCAATATTTCCCCCTCTGCTTTTCGTCCACCAGCATTCTACCAATGAAGGCTTTTCTCTGTCTCTCTGATTAGGTTTAAACAATCAAAGACTCCGAAAAACCAACGTGCTGCGTGCGTATGCTCAATTCTCAAGTATGTCACCTTGGTCTGGGACCGAAACACAAACTCTTATGAATAAATTTGAGGCAATCCTGAGTTCTGCCGTGCGCTTTGTTACTAACTTGTATTAGTTGCTATATCATCGTAACAAATTTAAGACGCGCCCTGCCTCATGGGACACTCTAAAACTCTTTGTGTTTAATCTTAAAACAGATTGTATGAGAGGAGGTAGCAACGGATCAACATCAGTACCTTCAGCCTCCCACGTACCCATCCAGACAAAGAAATAACAGCAGGACATGGCGCAAACTGCATTCAGAGCTTCTTCAAAAACTAACGATAGGAATGCCCTGCCAGACACTGTTCTTTCTGCCCTTATGAAGCGTTTCCACTGCGCTCCAGCAGCACTTGCATACAAGAGCAATCGGCTGCAGCTGATTGAACACGGTCTGATGGAGGCGAAAAGCAAAAGTGCATGTGTTCAAGGTATCAGCGCATGTTACAGATCCTCAGGTGGTCAAAATAATTTGGAACCCTCCACTACGGTGCGCCTCATCGCCTGCGTTGCATTGGCGTGTTAAACCCCACAATCAATCACTCAATGAATCAATGATTGAACGGGCGAAGAAAGTGGGTTGCTCCAATCACCGGTGCCCCGGACTGAAAGCTCCAACCACAAGACCTTTCTCATCTGAGTAAGGTTGTACTATCTCCCTCCACTGAGTGTCCCACTGTAATCTGCTGTAATCTGCTGTAATCACGTCATGTTTCAGACTATTTGCGCTTGGTCATGCATAACACCCCCTACAACAATGCCATAGAGCAAATGTAGGTATGCTAATAAGTAAATAAATAGGGTCGCGACATCTGCATCGCAGCCATTGCGCGAGGCGATCGGATGGGAAACTAAACACTGGTCATCAAGATAGACAGAGTATGAAAGCAGGCAGTAAGCCTGGCAGTGAGGTGAAAGGCGATTTTTTATGCCAGCAAACAAACAAAACAAACCTCGCAGCATGGAAGTTGAAATAAATACAGAAATACCTTAACTTTCTACTCAAACCGAAACAAACTTTTTTTGGTTTCTCTCCTGAACAAAATAATGATTAACGTTGAGTTTTCATTTTCATTCTAGCGAAAAATATCGTTTTCACTTTTAGGTTTCAGTTTTCGTTCTCTTCTGACACTGTGCCCCCCACATCGGAAGTATCTTACTGTCTGTGTAACACACCAACCCAATAGCGCTCGACCACCCGAGGACTGCACCCACAACTGATGCGTACAAAAGAGCAAAAAATTTAAAAAATAATAAAAATTAACGAGGGCACTAGACCAGTTTAGAATGTGCTCTGGTCCATTTTTTCCTTAATTCCTTTTTGTATTTCGAAACACGCCTGTAACGCATGCAGGTGCTTGCGCTAATAGTTTAGTGCGTGTCTCTGCTGTGTTTTGTTTATCAATGCTGGCAACTTTGTAAACGAGATGGTGTTCGCCCTTTTCGCTCTTATTTACGTATCATCACATTGCATTACCTGTACTCAGGTTATATATCTGTACAAATAAGCGTGATTTTTCCTGAATATAGAGTTCATACCTGCATATGTTAGCAGCCTATTGTTACTAGTAACAGCACAAAAAGACGAGACAAAAAGAAGAGGGCACAAACACAAGCTCTATGTTTGTGCCCTCCTCCTCTTTTTGTATCGTGTTGTTTGCGATGTTACTAGGAATAATGTACCAACTCACCAAATTGTCCATTTTAGCCTATTGTTTTTCATTTTAGTCATGCACAAACTAGCTCAACAACAAGTTTTGTTATATGGACTGATGTCAGCGGAATCCTGTTCATGCCTTGGAACAGGGAATCATTTTTCTACACAAACATCAGCTGCTGTGAAACATGATATGCGTGGAATGTGGTGTTGCGTCCGTGATGAAACTGGCCAGGCTCGGGTGATAGAGCTGCTGAGGCAACAGTTGTCAAAGCTGTTTAAAGGTAACACGGTGGAGAGAAAGGGTGATGTGTAGCCGCTGTTAGCAAGCATCACTAGTGATAAAGTTGCTCATTCGTGGCACAGTGGACGTTGAAGCTGACATGCCTGAGCGGTACTAGGACAGTGAAAGGTCAACAGGAGCTTTTGAACAGGAAAGTCGCTAGACCACCAAGCCCACATAGTTAGATCGGGGGTATAAAGGCACTTCAAAAAACCTGCCAAAGGCCATTAATTCCCACATTGCCGTAATTCTAACTGCTGTCAGCAGGTGACCAAAAGTTGGGACAATTAGGGATCCAAACTCACATTGAAATTACATTTGGGCTACAAGGCTTTACTATACTGGAGGGCCACACGCCTGGGTTTTTCCCTCCATCGAGAACGATGCAACGGGAACGCAGAGAAGAGACAACCAGCCCGGCATCATTAAAGCTAGTACAGTCACTTCTCCTTCATTCTTTCCTTCTAACTGGAAGCACATCCCAAGAAGGAGGGTGTGAGAGATGCGCCACACCTGACCAACATTGGCACAGTGAAAGGCTGCCAAGTCAACGATGACCAAATATTCCACAAGTAATTCACCCGGTCAAATGTCGAGATCATTGAACTGCTTGAAGGGTGATCAAAGGTCTATGACATGAGATTGATTGATTGTAGGGTTTAACGCGCCGACACAACGCAGGCGATGAGGCGCGCTGTAGTGGAGGGCTCCGGATTAATTTTGACCGCCTGGGGACCTTTAACGTGCGCCGAAATCTCGACCACACGGGCGTTTTCTCTTCCATCAGAAAAGCGGCTGGGAATCGAACCCGCGTCCTCGTGTTCAGCAGCACAGCGTCTTAGCCACTGAGCCACCGTGGCGGGTTCTATGATATGAGAAGGAAATTAATAAAGAAGGAGAGGTTGGGTGAAAAAAATAAACGGGCAGTGATGCACAAGAAGATGGATATTTCACAAAAGAGAATGTTTCTGTGTGGAGTGCTGTTCCGGAGTGCATGCTGTTCCAATACTACTTGGGAGTTTTTGGTCACTCGAACCAACACCGGTTGACGCGAATTTGAAAGTTGAAAAAGGTTTTGGAATGATTGAGGAGGACTAAGACTGCCCTCATAATAAAAAGGCCTAAATTATTGTTTTCGTACTGCTTTACTGGACTTTTTTTCCTAATTAGAAATTAAAATTTTAGTTTTAGTGCACCAAGTCAGATTTAAATGTCCGGTCTATAAAGCAGCCACGCCAAAAGACACAAAATAAGGTTTTGTTACATCACACTGCTCTGTGTCAGTGCGAACTCTTGAATTTGGTTCAGATCCTCGTTTATTTTCCCTTCATTCAACTGAAAGTAAACAATTATAGCACTTTCGGTAAATTACCGTGCCGCACGGTAATCTGTGAACGAACAAAGTGTATCTAGTGCTTCCAGGAACCCTTAATAATTGGAATATAAAAGAAATGTTAAAAAAATGATCAAAAGTAACCGCTGACAGACTTTTTTCTTTTAGGTCCGACCGCTACAATTGAAACACTACAAGACGCCCTGCAGATGAATGAAATCCAAATTATCTTGCAAATGCCGAAACGTTTCTTGTTACCAAAAATTTTCGTCTCGTGCTTCCGCGTTCGTGCTAGACACGTGCTTTGCACCATGTTTACGCAACGGCACCCGGAATGTTGCCTCTCTCGCTACGAGAAAACGCTACCACACGGAAACCACCGCTGCCTTCACTGCTCCAGGCCGTACCCCACAAAGGTTAGGCCGTCAACGTGCACTTTTTAACGTAGCCTGTTTTTCTCCGCTCCGTGGAAGTCTGCCACCAAAAATAACGGCAACGCGTCGACCACCGCAACCCAAACAGCCGTTCACGCAGCCAGAACGCCGACTCCAAGTCACAACATCCGCTGAAAGAGCCAGCAACGCCGCCGGGCATGGCATTGCGCACGTTGTGGCAAATGGGACGCTCCCGACTTACTGAACGCGACGATGTCTTCGAATGGTTTGCATTGCACGTTGTTCCTTTCCTGGAGTGACTTGAGGATGCTGTTCCTCCAATCCACGGACGCGTCTCCTCGAGCTGCCATCGCGAAGCACTTGCAGAGAGGCGGTCAGCGGTAAACCAAAACAAAAAGTTCACATGGCTCGTCGCGTACGCCGAAGGGAGGTGGCGGTTCGAAAGCACACACGCACTTTGCACCACGCTGAAGTTTCACGTGGATAGCCTTCCGCGCCGTCCTTGATCGAAGGCTGCCGTACTGATTGACAAGCGAACGTGCGAAGAAAAACGCGGAGCCAGTGACATTTCGTTGCAAACGCAACGAGCGATTAGATTACGAAGGCGCGCTCGAGTCTGTGAGTGACACCATCTTTGCTGTGGCAGCCGCTGAAGCCTAAAGCGTCAGTTTCGTATCGATGGTAGTTTCGAATTATACTAATCACGTCTTTTATTTGCCAGGTGTCAACTGAAGCTTTAAATTCGCAGGGATTGTATTCAAGAATCAACACTTTACAGAAAACTTGACTTTAACGCATATTTATTTCAATGTTCCACAAGTCCGCAAGCCACTTCAAGTCGAAACAATCCATTAGCGAGCGTGTGCGTCGGATTGTTTACGTTCCTGCGTGAGCGGCTGCTAATGAATGAAGAAGTTTCCTGCAGTTTTCCATCGCCGAAAGACACGAACCAAGACTTGAAGGGTAGGATTGTGTCAGGTTCGAGCGTTGTAGCTGTGTTATGTTCACCTATCAACAATCCCGCTGATCGGTCGCATGGCTCGGCGCTCTTGCACCGGCTTGTGCAACTCGGGGGGCTGGCACGCGTTGTTGATGCAAATGATCTGTTTCGCATCCTTCTTGCGCGCTTCGTCGCTCTCGGTGCTAATAACGGCAAAAAGAAAAAGAGATAAATGCCGACTGCGCGGAATTCGCCGATACACTCGTATCGGGGAGCGCGGGCGCTCCTATCATGAAGACGGAGCGATAGCGTTGTTAAACAGCGCGCTACAAGTTTTTGTGTAGTGTCAAACTTGCTGTCAACCAGTCAGTGTTCAACCAGCGTTTCCTCTAGTTTAACTAGCCTAGTGGTGCGTAGAGTGTCGGCTGTACGGATGAAAACTGCGTTAAGAAGCGAGTTGTGCCTTTGAGAAGCTATGTATCGTTCGTCGCACTCTGTTCGTGAGACCACACACTTTGGTATGGGATCTGAATATTTTCCTTGCCCTTGTGCGTTTCGTCGGATGTGACACTAAACAATATTGTGGCGGCGCCTGTCTTATCTTGACAACGTAGAATTATTGAAAAAGCATCGAAAGTAGACACACAAATCTCAGAGGATGCTGTTGTCGGTAAATTAATGACAGCAGCTGATCAAGTTTTCATATATTTTCGTCGTACCTCAGTTATTTTCACCGCCTAATGGGCACGGTGTGCTTCGTTCAGTGCTCGCAGCAAATACTGAGAAATTAGAGTTGTTTAACTGAGGCTTACTTGGCAGTTTACAAAAACTTAACGCCAAGACAAGTGCCGCACAAAGCAGGTAGGAAGTAAAATGCCCGCTCACACCACTACATAGATATTTGTTGTGGTTTTGCATCTATTCCTCGAGCATTGCACCTGACAAGCTGAAAGACATGAACAGGAGCAACTCTTTACTGTAGCCACGATAACACAGTAAAGGGGTGATAATAAGTGAAATTAGCTGCAACAGAAGCATGGATTTAGTGAAGGTGCCTTAGGGCTAAATGCAGGCATGTTCCATACTTGCTTTCTTGTTTTGAGTAGACCCTTGTGTGAATTCCAACTCTCCCCACTAAGAGAAAGTTTCAGTCGGTGTGCTTTTGTAATTGAGAGTATACAGCTAGATTCTCTTGTTAAAAATCTTTTTGTTCACTGAATAAACAGTGTGAGATAGTTGACACTGTCTTGAATGATCAATACTTCTAACTTGAATTTTTTAGGAATGGTTGTGTGGAAGATACTGTGTGTACGTATGTTTGTACAGCCATGAGCTTAAAGGACCATGAAGAGAAATACAACTTCGTTTAATTTGAAAAAACTAGGTTCTCACTCAGTGATGTTTTTTTAACTTTAACAAAAAAAAACAAGAAGTTTAAGCGCCACAGTGACGTCTTATGAGCAAGAGTGACGTCATACGGTTTAATTTTCAGTGTGTTAACTGCACGTTAGCATTCAAGTGATGCGGTCAAATGGAACTAGAGGCCCCATTACAGACGTCAGTCATGTGTCGTTGCAACAGGTCAGTTAGGCTTTGTGTGGCGTCATAGAAAAGTTGTGGGAAAGGGGGTCGCGATGCTTCACACGTTTTCTTTCATATCTCCGTTATTTGTTCGAAGATTGTGATGATATTGGTATCATTGTTATCGGGACTAAGCAGTCTTTCTAATAAACCCAACTTGTATTTTGTCTTCATGGCTCCTTTAAGTTTAGCGACCATGGGAGCAGTAGCAAGAACTAACTGTTGCGCCATCTGGTTGTGCGGGGCCTGCTGTCGAGACCAGCAGAGGCGTGGCCTATTCAGTTCCTTGCATGCAACTAGATGGTCGCAGGTGATAGTGCATGCATGCCACTATCACCTGCTTCTTTGCGACTGCCTTTTGCTTCGATCTATTAGCACCACGACAACTACACCAGTTAGGGGAACACAACCATGCACCGCCTAATCTCTGAAACCAGTTTCGTCTGCTTCAGTATATGTTGTTGTAGAAGTTTAAAAAAGCTATAATCGTGAGATAAGCACTAAGTCGCCAACTTCGTTTGTGAGGCAGCGTTATTGCTGATTACTTGAGCATGCTGTTTCCACAGGAGGTGTGTCAACCAGCATCCTGCAAAAGGCCATCGCGGTTCCCCTGGTACCAATTTGTTGGAGCGCGAGGCAGTGGCAAAAAAGCTGGCTATGGTGGCGTGGGTGCTGAACTGATAGTCCACACCTGCGCTGTGTGCATTCCCAACAGCAGGCACGTGCAACCAAGCGGCGCAGCGGTTAGTTTTGGCCACCGCTCCCACCGGTCCGTAAACTTAAGCTCATGGCTGTAGTTACAATAGAAGGCCTCTTTTATTTGCCCATCTAAAACAGTACCGAGCCATTCCTGGGCAGTCCACAATGACTAATAAGACACCAATATAAAGCCATTGAGGGAAAGCTGTGGCAAGATGGGAATAAGCAGAAACTGACAACACCCTTGGAGGTGATCAGTGTACCCCATGTTTTCAGAGAGAAGAAAATGAACAGGAGAGGGCTTAGAGCGAGTCCCTTGGGACTTGACCTCAAGTCTGGAGCCCCTCTGTCCACAAGAAAGCATTGAAGTGCTCCCAGTCTCATCATTTTTTTTTGTCTGCCCCCCTCGCAGCATCACCCTAACCACGGAGCTGGCAGTGGGAGCCTTTGCTGACCATCTTGGAGAGGTTGCGCTCTCCTGGCCGAGTGCCGCTGCAGCCATGGCTGGAACGCATGTGGACGTCACGTGGTGGCACACGGACCCCAACAGGTGACGGCAGCCTCCTCCTGTTTGCACTGCGTTAGTGTGTGGTCAGCTTCTACGAGGCCTGTGTAAATAGCTGCCGGGTGTTTTTCAGTATACAGTTAAACCTGGATATAACGAAGTTGACAAAAATTCGCAAGTTTTCGTTACATGCAGGTTTTTGTTGCATCCAGGTTTCGAGCAAAGGCTCGCGTGAATGAGGCAGAAACGAAATCAGAATGCTAGACGGTGAACTCACCCTTCAAGGGTTTATTTCACAGTGAAAAACTGCGTGATTTGCGCCTCCTGCTTTCGCACGAGCTTAGCCCCTACACGGCGCTTCAAAGAAGCAAGCTCACTTACCACTGTATTCACAAACGTAACTTAACTATCACACTTTGTCTTTTGACGCTTTTTGGTGCCTTAACGCGTTTAAAGGACCAAACTTGTGATGAAGGGGTGCCTTTACACGAATTTGATGCTCTTTTCCGCACTCAAAATTGGCGAGAGGATGTTATTTGGTATACTGTTCCGGGCGGCGATGTTCTTTCTCGCTGGTGGAGACGGCATTTATAATTGCGAGCTTGTCTTGAATAGACAATCCGTTTCACCTTCTGGCAACAGAACTCATCACCGACGAAACGACACCACAGATAATAGTGGAGACGTGCGACTACACGCCGGCAGGCAGGCCTAGCACCTCGAAACTTCGGTCTCGAACCGACACTGCATTCACACGTGGAAACGCACGGTAGTTTGCAGTGCGGGCAGAATTAACTAAATTGGTGCATTTCTCCAGCCGATTTTTCACAAGTGCAAAAAACAATGACTCGTCAGCGTAGCGAATTCGTTGCATCAAGGTTACCGTCACAATGCCTTCGTTGCATAGAGGTTGCAAACACATGGGCTTCAATGGCACTGGCAATGGGGAATTGAAAAACTTCGTTAAAAAACCAGGAATCCGTTACGTACAGGTTAGTTTCATCCAGGTTAAACTGTAGTTGAGGTTATCATAATTTGTGGCTTCTTTGGTATTTACGGTCTAAACCACTTATAACAGTATTGAAGTGCCACGAAAAAGCCATTGTTATAACCAGTAATAGTTAACTGGTATGGCAGAAAAAGTTACTTTTGTAAGTTTGTTCGGGGGTTTTCGCCCAGTATTTACAAAACGGAAATGTAACTGCATGAGCGACCACCCAGACTTGACATGACATGTGCCAACCACAGGGCCCCTAGGAGAAGGCCGTCTTTCACGTAAGAGAAAGTCGCCGCATCAAATCCTTGACCCTTTCTTTTTTAACGGTTGGCAGATTGCATGTCACTAAAGTGGCGCTGTTTTCTGCCTTTTTTAACATCGGTAATCAACAGTGGCCTTTACCCCAATGTAGCTTTATTTGAATCCGGACAGTGTTGAAGAGCTGCCCCCTGCCTCTCTCATTTCCTGGGCCAGCTGACAGCAGGAGATGAAAGGGGTAGCCAGGAGGTCTCCTCCTTCAGGGATAGTGTGGCTACTACATAAAAGGCACCAACTTTTTCTGGGTGTTGGAAAGGTAGAAGATGCCGTAACTCATTTCATGCTTATTTCATGCAAAATGGTACTGCTTGGTGGCACCTCATGCAACACCCAATATTCCACAATTTCCGTATACCTGCTGTGCCTCATGCTTCTTTGAATATAGAAATAAATTAAGGAAATGACCATTGACTTGCTATAAGGTTTGACGGCAAGCAAGGCTGCAGAGCCGAATTTTTGTTTGTATACGCGCCGTTATGACTTCATTGTAGACGTCACCAAAGATTTTCAAAATAACCTGAGGTGAAGGCATCATGCCACGCAAGCACTGGGGACGCTATAAAACATGAAACCTTTTGGATAAAACAAACTTGTATTTTGTCTTCATGGCTCCTTTAAAAAGTCATACTTGGTTACACACAATGCACACAAGATCTCTCACAGATTTCCAAATACTATACTTACGTGGGCTCATGCTGTCGGGCTCATTTGTTATAACCAATAATATGGACAACGACCATTGTTATAAGTGGTTTATTTTACCATATAGCATATAGCAAGGTTGATGGTGCCACAACTGTTCATTGTTGTATCCATTATATTGTTATTACCGGTATTGTTATAAGTGGGTCGGGCTATATTGTGTTATTGGCTGCTAAACCGACCTCCTGTCAGATCGTGACAGCTCTTTGCATCCAAACGAGGAAAGATTTGCTATGAATTATGAATGCAGGACTAGCCATATTACTTGGTTGTTTAAAGAAATTTAATTTGTCATCCAATGGTTATCAAATGAACATCATCAATGAGAATCTGTTAAAATGTACCTGCAGTTACTGTTCATGCTTAATATTTGGGTAAACATCGGTTATTTGTGACCAAGTGTTTGTGAAGTCGAAGTACATTTGTTTGCCTTATTCTGAGGGCCCATTTAAACCAGTGGCTTCAGCTCATTGTGTGCCTGTTTGTGCTTGGATTGGATTGGATTGCAGCGTTTTCTAATCAACCGGCTTATTGACATGGTCAAACTTGTGGTATAATGATTGCAAACACAGGTGCATTCCTTGCCTAGTGGCCTTTGGTAGTAGTTGCTCAAGCTACTTGGGTGGCATCAAATGCACAGAAAAGTAATTGTAAGCACCGGTGCACTGTTTTCCCTCTGCACTAATTGTGTAGTTATGAAACTGTATGGTTAGTGGGAAATCAAACTATTTGTACGAGTAGTTCACCTGCCACTTTAGTTTCTCATTCAGTGCATAAATGCTTGCCCACATTGGTTGACATGAAAAGCCAAGTTGCTTTTCTTCTTCGTCTTCCTTGTTTTCTTACTTGTTTCTCTTTGCACATGCCTCTCCAAACAGACATTGCAACTCTTCATGTACCTATATGTGACTAGAGCCATTCTTGCATGGCATCTTTGTGGGAAATCTGATGGTGATCGTGAACTCAGTGTACTGTCAAAGCTGCTTGAAACATGCTCTAGAAATTTATCATGTCTTATTTTCGTGTTTGTTTTATATGTCTTGTCTTGTCTTGTCTTTTGCCGTTCGTTATATGGGAAAGTTGTAGTTGTTGCTGCAACGCACGCAGCAGCAGTCATTCCACCTTTGTTCGTAATAACCGACTGCTTCTTACAAACGTGCCGGTGTGGGCAGGGTTACTGATACAGCAAAATGAGTCTCTTGACATTTTTGCAGGAGAATATTGCAGTCGACTCTTGATAATTCGAAGTCGCTTAATTGGAATTTTCGGTTAATTGGAAGTGATGTTCTGGTCCCAGCAATTTTACGTGCAATCCAATGGAAGAAATCACCCCATAATTCGAAGCTAAAAGCCGGTTAATCGGTTAATTGGAAGTTATTTCGAATAAAAAGCATCGAGGTGACCGTCGTTTCTTCATAAAATTCAGAAATGTTCAAGCACAAAAACAGCACCATGTTCTGCACTGATGTTCACGCCATCACAACTGAGGCAGCGCACAGTTGATTACGTGGCAGGCCAGTTCAGTCTCATGCCAGCGTATACATCTTTTTAGGTTCTCAACCTTTTTTATTTATTTATTTATTTATTTTATTTTTGTGCACAGCGCCGTGTGAACAGTGCGTGTGGTGAACGATTCAGGCTTCTATTTTAGAGATAAGTCTCAACTACCATGGCTACCCGTGTCGCAGAGTCGACTTGGAGACGAAAGTCGTGATTTCGAATGGAATCAAGAGGGGAGACGTGTTGCGGACTATTAATAATAATGTTATTGTGCCTTTTGTTTAATTGTAAGTTTGGTTAACTTGAAGTTTTTTGTGGTCCCCGTGGACTTTGTATTAACGGAAGTCGACTGTATATGTGCTGCAGCGTAACGGAGTTTCCCCCTGTGCAGGTTCCTCCTTGCGGGCACCGAGATCAATTTCTACCAGCTTGCAGAGACAGAGCCTTCAAGCAGGGAAGCCAGTGAGTATTGCTCCACCTTCATTTACCCCCATCTCTGAGTAGGCTGTGCTTCCTGGTTTTTCGTCGGGGCCACTGATGTTGCTGTGAGGACTTCACGCGATTGTGACTGTGTTGAAACAAGTTGGTTGCCTTTCAACATTGGCAGTTATTTTGTCGTCAAGGTTTTGAGAAACGGTTTCATTTGGCTTTGTGTTTGAAGTTTCGCTTGACAATTGCAGCGAGATTCAGAATGAGCAGGGCATGCAGTGGTTGGCACTCTGAAATTGTGACTTGCGTTTCTTCCTTTACCAGTGATCATGGGTGAACTGCGTTCCACTATTTCAGTACGCTGGCTCAACTTGGAAGCCAGGATTGGCAGTTTTAGACAGTAAAAGAGACATTTATCACCTCATTAGTAGCTACTGTATCTTTTGCCCGCCAGCTTAGAGTTGTCAGATTTTTTTTTTGTGCAATGATGATGAAATTACCGAAGGGAGAGATCCATGCTGTTGAATGTGAGGCTAGGATTTGAGCACATTTAGGATGCCTTTGGTGTCTAAAAGGATGGTTGAAGTAATGCTGTGTGAGCAGCTGATAAGCCCTGCAGTGAGTGACATGATAAAGTACTTGGTGGGGAGCCATGTCAGCCCACGCCAGCCATGTCAGCCCGCTTCGGATGGGCTGACATGGCTGACCGTTGCGTGATGATGGTTCGACTGGGCTGACTGAACTGAACATGACAACTTGGCAAGTCAGCTGCTGAACATAGGCTTAACTTATTTTCTTGCACCTCATTTCGCAACAAAAACAGTGCAAGGTAAAGGAAAGAAAGTAGGCTAGAATTAAAAAACTAAAGCATCTACGACGCAGACATGCTGGAATACAAGTGGTGGTAAAGATGCTGGTTAGTTTTTGCATAGTGATTTCTCTTTTGTGACAAGCTGATGTTATCAGCGCTCGTTTTTTGAAGAGATTGGTCTGGGATATACTTCTTGTGTACTGGACGGGGAAGAATAGGAGACATGTGCAGTCAAGGCATATATTATATGGTGGCAGCCATATCGGTAATGCTTGTAGCAGGTGTGATAAAACCAACCGAGCTCTGCATACAATGAGAGAGTTTTGCCATTCTCGCACCCGTATGTACATCCAGGGTTAGTGTGGTGATTCTTTCACTGCGTCCCATGGTGGGTCTCCTTTGAGCCGTGATGATGTAGAGTTTGATCGCACGATTCTGATTGCGTGTGGGGGTTGTGTGTCCTCTCTCTTTGACTACCAGGTCACGAAGTCCTCCCCGGTGCCACACTACTATCTGTCCAGAAGGACTTGGAGTATTTCCGGGTGAGTTGATTGGCAGCTGCCCCCCCCACATCATCATCATCATCCTGAGTTGTAGCGCAGCCCCCACAACCTTGCACTTTGTGGGGACACTAGAGCTGGTAGACCTGAGGACTGCATCATTCACAGTTATAGGAGCCATGAAGACAGATGTATATTACAAGTTTGGTATCGCTGGAGCCTCATAATTTCTGTTCACATGCTGGAGCTGCTCTGGGCGTTAAGTTTGGACCTCATACTTTGGAGATGTTTTTTTGTTGTTGTTTTTCATTTCGTTGCTGCACAGAATTAGGAAACAGATTGATTGCTATGGCTGTCGAGCAGTTGCTACTTGCAGGCAGTGTGTCACATCAGTTGAGAATCTAGTATAGTTGACTGTTTCACGAAGTAAAAGATATTACGAAAGAGGCATAAAATGTTCACCTTGCACTTTTCTCTCTTCCCTTGCCTGTGGTGTTCTCCCGTAGTGTTACAGCGTCTACATGAACCCTCGCACCGACCTGCTGCTTGCCATTGGCCAGGACACGGGCAAGGTCAGCCTCATCAGGTGGGTCCCTAATTGCGTGCACTCAAGGAAGCGACCTCTTGAAAAATTATTGCACTCTACTGCTCACCCTTCTCAGCTTAAAAATGTCCGAATCTCACCTAATCGCTTTTTTGTCATTTTTAAAGCAGTTTTATAACATGCGATGAGGCCCGACTTATTTAGAACAATGTGCATTCTTGATGTGTCTAATTTTGCTTGTTCATGTAACCAGACTGTGTGGCTTCTTGCTTGACCTCTTGCTAAAAAGAATGATTTCTTAACAGGCACGTAGCTTGGCAGACACCTGTTTTGCTTGTTGTTCTAGGTGGGGAAGGGGGGGGGGCTGCTTGTAGAGACTACGCTAGGGCTTCGCGAAGAATCAATCTGTTCTTGCACCAGTTTGTTGCTGCCCTACATGATTCCCCGTTTTATCCATCACAACTTCAGACTTTGCACTTGATCACTGTGGCGCTGTAGTTGACGTCGCGCTGTCACCAGAAACTGAACCGTCTCGTGCGTTTCTTTCTGCGCAGTTTCGGCCGCTCCTTCCACGACCAAGACTGGGTTAAAAGGGAGTTTGGTGAGTGCCCATCTCTCTAACCACACGGCCTTGATGCCAAGACAAGGGCCATGCAGTGCATTAACTTTTATTTGGGAGGTTCTTCTTATGAACAAATCGTCACAGGTCCTTGCAAGCTGCCTCACTCTCGGTCCTCTCAACTTTTAGAGTTGTCTTGTTATTGATACCAAATGTGGTTGCATGCCTGGAGATTTAACTTTGTTTTCAAGTGTGGAGTGCGATAGGGTTATCTTACTCGGCGACGAGGAAAGTACTGCTGTGTACCTTACATTGCACGTATATCAACAGCGAGGAAGCACTACGGCACAATATACCATAGTGCTAACGTTATGTTAACTCCATAGCGGTGCATGCAAGCTGTGAAAACTTTCTGCTCCTGTTCGCACGCTCTCTGTCAGAGCAGAGCCTTATTACCCTGTGGGTTTCGGTGGGAGCCACTCTTGGATTTATCACTTGTGCCGATTTTTTGCTCACGGTCATTTCCGCGAACGTTGCCAGCTTTTCTGTGACAGGGGCCCTTAACGGCACGCTTTAAAACAGGAAAAGTTGTAAGGGATCAAAAAATACCGAACACAGCTGCACGTGGGTAGCACTTTTTATAAGCATCGAACTTGGCAATACATTAATCCAAAAACAAGTGGCCTTTTTTTTTCAACTGTGACTGGTTGCCTTTATCCCACTTTATTGTGCCACAACTAACCTCCCCTTTCAAGGGCTGTCACCATGAATGCATTGCATTTATGTGTTTTCATATCCACACTACACGTCATCTTTTAGCAAACAGCTGCTTCCTGCCAAAGCAACATCAGCTAGCAGTGACCATTATAGTAATATCTTGCCATTTTACCGTTGAAATGCTAAATTGTGTAGTAAACAAAGTGTTTTCTCGTTAGAACAACTGAAACGCTAAAACTCGCTTCCTGGCAGAGTTGTGGTGGTTCTTTTTTAGTGTCGGTATGTGGATTTAGTTAAACTTTTATTTATGCTTGTGACATCTGTGCTTTGCTCTTGTTCTTGCTCTTCACCTTGTATAGTTCCACCCGTGTAATAACACAACTGGGCCACAGTAAGTATTTAAATACAAAGAAGTTGATCAAGTAAACAAGTCTCTCACTGTGCATGTTTTTTGTTTTTGTTTAATACCCATCGTGTTTATTTTGTCTTGTAAGGAAACCTCAAACAGTATAAAAAAAGAAATGTCACTATTTGCGTGTGAGTTTGGAAGTAAAAAAAAATCTGTTTGCCTGTGGTTAGTAATGCACCATACACCACATGTATTATCAGCTGATTGCTGATTACTTTAATTGTGTGCTACTATGTTAAAATGTAAAGGAGCCATAAAGACCAAACGCAAGTTTCGTCCATTGAAAATGGTGCATTGTCCCGATAACGATGATACCAATTTTATTGCAAACTTCAAACAAGTAATCGATAAATAAAAGAAAGAATATCAAGCGGTGCTAGCGCATATATGTTATCACTGCTGTCCATAATGTCACTGTAGCACGACATTTGGAATTTTTTTTAGCGTTGCATTTTTTTTTTTTTTCACTTAAAAAACTTCATTTGTGGCTGTAATGGCACTGAGTGAAGTACCAAGGGCTAGTTCTTTCAAATTACCCGCTGCGGTGGCTCAGTGGCTAAGGCGTTGTTTTGCGAAGCACAAGGTCGCGGGTTCGATTCTCGGTCGCGGCGGCCGCTTTTCTGATGGAGGCGAAAAGCAAAAACGCCCATGTGTACGAGATTTCGGCGCACGTTAAAGATCCCCAGGTGGTCAAGATTAATCCGGAGCCCTCCACTACGGCGCGCTTCATCACCTGCAGTGTGTCGGCGCGTTAAGCCCTACAATCAATCAATTAGTTCTTTCAAATTGAACCAAGTTGTGCTTTGTCTTGACGGCCCCTTTAACTTGTGCATCCCAAAGTTGGAGCCGGTGTCAAGCAGTTCTAGTGAAAAAGTAGTCCGTGAATGTCACGTTATGACACGGGATTCGTCCACTTGCTGTTTCAGTGCCCAAGCAACCTCGCCGTTGCAATGTGGTGGCATGGAATCAAGTCGAATACAACATGGTGAGTGAGCCCACTGACGACGCGATTGCTATGGCAGAAATACTAACAGAGGACAGACAGAATGGCAGGTTGTCATAACGAAACAAAAGCTGGAACTGAGAAATAGAAAAAAAATTATATTTTTGGCCAGGACAAAAACGTAAGCGAAAGGTTATTGTTTCTTTCATGGAGCCGAAATGAAAAATAAGTAGTTTTGGTTTTCAATTTGAGAGGACAATTCAGGTATACCAGGATTTATAGTAATTTCTATGCGAGGGAGGTAGGTGATTACCGTCAATTTGCTGGCATAAAATCACATTTCGTCTTACTTGCGCCCTCTCTCCTTCAGCAGGCTTGCTGCCTGCTTGCATACTATCTCTGTATGTCTCGGTGGTCAGTGCCTAGCTCTCCACGTGATCGCCACACACAGACAGCTGCGAAGCAGACATCTCGGCCGTGTGTTTGTTGATTATTTATTTTTATTAACACACATACATTTGCACCACGATATTGGTGTAGAGGGCTTTTATACATTGGTAAACACAGAAATTCAGATACACAACATCACAACAAGAAAAAAAAATGGTTTCGTATGGTTACAGCGACATACGCAGAATGCATTGAAAACAGCAGATTACACGGGAACACCTAATGAAAACAGCTACAAGTCATGTTGCACTTGTATGCAGGTGGTGCCAGAGTGCTCGCTGCAAGAAACATTTCAGAAAGGGTGTTAACAACAGAGCTGGGCACTGCGTTCACTCTTCAGTAGTGTTTAGAAAAAAATGATGCTTGGAATGCAGATGTGTGGTATGAGTATTCACCAATTTCCTTGCTGTATTCCTTCATCTGAATTCATACTGGGTGTTCCTACCTCCTCACATACAATCTGTTTTAAGAATAAGCACATAGAAAAGGTGCAGCGGAGTTTTAAAGTGGGCCAAGAGACAGAGTGCTTTAACTTGTGACAATAATATCAAAACTATATGAGTTAGTAGCAAAGAGCAGACCTTGATTTTAAATTCGCTCCAATTTTAGTGTTGGAGTCTCAGACCAAGGCAGCGAACTCAAACATTGTGCATATTAGTACAGGTCGCTGGTTTTTCATGTGGATTAGAGAATTCGACCTAACAATCGTACACCTTGTCCCGGTTGGGCACCCCAAAGCTCTCGAAAATATTGCACCAACGACAGCGTCTCAAGCAGACCTATGGTCCAGATTGAGAACTGCCGACGTTTAGTTTTGGGGGACCGGCGTGGCAATTTTGAGCATCAATTGCAGCTGCTCCATAAGACGGAGACGACAGGAAGGGCTTGCATGTCCAAGATTTTTTTTTTGGTGTGCAGTTGAGCTATTTATTGGCCTATATTTTTACAAAGAAAATTTATGAAGGATCACCGTATGTTTTTTTAACATAATTTCATAATTTGTAGTTTTTCTCTCAGGCTAACATGAACTTTTACACGCCATAATTTTTCCCGTTCCAAAGCTGAACCAAAATGGAACTTTTATTTACGGAACAAATCAGAAACCAGAGTGAAAAATATTTCGTTCAGACACCCTGCTGACTGGTGCATCACAACACTAGTCTTATGTGCTTCAGTACAGTTATGCAATGACTTTTAAGCGCAGTGGTTGCACGATGCCGCGCAATCTGAGGGGAAACCATTGAAATAAAAAAATGTCAGGATGATCGTGTAGCTCTCCTTGATTTTTTCACGCTGTAGCTCAGTTCTGACTTTGGCATTTGTGGCACATACCCTGGCTGTGACTGACCATTTCTGTAACTTCGCAATCATATCCATGCCAATATCCCGAAATCAACATTTTGTGCTGAAATTCTGTTTAGCCAAGAATTCGTACCTAGCGTGCACAAAGAATGCCATGTGCATGAGCACAAGTTCACTGCAGGTTGTTTTATAACAATCAGTGACCGTTCTCATGCCTAGTTTGGTGCTCAAATAGATTAGTGTCGCACAGTACCGTTCATGGGAACCGGTCTAGCGTGGTGTGTTGTTGCTCATCGAACTTTCCCTGTTGCAGCTGGCGGCAGGGCTGGACAAGTACAAAGGCGACAATTCCATCTCTGTCTGGGATGTCCAGCAGGCAGGTTCAAGGCCACATGAACTGGGTGAGTGGGCGGGGCAGTGGCGTCTGATTTTAACGGCAAAACTTTTCTTTGTCGAGCTCTGCATGGGATGAAATGTGGTAGCACGGTCGCAGATGGGATGGGGAGAGGGCATAGCTTAGCAAGGAGAGCAGGCACCAAGCATACGCATTGCAGCAAGTTAAAAATAATGCTGCAACAAGACACTTGAAGAGCATTTCTAAGCTATTAAATCCGGTGGCAATGTTGGTACTTGTCAACATTTTTGAACGAAAAAGAAATATTAGGCATAGCGATTTGAGGCAAGACATTGGTATTTGGGTGGTATTTGAATACATTCTTTTAATTTGAATTGCATGGCTTTTTGATTTTTGCCATAGCGAATGAAAAAATATGACGGGAAAAAAAAAAAAAAAACAAAGTGCCCCCTCCCCCTGGTGCCTTCTCATGGCAGTGTTCCAAGTCCAAAAGTAGCAAAAGATTCCAGTGGATGGCGCTAGCAGTGGAACACGGCAAAAGTGAATTGGTGCAAACGGGAATCGATCTGCTGGCTTTGAGAAGTTCTATGAAGCTTAGCCTTGTGGTTAGGGAACGCAGCCCGTGACATCGCGTTAAAGTCTGCGAGCGAAGCTGGGCCAGTCTTTTTCTAGTTTTGAGCACACACACGTGTGTTAGCAGGCCACCTCAGTTCTCCTGGTTCTTGTCCTAAGCGATCCTTTTAACCTCCTTGTGGATGTCGTGGAAGCATAGCGGTGCAAAGGTCAAAGTGTGGGCCGGTAGACAATGGATGGCGCTGAGGAAGCAGGGGCATTCTTAGGGCAGCGGACACTCGACATCTGCAAAAGGGCAGATTAGAGGTTGATAACACTGTGGAGAGCTCAGTTGATGGTTTGTGGGCAACAGAGTCTGCTGTGAAATGTGCATTGACTAACAGTGGCCATGGATGTTGACGGCGATGAATTCCTTGTGACATCGCTGTGTGCAACACCTGCAAGCACAGGTTGTATTTACCCGATCTAGGCCAGCTCCTAGAGAGTCCTGAAATTCGGAAAGCCGTACACACAAAAAAATTATCTCGAATGTAAGCCGGAATGTAAGCCAAAATAGGTGAGGACGATAACAGCCACAAAACTAGAATGGCACTTTTAGCCATGAACTTACCTGAATTCAGTCAACATTGTCATTACCGCTGGCTTCATTTTACTGTCCTTTTTATAGCTCTCGTCCAGGTAGAATGTGTGCGGATATTCAGTGCTGTCAAGTACATCGACAATGCAGGATTTTTCCGAATGGGCATGCAAACAAGCTTTCCGGGATGTCACATCCAGCTTGCCTCAGGGCCCTACAAAGCGGATGCTTGTTTCATTGATGCAATCCTTGATACAGTCGATTGCCTCCTTGCCTCAAGGTTCGATGAGTTCTTGGCAGCCAGCACGGCTTTACGTTTAAAGGTAGCTCTATAATGACATTGTTAAAGGAGCCATGAAGAGAAAATACAACTTCGTGTAATTTGAAAGAACTAGGATTCAGTATCTCACTCAGCTCCATTACAGCCACAAAAGATGTTTTTTTAACAAAAAAAAAGCAAGAAGTATTTAAAAACTTTCAAATTTTGCGCCACAGTGACGTGTTATGAGCAAGAATGACGTCATACGGGCCAACAATAAAACATAATTTTCAGTGCGTTAACTGCACGTTAGCATTCAAGTGATGCGGTCAAATGGAACTAGAGGCCCCATTACAGACGTCCAGTCATGTGTCGTCGCGACAGGTCAGTTAGGCGGCCGCCAATCGCACAAACAAGGTTCCGTGACGTCATAGAAAAGTTGCGGGAAATTGGCTAGGGGGTCGCGACTGCTTCACACGTTTTCTTTAATGTCTCCGTTATTTGTTCGAAGATTGCGATGATATTGGTATCATTGTTATCGGGACTAAGCAGTCTTTCTAATAAACCCAACTTGTATTTTGTCTTCATGGCTCCTTTAACAACGTAACAGCGTGGAGTAGGCAGACTTGTACTGCCAAGCTAAAGGGACTCTGAGAAATGTGAGCATGATTGATCAGAATGGAGGCCTGTCAATTGTGCTTTTTTTGGCTACGATCAAAGATGGTGGCGTCCCAAGTATTCGCTTTAGCGAAGCCCTAGGGTAACACTAACTGCACGCCACTTTTTGACTTTCTGATGAGTGCTCGGCGTGCCTTAATATAAATCCTCAAATTTAAGCAGACCTGCAACTTTTTGTATCTCCCTCGTTAAAAAAAAAAAAGAGTATTGCCCTAGAATTGAGTAAACAAAATATTGTAGTTTGTTTATATTCAAGGGGGCCGCGACAGAGAAAGTGCCTGAACCATATCGTGTAAAGACGACGATGCCCGTCACCAGAGCTTCACATTCAACCATTGTCGTCGTTAGACAACGGGGTGCCTGATTTTTTTGTTGCTGAATTTTTTATGGGGACAAGCTGTGGTTTTTACTTAAATGTTCATTTACAGTGCCAGTCTTCCTAAAATTCTTTTTTCTTCTATAAGCATAGCTAGAGCAAGTCACTGTGTAGAGCTATCTAGTTCACTCGGGTGTTAGGCGATTGGCGTAAACATTACAAACATTGCAGGGTATGTTGGTAGTTGTGGCTCTTACGTAACCAGAAGCACGCTTTGCACTCGTGCAATTTCGTGCTGCTCTCTCATGTCCTGAGTGCTGATTGCTGTTATGTGGTTGCTGATGGTGATGATGATTATGATAGCTGATGATGATGGTGATCTCTGCTCCCTCCTTGCAGGCTACTCCGATTCCACCCAGTCACTCAGCTGGTTCAGCCAGGCCCCGAAAACCTTTGTTGCGGGCATGAGCAACAAGCACCTGCGGATATACGACACCAGAGGTGCGCTGTTGCTGCTGTGTCGCTGTTCTTGGCAATATCTTTTGCGTTTCTTCATTTGTTCCTTGGCACACAGGGTACCCATGGTGTTTAATGCTTAAAGGCCAACTGCACTCAATTTTTTCTTTGCCCAAATTTGATCCAATAATTGTTATGCTGTAAAAAACCATGGAGAAGAAGTCCTAAGCCCCATACCCACTTGGACAATAACTGCAAGTGTTCAAAGTACCTCTGAGCAGGCAACGTTTGCACCTGGCGGAGAGTCACTAACCAAAACAACAGTTCTGAATGACCTGTGTTGGAGAAGGGGAACTTGCCCATGGAGCTCGCGCTTTTCTGGTGACTGGCAAGGACAGGGATCCGTTTGCTGGGGATTTCTCTGCTACACCGCTGCGCTGTCCCGCCGTCAGCATCACATGTTTAAAAAACTAACTGCATAGTTAGCAATACGAGCAAGTTTTTAATGCAGTAAAGGAGAAGACAACATACTTAGAACTGCGCATTCGGATGGGACAAGGAAAAGAAGAGACAGGACGGGCGCAGACTCACAAATAGTTTATTGAAAAATGAAGCATGCTAATACACCCATCACACCAGCACATGCGCACACACGTCACCACCTTTATCACATGATATAACGGTTTAGAAATTCATATTCATTTCCATACAAAGATATGGACGGGGTCACTCACACACTGTTCACCACGCTTTCGAATGAAGGAGGCCTCGATTAATTCCCTTGCCACATGTTCTCTACTTTTGCTCAGCACGTTGTCTGAGTCAAAACTGGCGCATGGCTTGCTTTCACAAGCCACACAATGGTGTGGAAGGTGACATCCCGTTTTATTAGCATATTCACTGGTGTTCCTTAACGTACGTTTGTTGAGACAGCGGCCCGTTTGACCAATGTGCACCCGCCCGCATGTGAGCGGGATCATGTACACCACGCCGGTTGCGCACTTCACGTATGACGTCGCATGTCGTTTTAGGCAATCTGGCGTCTGTTCCATTCCTTCCAGGATCTTGGGGCAAAGGCTAGCAAATTGTTAGGCGCAGGAAAAGCGACCGGCACTTTGTGCCTGTTAGCCACATTTTTGAGGTTGTGTGCCACTCGATGGATGTACCGAACAACCACCGGTTTTCTTGCGCCTAAGGCCGTCTGTCCTTTGGGGTGTGTTTCCTTTCAACTTCTGTAGCAAGGACTCAGTGTGTGAGTGAACCATCCATATCTTTGTATGGAAATGAGTATGAATTTCTAAACCGTTACATCATGTGATAAAGGTGGTGACATGTGCGCGCATGTGCTGGTGTGGGTATATATTAGCATGCTCCATTTTTCAATGAACTAGTTGTGAGTCTGCGCCCGTCCTGTTCCTTCTTTCCCTTGTCCCATCCCAATGCGCAGTTTTAAGTATGAATATGACCAACTAGCCCAACAACCTGCTTTGCTGAGAAGACAACAAACTATGTGTGCGCTTGCGATGGTTCTGGAGTTGGCAAAACTTTTTTTTTTACCTGAAAATGATCTTTTACTTTTCAAAACAGCATGAAACACACACTTGCTTGTCCATTTGCCATTCCTATTGTATCTACCTGAACGAAAATTTTTTTATAAATACTTGACACTTTCACTGCCGCAGGCAATATTTGCTGTATCTGGGCTGGCTGGCACCACGTCACCTCAACCCCTTGAAATTTCCAAAAGTTGTACGA